>JALAZF010000532.1:3600000-4118571 GCA_022829125.1 Lathyrus tuberosus | reverse complement strand
CTTTTGGTAATAGCATGCTTTGACCTCATTTTCATCCTTTTGGTGGAAGGGTCTGTGTGTGTCTGTGCCCCATTATCCTTTTGGTAATAGCAGGCTTTGACCTCATTTTCATCCTTTTGGTGGAAGGGTCTGTGTGTGTCTGTGACCTATTATCCTTTTGGTAATAGTAGGGCTTTAACCTCATTTTAATCCTTTTGGTGGAAGGGTCTGTGTGTGTGTGTGCCCTATTATCCTTTTGGTAATAGCAGGTTTTGACCTCATTTTCATCCTTTTGGTGGAAAGGTCTGTGTGTGTGTGTGCCCTATTATCCTTTTGGTAATAGCAGGCTTTGACCTCATTTTCATCCTTTTCGTGGAAGGGTCTGTGTGTGTGTGCCCGATTATCCTTTTGGTAATAACAGGCTTTGACCTTATTTTCATCCTTTTGTGGAAGGGTCTGTGTGTGTGTGTGCCCTATTATCCTTTTGGTAATAGCAGGCTTTGACCTCATTTTCATCCTTTTGGTGGAAGGGTCTGTGTGTGTCTATGCCCTATTATCGTTTTCGTAATAGCAGGCTTTGACCTCATTTTCATCCTTTTGGTGGAAGGGTCTGTGTGTGTGTGTGTGCCCTATTATCCTTTTGGTAATAACAGGTTTTGACCTCATTTTCATTCTTTTGGTGGAAAGGTCTGTGTGTGTGTGTTCCCTATTATACTTTTGGTAATAGTAGGCTTTGACCTCATTTTCATCCTTTTGGTGGAAGGGTCTGTGTGTGTGTGCCTTATTATCCTTTTGGTAATAGCAGGCTTTGACCTCATTTTCATCCTTTTGGTGGAAGGGTCTGTATGTGTGTGTGCCCTATTATCCTTTTGGTAATAGCAGGCTTTGACCTCATTTTCATCCTTTTGGTGGAAGGGTCTGTGTGTGTGTGTGCCCTATTATCCTTTTTGTAATAACAGGCTTTGACCTCATTTTCATCCTTTTGGTGGAAGAGTCTGTGTGTGTGTGTGCGCCTATTATCCTTTTGGTAATAGCAGGTTTTGACCTCATTTTCATCCTTTTGGTGGAAAGGTCTGTGTGTGTGTGCCCTATTATCCTTTTGGTAATAGCAGGCTTTGACCTCATTTTCATCCTTTTGGTGGAAGGGTCTGTGTGTGTACCCTATTATCCTTTTGGTAATAGCAGGCTTTGACCTCATTTTCATCCTTTTGGTGGAAGGGTCTGTGTGTGTCTGTGCCCCATTATCCTTTTGGTAATAGCAGGCTTTGACCTCATTTTCATCCTTTTGGTGGAAGATTCTGTGTGTGTCTGTGCCCTATTATCCTTTTGGTAATAGCCGGCTTTGACCTCATTTTCATCCTTTGGTGGAAGGGTCTGTGTGTGTGTGTGCCCTATTATCCTTTTGGTAATAGTAGGCTTTAACCTCATTTTAATCCTTTTGGTGGAAGGGTCTGTGTGTGTGTGTGCCCTATTATCCTTTTGGTAATAGCAGGTTTTGACCTCATTTTCATCCTTTTGTGGAAAGGTCTGTGTGTGTGTGTGCCCTATTATCCTTTTGGTAATAGCAGGCTTTGACCTCATTTTCATCCTTTTCGTGGAAGGGTCTGTGTGTGTGTGCCCAATTATCCTTTTGGTAATAACAGGCTTTGACCTTATTTTCATCCTTTTGGTGGAAGGGTCTGTGTGTGTGTGTGCCCTATTATCCTTTTGGTAATAGCAGGCTTTGACCTCATTTTCATCCTTTTGGTGGAAGGGTCTGTGTGTGTCTATGCCCTATTATCGTTTTGGTAATAGCAGGCTTTGACCTCATTTTCATCCTTTTGGTGGAAGGGTCTGTGTGTGTGTGTGTGCCCTATTATCCTTTTGGTAATAACAGGTTTTGACCTCATTTTCATTCTTTTGGTGGAAAGGTCTGTGTGTGTGTGTTCCCTATTATACTTTTGGTAATAGTAGGCTTTGACCTCATTTTCATCCTTTTGGTGGAAGGGTCTGTGTGTGTGTGCCTTATTATCCTTTTGGTAATAGCAGGCTTTGACCTCATTTTCATCCTTTTGGTGGAAGGGTCTGTATGTGTGTGTGCCCTATTATCCTTTTGGTAATAGCAGGCTTTGACCTCATTTTCATCCTTTTGGTGGAAGGGTCTGTGTGTGTGTGTGCCCTATTATCCTTTTGGTAATAACAGGCTTTGACCTCATTTTCATCCTTTTGGTGGAAGAGTCTGTGTGTGTGTGTGCCCTATTATCCTTTTGGTAATAGCAGGTTTTGACCTCATTTTCATCCTTTTGGTGGAAAGGTCTGTGTGTGTGTGCCCTATTATCCTTTTGGTAATAGCAGGCTTTGACCTCATTTTCATCCTTTTGGTGGAAGGGTCTGTGTGTGTACCCTATTATCCTTTTGGTAATAGCAGGCTTTGACCTCATTTTCATCCTTTTGGTGGAAGGGTCTGTGTGTGTCTGTGCCCCATTATCCTTTTGGTAATAGCAGGCTTTGACCTCATTTTCATCCTTTTGGTGGAAGATTCTGTGTGTGTCTGTGCCCTATTATCCTTTTGGTAATAGCCGGCTTTGACCTCATTTTCATCCTTTTGGTGGAAGGGTCTGTGTGTGTGTGTGCCCTATTATCCTTTTGGTAATAGCAGGTTTTGACCACATTTCATCCTTTTGGTGGAAAGGTCTGTGTGTGTGTGCCCTATTATCCTTTTGGTAATAGCAGGTTTTTGACCTCATTTTCATCCTTTTGGTGGAAGGGTCTGTGTGTGTGTGCCCTATTATCCTTTTGGTAATAGCAGGTTGTGACCTCATTTCCATCCTTTTGGTGGAAGGGTCTGTGTGCGTGTGTGCCCAATTATCCTGTTGATAATAGCAGGTTGTGACCTCATTTCCATCCTTTTGGTGGAAGGGTCTGTGTGTGTGCCCTATTATCCTTTTGATAATAGCAGGTTTTGACCTCATTTTCATCCTTTTGGTGGAAGGGTCTGTGTGTGTGTGTGCCCTATTATCCTTTTGGTACTAGCAGGCTTTGACCTCACTTCATCCTTTTGGTGGAAGGGTATGTGTGTGTGTGTGCCCTATTATCCTTTGGTAATAGGAGGCTTTGACCTCATTTTCATCCTTTTGGTGGAAGGGTATGTGAGTGTCTGCCCTATTATCCTTTTGGTAATAGCAGGCTTTGACCTCATTTTCATCCTTTTGGTGGAAGGGTCTGTGTGTGTGTGCCCTATTATCCTTTTGGTAATAGCAGGTTTTGACCACATTTTCATCCTTTTGGTGGAAAGGTCCTGTGTGTGTGTGCCCTATTATCCTTTTGGTAATAGCAGGCTTTGACCTCATTTTCATCCTTTTGGTGGAAGGGTCTGTGTGTGTGCCCTATTATCCTTTTGGTAATAGCAGGATGTGACCTCATTTCCATCCTTTTGGTGGAAGGGTCTGTGTGCGTGTGTGCCCAATTATCCTGTTGATAATAGCAGGTTGTGACCTCATTTCCATCCTTTTGGTGGAAGGGTCTGTGTGTGTGCCCTATTATCCTTTTGATAATAGCAGGTTTTGACCTCATTTTCATCCTTTTTGTGGAAGGGTCTGTGTGTGTGTGTGTGCCCTATTATCCTTTTGGTACTAGCAGGCTTTGACCTCACTTTCATCCTTTTGGTGGAAGGGTATGTGTGTGTGTGTGCCCTATTATCCTTTTGGTAATAGGAGGCTTTGACCTCATTTTCATCCTTTTGGTGGAAGGGTATGTGAGTGTCTGCCCTATTATCCTTTTGGTAATAGCAGGCTTTGACCTCATTTTCATCCTTTTGGTGGAAGGGTCTGTGTACGTCTGTGCCCTATTATCCTTTTGGTAATAGCAGGCTTTGACCTTATTTTCATCCTTTTGTTGGCAGGGTCTGTGTGTGTGTGTGCCCTATTATCCTTTTGGTAATAGCAAGTTTTGACCTCATTTTCATACTTTTGGTGGAAAGGTCTGTGTGTGTGTGCCCTATTATCCTTTTGGTATTAGCAGGCTTTGACCTCATTTTCATCCTTTTGGTGGAAGGGTCTGTGTGTGTGCCCTATTATCCTTTTGGTAATAGCAGGTTGTGACCTCATTTCCATCCTTTTGGTGGAAGGGTCTGTGTGCGTGTGTGCCCAATTATCCTGTTGATAATAGCAGGTTGTGACCTCATTTCCATCCTTTTGGTGGAAGGGTCTATGTGTGTGCCCTATTATCCTTTTGATAATAGCAGGTTTTGACCTCATTTTCATCCTTTTTGTGGAAGGGTCTGTGTGTGTGTGTGTGTGCCCTATTATCCTTTTGGTATTAGCAGGCTTTGACCTCATTTTCATCCTTTTAGTGGAAGGGTCTTTGTGTGTGTGCCTTATTATCCTTTTGGTAATAGCAGGCTTTGACCTCATTTTCATCCTTTTGGTGGAAGGGTCTGTATGTGTGTGTGCCCTATTATCCTTTTGGTAATAGCAGGCTTTGACCTCATTTTCATCCTTTTGGTGGAAGGGTCTGTGTGTGTGTGCCCTATTATCCTTTTGGTAATAACAGGCTTTGACCTCATTTTCATCCTTTTGGTAGAAGGGTCTGTGTGTGTGTGTGCCCAATTATCCTTTTGGTAATAACAGGCTTTGACCCTCATTTTCATCCTTTTGGTGGAAGGGTCTGTGTGTGTGTGTGCCCTATTATCCTTTTGGTAATAGCAGGTTTTGACCTCATTTTCATCCTTTGGTGGAAAGGTCTGTGTGTGTGTGTGCCTTATTATCCTTTTGGTAATAGCAGGCTTTGACCTCATTTTCATCCTTTTGGTGGAAGGGTATGTGTGTGTGTGCGCCCTATTATCCTTTTGGTAATAGCAGACTTTGACCTCATTTTCATCCTTTTGGTGGAAGTGTCTGTGTGTGTGTGCCCTATTATCCTTTTGGTAATAGCAGGCTTTGACCTCATTTTCATCCTTTTGGTGGAAAGGTCTGTGTGTGTGTGTGCCCTATTGTCCTTTTGGTAATAGCAGGCTTTGACCTCATTTTCATCCTTTTGGTGGAAGGGTCTGTGTGTGTCTGTGCCCTATTATCATTTTGGTAATAGCAGGCTTTGACCTCATTTTCATCCTTTTGGTGGAAGGGTCTGTGTGTGTGTGTGCCCTATTATCCTTTGGTAATAACAGGCTTTGACCTCATTTTCATCCTTTTGGTGGAAGGGTCTGTGTGTGTGTGTGCCCTATTATCCTTTTGGTAATAGCAGGTTTTGACCTCATTTTCGTCCCTTTTGGTGGAAAGGTCTGTGTGTGTGTGTGCCCTATTATCCTTTTGGTAATAGCAGGCTTTGACCTCATTTTCATCCTTTTGGTGGAAGGGTCTGTGTGTGTGTGCCCTATTATCCTTTTGGTAATAGAAGGCTTTGACCTCATTTTCATCCTTTTGGTGGAAGGGTCTGTGTGTGTGTGCCTTATTATCCTTTTGGTAATAGCAGGCTTTGACCTCATTTTCATCCTTTTGGTGGAAGGGTCTGTATGTGTGTGTGCCCTATTATCCTTTTGGTAATAGCAGGCTTTGACCTCATTTTCATCCTTTTGGTGGAAGGGTCTGTGTGTGTGTGTGCCCTATTATCCTTTGGGTAATAACAGGCTTTGACCTCATTTTCATCCTTTTGGTAGAAGGGTCTGTGTGTGTGTGTGCCCAATTATCCTTTTGGTAATAACAGGCTTTGACCTCATTTTCATCCTTTTGGTGGAAGGGTCTCTGTGTGTGTGTGCCCTATTATCCTTTTGGTAATAGCAGGTTTTGACCTCATTTTCGTCCTTTTGGTGGAAAGGTCTGTGTGTGTGTGTGCCTTATTATCCTTTTGGTAATAGCAGGCTTTGACTTCATTTTCATCCTTTTGGTGGAAGGGTCTGTGTGTGTGTGCCCTATTATCCTTTTGGTAATAGCAGGTTTTACCTCATTTTCATCCTTTTGGTGGAAAGGTCTGTGTGTGTGTGCCCTATTATCCTTTTGGTAATAGCAGGCTTTGACCTCATTTTCATCCTTTTGGTGGAAGGGTCTGTGTGTGTCTGTGCCCTATTATCATTTTGGTAATAGCAGGCTTTAACCTCATTTTCATCCTTTTGGTGGAAGGGTCTGTGTGTGTGTGTGTGTGTGCCCTATTACCCTTTTGTTAATGCAGGCTTTGACCTCATTTTCATCCTTTTGGTGGAAGGGTCTGTGTGTGTGTGTGCCCTATTATCCTTTTGGTAATAACAGGCTTTGACCTCATTTTCATCCTTTTGGTGGAAGGGTCTGTGTGTGTGTGTGCCCTATTATCCTTTTGGTAATAGCAGGTTTTGATCTCATTTTCGTCCTTTTGGTGGAAAGGTCTGTGTGTGTGTGTGCCCTATTATCCTTTTGGTAATAGCAGGCTTTGACCTCATTTTCATCCTTTTGGTGGAAGGGTCTGTGTGTGTGTGCCCTATTATCCTTTTGGTAATAGAAGGCTTTGACCTCATTTTCATCCTTTTGGTGGAAGGGTCTGTGTGTGTCTGTGCCCTATTATCCTTTTGGTAATAGTAGGCTTTGACCTCATTTTAATCCTTTTGGTGGAAGGGTCTGTGTGTGTGTGTACCCTATTATCCTTTTGGTAATAGCAGGCTTTGACCTACTTTTCATCCTTTTGGTGGAAGGGTCTGTGTGTGTCTGTGCCCCATTATCCTTTTGGTAATAGCAGGCTTTGACCTCATTTTCATCCTTTTGGTGGAAGGGTCTGTGTGTGTTTGTGCCCTATTATCCTTTTGGTAATAGTAGGCTTTGACCTCATTTTAATCCTTTTGGTGGAAGGGTCTGTGTGTGTGTGTACCCTATTATCCTTTTGGTAATAGCAGGCTTTGTCCTACTTTTCATCCTTTTGGTGGAAGGGTCTGTGTGTGTCTGTGCCCCATTATCCTTTTGGTAATAGCAGGCTTTGACCTCATTTTCATCCTCTTGGTGGAAGGGTCTGTGTGTGTCTGTGCCCTATTATCCTTTTGGTAATAGCAGGCTTTGACCTCATTTTCATCCTTTTGGTGGAAGGGTCTGTGTGTGTGTGTGCCCTATTATACTTTTGGTAATAGCAGGTTTTGACCTCATTTTCATCCTTTTGGTGGAAAGGTCTGTGTGTGTGTGCCCTATTATCCTTTTGGTAATAGAAGGCTTTGACCTCATTTTCATCCTTTTGGTGGAAGGGTCTGTGTGTGTGTGCCCTATTATCCTTTTGGTAATAGCAGGATTTGACCTCATTTTCATCCTTTTGGTGGAAGGGTCTGTGTGTGTGTGTGCCCTATTATCCTTTTGGTAATAGCAGGCTTTGACCTCATTTTCATCCTTTTGGTGGAAGGGTCTGTGTGTGTTTGTGCCCTATTATCGTTTTGGTAATAGTAGTCTTTGACCTCATTTTCATCCTTTTGGTGGAAGGGTCTGTGTGTGTGTGTGTGCCCTATTATCCTTTTGTTAATAGCAGGCTTTGACCTCATTTTCATCCTTTTGGTGGAAGGGTCTGTGTTTGTGTGTGCCCTATTATCCTTTTGGTAATAGCAGGTTTTGACCTCATTTTCATCCTTTTGGGGGAAAGGTCTGTGTGTGTGTGTTCCCTATTATCCTTTAAGTAATAGCAGGCTTTGATCTCATTTTCATCCTTTTGGTGGAAGGGTCTGTGTGTGTGTGCCTTATTATCCTTTTGGTAATAGCAGGCTTTGACCTCATTTTCATCATTTTGGTGGAAGGGTCTGTATGTGTGTGTGCCCTATTATCCTTTTGGTAATAGCAGGCTTTGACCTCATTTTCATCCTTTTGGTGGAAGGGTCTGGGTGTGTGTGTGCCGTATTATCCTTTGGGTAATAACAGGCTTTGACCTCATTTTCATCCTTTTGGTAGAAGGGTCTGTGTGTGTGTGTGCCCAATTATCCTTTTGGTAATAACAGGCTTTGACCTCATTTTCATCCTTTTGGTGGAAGGGTCTGTGTGTGTGTGTGCCCTATTATCCTTTTGGTAATAGCAGGTTTTGACCTCATTTTCGTCCTTTTGGTGGAAAGGTCTGTGTGTGTGTGTGCCCTATTATCCTTTTCGTAATAGCAGGCTTTGACCTCATTTTCATCCTTTTGGTGGAAGGGTATGTGTGTGTGTGCGCCCTATTATCCTTTTGGTAATAGCAGACTTTGACCTCATTTTCATCCTTTTGGTGGAAGTGTCTGTGTGTGTGTGTGCCCTATTATCCTTTTGGTAATAGCAGGCTTTGACCTCATTTTCATCCTTTTGGTGGAAAGGTCTGTGTATGTGTGTGCCCTATTGTCCTTTTGGTAATAGCAGGCTTTGACCTCATTTTCATCGTTTTGGTGGAAGGGTCTGTGTGTGTGTGCCCTATTATCCTTTTCGTAATAGCAGGCTTTGACCTCATTTTCATCCTTTTGGTGGAAGGGTATGTGTGTGTGTGTGCCCTATTATCCTTTTGGTAATAGCAGGCTTTGACCTCATTTTCATCCTTTTGGTGGAAGGGTCTGTGTGTGTCTGTGCCCTATTATCATTTTGGTAATAGCAGGCTTTGACCTAATTTTCATCCTTTTGGTGGAAGGGTCTGTGTGTGTGTGTGTGTGTGTGTGTGTGCCCTATTACCCTTTTGTTAATGCAGGCTTTGACCTCATTTTCATCCTTTTGGTGGAAGGGTCTGTGTGTGTGTGTGCCCTATTATCCTTTTGGTAATAACAGGCTTTGACCTCATTTTCATCCTTTTGGTGGAAGGGTCTGTGTGTGTGTGTGTGCCCTATTATCCTTTTGGTAATAGCAGGTTTTGACCTCATTTTCGTCCTTTTTGTGGAAAGGTCTGTGTGTGTGTGTGCCCTATTATCCTTTTGGTAATAGCAGGCTTTGACCTCATTTTCATCCTTTTGGTGGAAGGGTCTGTATGTGTGTGCCCTATTATCCTTTTGGTAATAGAAGGCTTTGACCTCATTTTCATCCTTTTGGTGGAAGGGTCTGTGTGTGTCTGTGCCCCATTATCCTTTTTGTAATAGCAGGCTTTGACCTCATTTTCATCCTTTTGGTGGAAGGGTCTGTGTGTGTCTGTGCCCTATTATCCTTTTGGTAATAGTAGGCTTTGACCTCATTTTAATCCTTTTGGTGGAAGGGTCTGTGTGTGTGTGTACCCTATTATCCTTTTGGTAATAGCAGGCTTTGACCTCCTTTTCATCCTTTTGGTGGAAGGGTCTGTGTGTGTCTGTGCCCCATTATCCTTTTGGTAATAGCAGGCTTTGACCTCATTTTCATCCTCTTGGTGGAAGGGTCTGTGTGTGTCTGTGCCCTATTATCCTTTTGGTAATAGCAGGCTTTGACCTCATTTTCATCCTTTTGGTGGAAGGGTCTGTGTGTGTGTGTGCCCTATTATACTTTTGGTAATAGCAGGTTTTGACCTCATTTTCATCCTTTTGGTGGAAAGGTCTGTGTGTGTGTGCCCTATTATCCTTTTGGTAATGGCAGGCTTTGACCTCATTTTCATCCTTTTGGTGGAAGGGTCTGTGTGTGTGTGCCCTATTATCCTTTTGGTAATAGCAGGATTTGACCTCATTTTCATCCTTTTGGTGGAAGGTTCTGTGTGTGTGTGTGCCCTATTATCCTTTTGGTAATAGCAGGCTTTGACCTCATTTTCATCCTTTTGGTGGAAGGGTCTGTGTGTGTTTGTGCCCTATTATCGTTTTGGTAATAGTAGTCTTTGACCTCATTTTCACCCTTTTGGTGGAAGGGTCTGTGTGTGTGTGTGTGCCCTATTATCCTTTTGTTAATAGCAGGCTTTGACCTCATTTTCATCCTTTTGGTGGAAGGGTCTGTGTGTGTGTGTGCCCTATTATCCTTTTGGTAATAGCAGGTTTTGACCTCATTTTCATCCTTTTGGGGGAAAGGTCTGTGTGTGTGTGTTCCCTATTATCCTTTAGGTAATAGCAGGCTTTGATCTCATTTTCATCCTTTTGGTGGAAGGGTCTGTGTGTGTGTGCCTTATTATCCTTTTGGTAATAGCAGGCTTTGACCTCATTTTCATCATTTTGGTGGAAGGGTCTGTATGTGTGTGTGCCCTATTATCCTTTTGGTAATAGCAGGCTTTGACCTCATTTTCATCCTTTTGGTGGAAGGGTCTGTGTGTGTGTGTGCCGTATTATCCTTTGGGTAATAACAGGCTTTGACCTCATTTTCATCCTTTTGGCAGAAGGGTATGTGTGTGTGTGTGCCCAATTATCCTTTTGGTAATAACAGGCTTTGACCTCATTTTCATCCTTTTGGTGGAAGGGTCTGTGTGTGTGTGTGCCCTATTATCCTTTTGGTAATAGCAGGTTTTGACCTCATTTTCGTCCTTTTGGTGGAAAGGTCTGTGTGTGTGTGCCCTATTATCCTTTTCGTAATAGCAGGCTTTGACCTCATTTTCATCCTTTTGGTGGAAGGGTATGTGTGTGTGTGCGCCCTATTATCCTTTTGGTAATAGCAGACTTTGACCTCATTTTCATCCTTTTGGTGGAAGTGTCTTTGTGTGTGTGTACCCTATTATCCTTTTGGTAATAGCAGGCTTTGACCTCATTTTCATCCTTTTGGTGGAAAGGTCTGTGTATGTGTGTGCCCTATTGTCCTTTTGGTAATAGCAGGCTTTGACCTCATTTTCATCGTTTTGGTGGAAGGGTCTGTGTGTGTGTGCCCTATTATCCTTTTCGTAATAGCAGGCTTTGACCTCATTTTCATCCTTTTGGTGGAAGGGTATGTGTGTGTGTGTGCCCTATTATCCTTTTGGTAAAAGCAGGCTTTGACCTCATTTTCAACCTTTTGGTGGAAGGGTCTGTGTGTGTCTGTGCCCTATTATCATTTTGGTAATAGCAGGCTTTGACCTAATTTTCATCCTTTTGGTGGAAGGGTCTGTGTGTGTGTGTGTGTGTGCCCTATTACCCTTTTGTTAATGCAGGCTTTGACCTCATTTTCATCCTTTTGGTGGAAGGGTCTGTGTGTGTGTGTGCCCTATTATCCTTTTGGTAATAACAGGCTTTGACCTCATTTTCATCCTTTTGGTGGAAGGGTCTGTGTGTGTGTGTGCCCTATTATCCTTTCGGTAATAGCAGGTTTTGACCTCATTTTCGTCCTTTTGGTGGAAAGGTCAGTGTGTGTGTGTGCCCTATTATCCTTTTGGTAATAGCAGGCTTTGACCTCATTTTCATCCTTTTGGTGGAAGGGTCTGTGTGTGTGTGCCCTATTATCCTTTTGGTAATTGAAGGCTTTGACCTCATTTTCATCCTTTTGGTGGAAGGGTCTGTGTGTGTCTGTGCCCCATTATCCTTTTGGTAATAGCAGGCTTTGACCTCATTTTCATCCTTTTGGTGGAAGGGTCTGTGTGTGTCTGTGCCCTATTATCCTTTTGGTAATAGTAGGCTTTGACCTCATTTTCATCCTTTTGGTGGAAGGGTCTGTGTGTGTCTGTGCCCCATTATCCTTTTGATAATAGCAGGCTTTGACCTCATTTTCATCCTCTTGGTGGAAGGGTCTGTGTGTGTCTGTGCCCTATTATCCTTTTGGTAATAGCAGGCTTTGACCTCATTTTCATCCTTTTGGTGGAAGGGTCTGTGTGTGTGTGTGCCCTATTATACTTTTGGTAATAGCAGGTTTTGACCTTATTTTCATCCTTTTGGTGGAAAGGTCTGTGTGTGTGTGCCCTATTATCCTTTTGGTAATAGCAGGCTTTAACCTCATTTTCATCCTTTTGGTGGAAGGGTCTGTGTGTGTGTGCCCTATTATCCTTTTGGTAATAGCAGGCTTTGACCTCATTTTCATCCTTTTGGTGGAAGGGTCTGTGTGTGTGTGTGCCCTATTATCCTTTTGGTAATAGCAGGCTTTGACCTCATTTTCATCCTTTTGGTGGAAGGGCCTGTGTGTGTTTGTGCCCTATTATCGTTTTGGTAATAGTAGTCTTTGACCTCATTTTCATCCTTTTGGTGGAAGGGTCTGTGTGTGTGTGTGTGCCCTATTATCCTTTTGTTAATAGCAGGCTTTGACCTCATTTTCATCGTTTTGGTGGAAGGGTCTGTGTGTGTGTGTGTGCCCTATTATCCTTTTGGTAATAGCAGGTTTTGACCTCATTTTCATCCTTTTGGGGGAAAGGTCTGTGTGTGTGTGTTCCCTATTATCCTTTAGGTAATAGCAGGCTTTGATCTCATTTTCATCCTTTTGGTGGAAGGGTCTGTGTGTGTGTGCCTTATTATCCTTTTGGTAATAGCAGGCTTTGACCTCATTTTCATCATTTTGGTGGAAGGGTCTGTATGTGTGTGTGCCCTATTATCCTTTTGGTAATAGCAGGCTTTGACCTCATTTTCATCCTTTTGGTGGAAGGGTCTGTGTGTGTGTGTGCCCTATTATCCTTTTGTTAATAACAGGCTTTGACCTTATTTTCATCCTTTTGGTGGAAGGGTCTGTGTGTGTGTGCGCCCTATTATCCTTTTGGTAATAGCAGGTTTTGGCCTCATTTTCACCCTTTTGGTGGAAAGGTCTGTATGTGTGTGTGCCCTATTGTCCTTTTGGTAATAGCATGCTTTGACCTCATTTTCATCCTTTTGGTGGAAGGGTCTGTGTGTGTGTGCCCTATTATCCTTTTCGTAATAGCAGGCTTTGACCTCATTTTCATCCTTTTGGTGGAAGGGTATGTGTGTGTGCGTGCCCTATTACCCTTTTGGTAATAGCAGGCTTTGACCTCATTTTCATCCTTTTGGTGGAAGGGTCGTTGTGTCTGTGCCCTATTATCATTTTGGTAATAGCAGGCTTTGACCTCATTTTCATCCTTTTGGTGGAAGGGTCTGTGTGTGTGTGTGTGTGTGCCCTATTACCCTTTTGTTAATGCAGGCTTTGACCTCATTTTCATCCTTTTGGTGGAAGGGTCTGTGTGTGTGTGTGCCCTATTATCCTTTTGGTAATAACAGGCTTTGACCTCATTTTCATCCTTTTGGTGGAAGGGTCTGTGTGTGTGTGCCCTATTATCCTTTTGGTAATAGCAGGTTTTGACCTCATTTTCGTCCTTTTGGTGGAAAGGTCTGTGTGTATGTGTGCCCTATTATCCTTTTGGTAATAGCAGGCTTTGACCTCATTTTCATCCTTTTGGTGGAAGGGTCTGTGTGTGTGTGCCCTATTATCCTTTTGGTAATAGAAGGCTTTGACCTCATTTTCATCCTTTTGGTGGAAGGGTCTGTGTGTGTCTGTGCCCCATTATCCTTTTGGTAATAGCAGGCTTTGACCTCATTTTCATCCTTTTGGTGGAAGGGTCTGTGTGTGTCTGTGCCCTATTATCCTTTTGGTAATAGTAGGCTTTGACCTCATTTTAATCCTTTTGGTGGAAGGGTCTGTGTGTGTGTGTACCCTATTATCCTTTTGGTAATAGCAGGCTTTGACCTCCTTTTCATCCTTTTGGTGGAAGGGTCTGTGTGTGTCTGTGCCCCATTATCCTTTTGGTAATAGCAGGCTTTGACCTCATTTTCATCATTTTGGTGGAAGGGTCTGTATGTGTGTGTGCCCTATTATCCTTTTGGTAATAGCAGGTTTTGACCTCATTTTCATCCTTTTGGGGGAAAGGTCTGTGTGTGTGTGTTCCCTATTATCCTTTTGTTAATAACAGGCGTTGACCTTATTTTCATCCTTTTGGTGGAAGGGACTGTGTGTGTGTGTGCCATATTATCCTTTTGGTAATAGCAGGTTTTGACCTCATTTTCATCCTTTTGGTGGAAAGGTCTGTGTGTGTGTGTGCCCTATTGTCCTTTCGGTAATAGCAGGCTTTGACCTCATTTTCATCCTTTTGGTGGAAGGGTCTGTGTGTGTGTGCCCTATTATCCTTTTCGTAATAGCAGGCTTTGACCTCATTTTCATCCTTTTGGTGGAAGGGTATGTGTGTGTGTGTGCCCTATTATCCTTTTGGTAATAGCAGGCTTTGACCTCATTTTCATCCTTTTGGTGGAAGGGTCTGTGTGTGTCTGTGCCCTATTATCATTTTGGTAATAGCAGGCTTTGACCTCATTTTCATCCTTTTGGTGGAAGGGTCTGTTTGTATGTGTGTGTGTGTGCCCTATTACCCTTTTGTTAATGCAGGCTTTGACCTCATTTTCATCCTTTTGGTGGAAGGGTCTGTGTGTGTGTGTGCCCTATTATCCTTTTGGTAATAGAAGGCTTTGACCTCATTTTCATCCTTTTGGTAGAAGGGTCTGTGTGTGTGTGCCCTATTATCCTTTTGGTAATTGAAGGCTTTGACCTCATTTTCATCCTTTTGGTGGAAGGGTCTGTGTGTGTCTGTGCCCCATTATCCTTTTGGTAATAGCAGGCTTTGACCTCATTTTCATCCTTTTGGTGGAAATGTCTGTGTGTGTGTGTGCCCTATTATCCTTTTGGTAATAGTAGGCTTTGACCTCATTTTAATCCTTTTGGTGGAAGGGTCTGTGTGTGTGTGTACCCTATTATCCTTTTGGTAATAGCAGGCTTTGACCTCCTTTTCATCCTTTTGGTGGAAGGGTCTGTGTGTGTCTGTGCCCCATTATCCTTTTGGTAATAGCAGGCTTTGACCTCATTTTCATCATTTTGGTGGAAGGGTCTGTATGTGTGTGTGCCCTATTATCCTTTTGGTAATAGCAGGTTTTGACCTCATTTTCATCCTTTTGGGGGAAAGGTCTGTGTGTGTGTGTTCCCCATTATCCTTTTGTTAATAACAGGCTTTGACCTTATTTTCATCCTTTTGGTGGAAGGGACTGTGTGTGTGTGTGCCATATTATCCTTTTGGTAATAGCAGGTTTTGACCTCATTTTCATCCTTTTGGTGGAAAGGTCTGTGTGTGTGTGTGCCCTATTGTCCTTTCGGTAATAGCAGGCTTTGACCTCATTTTCATCCTTTTGGTGGAAGGGTCTGTGTGTGTGTGCCCTATTATCCTTTTCGTAATAGCAGGCTTTGACCTCATTTTCATCCTTTTGGTGGAAGGGTATGTGTGTGTGTGTGCCCTATTATCCTTTTGGTAATAGCAGGCTTTGACCTCATTTTCATCCTTTTGGTGGAAGGGTCTGTGTGTGTCTGTGCCCTATTATCATTTTGGTAATAGCAGGCTTTGACCTCATTTTCATCCTTTTGGTGGAAGGGTCTGTTTGTATGTGTGTGTGTGTGCCCTATTACCCTTTTGTTAATGCAGGCTTTGACCTCATTTTCATCCTTTTGGTGGAAGGGTCTGTGTGTGTGTGTGCCCTATTATCCTTTTGGTAATAGCAGGCTTTGACCTCATTTTCATTATTTTGGTGGAAGGGTCTGTGTGTGTGTGCCCTATTATCCTTTTGGTAATTGAAGGCTTTGACCTCATTTTCATCCTTTTGGTGGAAGGGTCTGTGTGTGTCTGTGCCCCATTATCCTTTTGGTAATAGCAGGCTTTGACCTCATTTTCATCCTTTTGGTGGAAGGGTCTGTGTGTGTCTGTGCCCTATTATCCTTTTGGTAATAGTAGGCTTTGACCTCATTTTCATCCTTTTGGTGGAAGGGTCTGTGTGTGTCTGTGCCCCATTATCCTTTTGATAATAGCAGGCTTTGACCTCATTTTCATCCTCTTGGTGGAAGGGTCTGTGTGTGTCTGTGCCCTATTATCCTTTTGGTAATAGCAGGCTTTGACCTCATTTTCATCCTTTTGGTGGAAGGGTCTGTGTGTGTGTGTGCCCTATTATACTTTTGGTAATAGCAGGTTTTGACCTTATTTTCATCCTTTTGGTGGAAAGGTCTGTGTGTGTGTGCCCTATTATCCTTTTGGTAATAGCAGGCTTTAACCTCATTTTCATCCTTTTGGTGGAAGGGTCTGTGTGTGTGTGCCCTATTATCCTTTTGGTAATAGCAGGCTTTGACCTCATTTTCATCCTTTTGGTGGAAGGGTCTGTGTGTGTGTGTGCCCTATTATCCTTTTGGTAATTGAAGGCTTTGACCTCATTTTCATCCTTTTGGTGGAAGGGTCTGTGTGTGTCTGTGCCCCATTATCCTTTTGGTAATAGCAGGCTTTGACCTCATTTTCATCCTTTTGGTGGAAGGGTCTGTGTGTGTCTGTGCCCTATTATCCTTTTGGTAATAGTAGGCTTTGACCTCATTTTCATCCTTTTGGTGGAAGGGTCTGTGTGTGTCTGTGCCCCATTATCCTTTTGATAATAGCAGGCTTTGACCTCATTTTCATCCTCTTGGTGGAAGGGTCTGTGTGTGTCTGTGCCCTATTATCCTTTTGGTAATAGCAGGCTTTGACCTCATTTTCATCCTTTTGGTGGAAGGGTCTGTGTGTGTGTGTGCCCTATTATACTTTTGGTAATAGCAGGTTTTGACCTTATTTTCATCCTTTTGGTGGAAAGGTCTGTGTGTGTGTGCCCTATTATCCTTTTGGTAATAGCAGGCTTTAACCTCATTTTCATCCTTTTGGTGGAAGGGTCTGTGTGTGTGTGCCCTATTATCCTTTTGGTAATAGCAGGCTTTGACCTCATTTTCATCCTTTTGGTGGAAGGGTCTGTGTGTGTGTGTGCCCTATTATCCTTTTGGTAATAGCAGGCTTTGACCTCATTTTCATCCTTTTGGTGGAAGGGCCTGTGTGTGTTTGTGCCCTATTATCGTTTTGGTAATAGTAGTCTTTGACCTCATTTTCATCCTTTTGGTGGAAGGGTCTGTGTGTGTGTGTGTGCCCTATTATCCTTTTGTTAATAGCAGGCTTTGACCTCATTTTCATCGTTTTGGTGGAAGGGTCTGTGTGTGTGTGTGTGCCCTATTATCCTTTTGGTAATAGCAGGTTTTGACCTCATTTTCATCCTTTTGGGGGAAAGGTCTGTGTGTGTGTGTTCCCTATTATCCTTTAGGTAATAGCAGGCTTTGATCTCATTTTCATCCTTTTGGTGGAAGGGTCTGTGTGTGTGTGCCTTATTATCCTTTTGGTAATAGCAGGCTTTGACCTCATTTTCATCATTTTGGTGGAAGGGTCTGTATGTGTGTGTGCCCTATTATCCTTTTGGTAATAGCAGGCTTTGACCTCATTTTCATCCTTTTGGTGGAAGGGTCTGTGTGTGTGTGTGCCCTATTATCCTTTTGTTAATAATAGGCTTTGACCTTATTTTCATCCTTTTGGTGGAAGGGTCTGTGTGTGTGTGTGCCCTATTATCCTTTTGGTAATAGCAGGTTTTGGCCTCATTTTCACCCTTTTGGTGGAAAGGTCTGTATGTGTGTGTGCCCTATTGTCCTTTTGGTAATAGCATGCTTTGACCTCATTTTCATCCTTTTGGTGGAAGGGTCTGTGTGTGTGTGCCCTATTATCCTTTTCGTAATAGCAGGCTTTGACCTCATTTTCATCCTTTTGGTGGAAGGGTATGTGTGTGTGCGTGCCCTATTACCCTTTTGGTAATAGCAGGCTTTGACCTCATTTTCATCCTTTTGGTGGAAGGGTCTGTGTGTGTCTGTGCCCTATTATCATTTTGGTAATAGCAGGCTTTGACCTCATTTTCATCCTTTTGGTGGAAGGGTCTGTGTGTGTGTGTGTGTGCCCTATTACCCTTTTGTTAATGCAGGCTTTGACCTCATTTTCATCCTTTTGGTGGAAGGGTCTGTGTGTGTGTGTGCCCTATTATCCTTTTGGTAATAACAGGCTTTGACCTCATTTTCATCCTTTTGGTGGAAGGGTCTGTGTGTGTGTGCCCTATTATCCTTTTGGTAATAGCAGGTTTTGACCTCATTTTCGTCCTTTTGGTGGAAAGGTCTGTGTGTATGTGTGCCCTATTATCCTTTTGGTAATAGCAGGCTTTGACCTCATTTTCATCCTTTTGGTGGAAGGGTCTGTGTGTGTGTGCCCTATTATCCTTTTGGTAATAGAAGGCTTTGACCTCATTTTCATCCTTTTGGTGGAAGGATCTGTGTGTGTCTGTGCCCCATTATCCTTTTGGTAATAGCAGGCTTTGACCTCATTTTCATCCTTTTGGTGGAAGGGTCTGTGTGTGTCTGTGCCCTATTATCCTTTTGGTAATAGTAGGCTTTGACCTCATTTTAATCCTTTTGGTGGAAGGGTCTGTGTGTGTGTGTACCCTATTATCCTTTTGGTAATAGCAGGCTTTGACCTCCTTTTCATCCTTTTGGTGGAAGGGTCTGTGTGTGTCTGTGCCCCATTATCCTTTTGGTAATAGCAGGCTTTGACCTCATTTTCATCATTTTGGTGGAAGGGTCTGTATGTGTGTGTGCCCTATTATCCTTTTGGTAATAGCAGGTTTTGACCTCATTTTCATCCTTTTGGGGGAAAGGTCTGTGTGTGTGTGTTCCCTATTATCCTTTTGTTAATAACAGGCTTTGACCTTATTTTCATCCTTTTGGTGGAAGGGACTGTGTGTGTGTGTGCCATATTATCCTTTTGGTAATAGCAGGTTTTGACCTCATTTTCATCCTTTTGGTGGAAAGGTGTGTGTGTGTGTGTGCCCTATTGTCCTTTCGGTAATAGCAGGCTTTGACCTCATTTTCATCCTTTTGGTGGAAGGGTCTGTGTGTGTGTGCCCTATTATCCTTTTCGTAATAGCAGGCTTTGACCTCATTTTCATCCTTTTGGTGGAAGGGTCTGTGTGTGTGTGCCCTATTATCCTTTTGGTAATAGCAGGCTTTGACCTCATTTTCATCCTTTTGGTGGAAGGGTCTGTGTGTGTGTGTGCCCTATTATACTTTTGGTAATAGCAGGTTTTGACCTCATTTTCATCCTTTTGGTGGAAAGGTCTGTGTGTGTGTGCCCTATTATCCTTTTGGTAATAGCAGGCTTTGACCTCATTTTAATCCTTTTGGTGGAAGGGTCTGTGTGTGTGTGTACCCTATTATCCTTTTGGTAATAGCAGGCTTTGACCTCATTTTCATCCTTTTGGTGGAAGGGTCTGTGTGTGTCTGTGCCCTATTATCATTTTGGTAATAGCAGGCTTTGACCTCATTTTCATCCTTTTGGTGGAAGGGTCTGTTTGTATGTGTGTGTGTGTGCCCTATTACCCTTTTGTTAATGCAGGCTTTGACCTCATTTTCATCCTTTTGGTGGAAGGGTCTGTGTGTGTGTGTGCCCTATTATCCTTTTGGTAATAACAGGCTTTGACCTCATTTTCATCCTTTTGGTGGAAGGGTCTGTGTGTGTGTGTGCCCTATTATCCTTTTGGTAATAGCAGGTTTTGACCTCATTTTCGTCCTTTTGGTGGAAAGGTCTGTGTGTGTGTGTGTGCCCTATTATCCTTTTGGTAATAGCAGGCTTTGACCTCATTTTCATCCTTTTGGTGGAAGGGTCTGTGTGTGTGTGCCCTATTATCCTTTTGGTAATAGAAGGCTTTGACCTCATTTTCATCCTTTTGGTGGAAGGGTCTGTGTGTGTCTGTGCCCCATTATCCTTTTGGTAATAGCAGGCTTTGACCTCATTTTCATCCTTTTGGTGGAAGGGTCTGTGTGTGTGTGTGCCCTATTATACTTTTGGTAATAGCAGGTTTTGACCTCATTTTCATCCTTTTGGTGGAAAGGTCTGTGTGTGTGTGCCCTATTATCCTTTTGGTAATAGCAGGCTTTGACCTCATTTTAATCCTTTTGGTGGAAGGGTCTGTGTGTGTCTGTACCCTATTATCCTTTTGGTAATAGCAGGCTTTGACCTCCTTTTCATCCTTTTGGTGGAAGGGTCTGTGTGTTTCTGTGCCCCATTATCCTTTTGGTAATAGCAGGCTTTGACCTCATTTTCATCCTTTTGGTGGAAGGGTCTGTGTGTGTCTGTACCCTATTATCCTTTTGGTAATAGCAGGCTTTGACCTCATTTTCATCCTTTTGGTGGAAGGGTCTGTGTGTGTGTGTGCCCTATTATACTTTTGGTAATAGCAGGTTTTGACCTCATTTTCATCCTTTTGGTGGAAAGGTCTGTGTGTGTGTGCCCTATTATCCTTTTGGTAATAGCAGGCTTTGACTTCATTTTCATCCTTTTGGTGGAAGGGTCAGTGTGTGTGTGCCCTATTATCCTTTTGGTAATAACAGGCTTTGACCTCATTTTCATCCTTTTGGTGGAAGGGTCTGTGTGTGTGTGTTCCCTATTATCCTTTAGGTAATAGCAGGCTTTGATCTGATTTTCATCCTTTTGGTGGAAGGGTCTGTGTGTGTCTGTGCCCTATTATCATTTTGGTAATAGCAGGCTTTGACCTCATTTTCATCCTTTTGGTGGAAGGGTCTGTGTGTGTGTGCCCTATTATCCTTTTGGTAATAGCAGGCTTTGACCTCATTTTCATCCTTTTGGTGGAAGGGTCTGTGTGTGTGTGTGCCCTATTATCCTTTTGTTAATAACAGGCTTTGACCTTATTTTCATCCTTTTGGTGGGAGGGTCTGTGTGTGTGTGTGCCCTATTATCCTTTTGGTAATAGCAGGTTTTGACCTCATTTTCACCCTTTTGGTGGAAAGGTCTGTGTGTGTGTGTGCCCTATTGTCCTTTTGGTAATAGCAGGCTTTGACCTCATTTTCATCCTTTTGGTGGAAGGGTCTGTGTGTGTGTGCCCTATTATCCTTTTCGTAATAGCAGGCTTTGACCTCATTTTCATCCTTTTGGTGGAAGGGTATGTGTGTGTGCGTGCCCTATTATCCTTTTGGTAATAGCAGGCTTTGACCTCATTTTCATCCTTTTGGTGGAAGGGTCTGTGTGTGTCTGTGCCCTATTATCATTTTGGTAATAGCAGGCTTTGACCTCATTTTCATCCTTTTGGTGGAAGGGTCTGTGTGTGTGTGTGTGTGTGCCATATTACCCTTTTGTTAATGCAGGCTTTGACCTCATTTTCATCCTTTTGGTGGAAGGGTCTGTGTGTGTGTGTGCCCTATTATCCTTTTGGTAATAACAGGCTTTGTCCTCATTTTCATCCTTTTGGTGGAAGGGTCTGTCTGTGTGTGCCCTATTATCCTTTTGGTAATAGCAGGTTTTGACCTCATTTTTGTCCTTTTGGTGGAAAGGTCTGTGTGTATGTGTGCCCTATTTTCCTTTTGGTAATAGCAGGCTTTGACCTCATTTTCATCCTTTTGGTGGAAGGGTCTGTGTGTGTGTGCCCTATTATCCTTTTGGTAATAGAAGGCTTTGACCTCATTTTCATCCTTTTGGTGGAAGGGTCTGTGTGTGTCTGTGCCCCATTATCCTTTTGGTAATAGCAGGCTTTGACCTCATTTTCATCCTTTTGGTGGAAGGGTCTGTGTGTGTCTGTGCCCTATTATCCTTTTGGTAATAGTAGGCTTTGACCTCATTTTAATCCTTTTGGTGGAAGGGTATGTGTGTGTGTGTACCCTATTATCCTTTTGGTAATAGCAGGCTTTGACCTCCTTTTCATCCTTTTGGTGGAAGGGTCTGTGTGTGTCTGTGCCCCATTATCCTTTTGGTAATAGCAGGCTTTGACCTCATTTCATCATTTTGGTGGAAGGGTCTGTATGTGTGTGTGCCCTATTATCCTTTTGGTAATAGCAGGCTTTGACCTCATTTTCATCCTTTTGGTGGAAGGGTCTGTGTGTGTGTGTGCCCTATTTTCCTTTTGTTAATAACAGGCTTTGACCTCATTTTCATCCTTTTGGTGGAAGGGTCTGTGTGTGTGTGTGCCCTATTATCCTTTTGGTAATAGCAGGTTTTGACCTCATTTTCATCCTTTTGGTGGAAAGGTCTGTGTGTGTGTGTGCCCTATTGCCTTTTGGTAATAGCAGGCTTTGACCTCATTTTCATCCTTTTGTGGAAGGGTCTGTGTGTGTGTGCCCTATTATCCTTTTCGTAATAGCAGGCTTTGACCTCATTTTCATCCTTTTGGTGGAAGGGTATGTGTGTGTGTGTGCCCTATTATCCTTTTGGTAATAGCAGGCTTTGACCTCATTTTCATCCTTTTGGTGGAAGGGTCTGTGTGTGTCTGTGCCCTATTATCATTTTGGTAATAGCAGGCTTTGACCTCATTTTCATCCTTTGGTGGAAGGGTCTGTGTGTATGTGTGTGTGTGTGTGCCCTATTACCCTTTTGTTAATGCAGGCTTTGACCTCATTTTCATCCTTTTGGTGGAAGGGTCTGTGTGTGTGTGTGCCCTATTATCCTTTTGGTAATAACAGGCTTTGACCTCATTTTAATCCTTTTGGTGGAAGGGTCTGTGTGTGTGTGTACCCTATTATCCTTTTGGTAATAGCAGGCTTTGACCTCCTTTTCATCCTTTTGGTGGAAGGGTCTGTGTGTGTCTGTGCCCCATTATCCTTTTGGTAATAGCAGGCTTTGACCTCATTTTCATCATTTTGGTGGAAGGGTCTGTATGTGTGTGTGCCCTATTATCCTTTTGGTAATAGCAGGTTTTGACCTCATTTTCATCCTTTTGGGGGAAAGGTCTGTGTGTGTGTGTTCCCCATTATCCTTTTGTTAATAACAGGCTTTGACCTTATTTTCATCCTTTTGGTGGAAGGGACTGTGTGTGTGTGTGCCATATTATCCTTTTGGTAATAGCAGGTTTTGACCTCATTTTCATCCTTTTGGTGGAAAGGTCTGTGTGTGTGTGTGCCCTATTGTCCTTTCGGTAATAGCAGGCTTTGACCTCATTTTCATCCTTTTGGTGGAAGGGTCTGTGTGTGTGTGCCCTATTATCCTTTTCGTAATAGCAGGCTTTGACCTCATTTTCATCCTTTTGGTGGAAGGGTATGTGTGTGTGTGTGCCCTATTATCCTTTTGGTAATAGCAGGCTTTGACCTCATTTTCATCCTTTTGGTGGAAGGGTCTGTGTGTGTCTGTGCCCTATTATCATTTTGGTAATAGCAGGCTTTGACCTCATTTTCATCCTTTTGGTGGAAGGGTCTGTTTGTATGTGTGTGTGTGTGCCCTATTACCCTTTTGTTAATGCAGGCTTTGACCTCATTTTCATCCTTTTGGTGGAAGGGTCTGTGTGTGTGTGTGCCCTATTATCCTTTTGGTAATAGCAGGCTTTGACCTCATTTTCATTATTTTGGTGGAAGGGTCTGTGTGTGTGTGCCCTATTATCCTTTTGGTAATTGAAGGCTTTGACCTCATTTTCATTTCATCCTTTTGGTGGAAGGGTCTGTGTGTGTCTGTGCCCCATTATCCTTTTGGTAATAGCAGGCTTTGACCTCATTTTCATCCTTTTGGTGGAAGGGTCTGTGTGTGTCTGTGCCCTATTATCCTTTTGGTAATAGTAGGCTTTGACCTCATTTTCATCCTTTTGGTGGAAGGGTCTGTGTGTGTCTGTGCCCCATTATCCTTTTGATAATAGCAGGCTTTGACCTCATTTTCATCCTCTTGGTGGAAGGGTCTGTGTGTGTCTGTGCCCTATTATCCTTTTGGTAATAGCAGGCTTTGACCTCATTTTCATCCTTTTGGTGGAAGGGTCTGTGTGTGTGTGTGCCCTATTATACTTTTGGTAATAGCAGGTTTTGACCTTATTTTCATCCTTTTGGTGGAAAGGTCTGTGTGTGTGTGCCCTATTATCCTTTTGGTAATAGCAGGCTTTAACCTCATTTTCATCCTTTTGGTGGAAGGGTCTGTGTGTGTGTGCCCTATTATCCTTTTGGTAATAGCAGGCTTTGACCTCATTTTCATCCTTTTGGTGGAAGGGTCTGTGTGTGTGTGTGCCCTATTATCCTTTTGGTAATAGCAGGCTTTGACCTCATTTTCATCCTTTTGGTGGAAGGGCCTGTGTGTGTTTGTGCCCTATTATCGTTTTGGTAATAGTAGTCTTTGACCTCATTTTCATCCTTTTGGTGGAAGGGTCTGTGTGTGTGTGTGTGCCCTATTATCCTTTTGTTAATAGCAGGCTTTGACCTCATTTTCATCGTTTTGGTGGAAGGGTCTGTGTGTGTGTGTGTGCCCTATTATCCTTTTGGTAATAGCAGGTTTTGACCTCATTTTCATCCTTTTGGGGGAAAGGTCTGTGTGTGTGTGTTCCCTATTATCCTTTAGGTAATAGCAGGCTTTGATCTCATTTTCATCCTTTTGGTGGAAGGGTCTGTGTGTGTGTGCCTTATTATCCTTTTGGTAATAGCAGGCTTTGACCTCATTTTCATCATTTTGGTGGAAGGGTCTGTATGTGTGTGTGCCCTATTATCCTTTTGGTAATAGCAGGCTTTGACCTCATTTTCATCCTTTTGGTGGAAGGGTCTGTGTGTGTGTGTGCCCTATTATCCTTTTGTTAATAATAGGCTTTGACCTTATTTTCATCCTTTTGGTGGAAGGGTCTGTGTGTGTGTGTGCCCTATTATCCTTTTGGTAATAGCAGGTTTTGGCCTCATTTTCACCCTTTTGGTGGAAAGGTCTGTATGTGTGTGTGCCCTATTGTCCTTTTGGTAATAGCATGCTTTGACCTCATTTTCATCCTTTTGGTGGAAGGGTCTGTGTGTGTGTGCCCTATTATCCTTTTCGTAATAGCAGGCTTTGACCTCATTTTCATCCTTTTGGTGGAAGGGTATGTGTGTGTGCGTGCCCTATTACCCTTTTGGTAATAGCAGGCTTTGACCTCATTTTCATCCTTTTGGTGGAAGGGTCTGTGTGTGTCTGTGCCCTATTATCATTTTGGTAATAGCAGGCTTTGACCTCATTTTCATCCTTTTGGTGGAAGGGTCTGTGTGTGTGTGTGTGTGCCCTATTACCCTTTTGTTAATGCAGGCTTTGACCTCATTTTCATCCTTTTGGTGGAAGGGTCTGTGTGTGTGTGTGCCCTATTATCCTTTTGGTAATAACAGGCTTTGACCTCATTTTCATCCTTTTGGTGGAAGGGTCTGTGTGTGTGTGCCCTATTATCCTTTTGGTAATAGCAGGTTTTGACCTCATTTTCGTCCTTTTGGTGGAAAGGTCTGTGTGTATGTGTGCCCTATTATCCTTTTGGTAATAGCAGGCTTTGACCTCATTTTCATCCTTTTGGTGGAAGGGTCTGTGTGTGTGTGCCCTATTATCCTTTTGGTAATAGAAGGCTTTGACCTCATTTTCATCCTTTTGGTGGAAGGATCTGTGTGTGTCTGTGCCCCATTATCCTTTTGGTAATAGCAGGCTTTGACCTCATTTTCATCCTTTTGGTGGAAGGGTCTGTGTGTGTCTGTGCCCTATTATCCTTTTGGTAATAGTAGGCTTTGACCTCATTTTAATCCTTTTGGTGGAAGGGTCTGTGTGTGTGTGTACCCTATTATCCTTTTGGTAATAGCAGGCTTTGACCTCCTTTTCATCCTTTTGGTGGAAGGGTCTGTGTGTGTCTGTGCCCCATTATCCTTTTGGTAATAGCAGGCTTTGACCTCATTTTCATCATTTTGGTGGAAGGGTCTGTATGTGTGTGTGCCCTATTATCCTTTTGGTAATAGCAGGTTTTGACCTCATTTTCATCCTTTTGGGGGAAAGGTCTGTGTGTGTGTGTTCCCTATTATCCTTTTGTTAATAACAGGCTTTGACCTTATTTTCATCCTTTTGGTGGAAGGGACTGTGTGTGTGTGTGCCATATTATCCTTTTGGTAATAGCAGGTTTTGACCTCATTTTCATCCTTTTGGTGGAAAGGTGTGTGTGTGTGTGTGCCCTATTGTCCTTTCGGTAATAGCAGGCTTTGACCTCATTTTCATCCTTTTGGTGGAAGGGTCTGTGTGTGTGTGCCCTATTATCCTTTTCGTAATAGCAGGCTTTGACCTCATTTTCATCCTTTTGGTGGAAGGGTCTGTGTGTGTGTGCCCTATTATCCTTTTGGTAATAGCAGGCTTTGACCTCATTTTCATCCTTTTGGTGGAAGGGTCTGTGTGTGTGTGTGCCCTATTATACTTTTGGTAATAGCAGGTTTTGACCTCATTTTCATCCTTTTGGTGGAAAGGTCTGTGTGTGTGTGCCCTATTATCCTTTTGGTAATAGCAGGCTTTGACCTCATTTTAATCCTTTTGGTGGAAGGGTCTGTGTGTGTGTGTACCCTATTATCCTTTTGGTAATAGCAGGCTTTGACCTCATTTTCATCCTTTTGGTGGAAGGGTCTGTGTGTGTCTGTGCCCTATTATCATTTTGGTAATAGCAGGCTTTGACCTCATTTTCATCCTTTTGGTGGAAGGGTCTGTTTGTATGTGTGTGTGTGTGCCCTATTACCCTTTTGTTAATGCAGGCTTTGACCTCATTTTCATCCTTTTGGTGGAAGGGTCTGTGTGTGTGTGTGCCCTATTATCCTTTTGGTAATAACAGGCTTTGACCTCATTTTCATCCTTTTGGTGGAAGGGTCTGTGTGTGTGTGTGCCCTATTATCCTTTTGGTAATAGCAGGTTTTGACCTCATTTTCGTCCTTTTGGTGGAAAGGTCTGTGTGTGTGTGTGTGCCCTATTATCCTTTTGGTAATAGCAGGCTTTGACCTCATTTTCATCCTTTTGGTGGAAGGGTCTGTGTGTGTGTGCCCTATTATCCTTTTGGTAATAGAAGGCTTTGACCTCATTTTCATCCTTTTGGTGGAAGGGTCTGTGTGTGTCTGTGCCCCATTATCCTTTTGGTAATAGCAGGCTTTGACCTCATTTTCATCCTTTTGGTGGAAGGGTCTGTGTGTGTGTGTGCCCTATTATACTTTTGGTAATAGCAGGTTTTGACCTCATTTTCATCCTTTTGGTGGAAAGGTCTGTGTGTGTGTGCCCTATTATCCTTTTGGTAATAGCAGGCTTTGACCTCATTTTAATCCTTTTGGTGGAAGGGTCTGTGTGTGTGTGTACCCTATTATCCTTTTGGTAATAGCAGGCTTTGACCTCCTTTTCATCCTTTTGGTGGAAGGGTCTGTGTGTTTCTGTGCCCCATTATCCTTTTGGTAATAGCAGGCTTTGACCTCATTTTCATCCTTTTGGTGGAAGGGTCTGTGTGTGTCTGTACCCTATTATCCTTTTGGTAATAGCAGGCTTTGACCTCATTTTCATCCTTTTGGTGGAAGGGTCTGTGTGTGTGTGTGCCCTATTATACTTTTGGTAATAGCAGGTTTTGACCTCATTTTCATCCTTTTGGTGGAAAGGTCTGTGTGTGTGTGCCCTATTATCCTTTTGGTAATAGCAGGCTTTGACTTCATTTTCATCCTTTTGGTGGAAGGGTCAGTGTGTGTGTGCCCTATTATCCTTTTGGTAATAACAGGCTTTGACCTCATTTTCATCCTTTTGGTGGAAGGGTCTGTGTGTGTGTGTTCCCTATTATCCTTTAGGTAATAGCAGGCTTTGATCTGATTTTCATCCTTTTGGTGGAAGGGTCTGTGTGTGTCTGTGCCCTATTATCATTTTGGTAATAGCAGGCTTTGACCTCATTTTCATCCTTTTGGTGGAAGGGTCTGTGTGTGTGTGCCCTATTATCCTTTTGGTAATAGCAGGCTTTGACCTCATTTTCATCCTTTTGGTGGAAGGGTCTGTGTGTGTGTGTGCCCTATTATCCTTTTGTTAATAACAGGCTTTGACCTTATTTTCATCCTTTTGGTGGGAGGGTCTGTGTGTGTGTGTGCCCTATTATCCTTTTGGTAATAGCAGGTTTTGACCTCATTTTCACCCTTTTGGTGGAAAGGTCTGTGTGTGTGTGTGCCCTATTGTCCTTTTGGTAATAGCAGGCTTTGACCTCATTTTCATCCTTTTGGTGGAAGGGTCTGTGTGTGTGTGCCCTATTATCCTTTTCGTAATAGCAGGCTTTGACCTCATTTTCATCCTTTTGGTGGAAGGGTATGTGTGTGTGCGTGCCCTATTATCCTTTTGGTAATAGCAGGCTTTGACCTCATTTTCATCCTTTTGGTGGAAGGGTCTGTGTGTGTCTGTGCCCTATTATCATTTTGGTAATAGCAGGCTTTGACCTCATTTTCATCCTTTTGGTGGAAGGGTCTGTGTGTGTGTGTGTGTGTGCCATATTACCCTTTTGTTAATGCAGGCTTTGACCTCATTTTCATCCTTTTGGTGGAAGGGTCTGTGTGTGTGTGTGCCCTA
Organism: Lathyrus tuberosus; assembly: GCA_022829125.1. Taxonomy (NCBI): domain Eukaryota; kingdom Viridiplantae; phylum Streptophyta; class Magnoliopsida; order Fabales; family Fabaceae; genus Lathyrus; species Lathyrus tuberosus. The sequence goes on along the minus strand of JALAZF010000532.1, from coordinate 4,090,695 downwards.
TTATCCTTTTGGTAATAACAGGCTTTGTCCTCATTTTCATCCTTTTGGTGGAAGGGTCTGTCTGTGTGTGCCCTATTATCCTTTTGGTAATAGCAGGTTTTGACCTCATTTTCGTCCTTTTGGTGGAAAGGTCTGTGTGTATGTGTGCCCTATTTTCCTTTTGGTAATAGCAGGCTTTGACCTCATTTTCATCCTTTTGGTGGAAGGGTCTGTGTGTGTGTGCCCTATTATCCTTTTGGTAATAGAAGGCTTTGACCTCATTTTCATCCTTTTGGTGGAAGGGTCTGTGTGTGTCTGTGCCCCATTATCCTTTTGGTAATAGCAGGCTTTGACCTCATTTTCATCCTTTTGGTGGAAGGGTCTGTGTGTGTCTGTGCCCTATTATCCTTTTGGTAATAGTAGGCTTTGACCTCATTTTAATCCTTTTGGTGGAAGGGTATGTGTGTGTGTGTACCCTATTATCCTTTTGGTAATAGCAGGCTTTGACCTCCTTTTCATCCTTTTGGTGGAAGGGTCTGTGTGTGTCTGTGCCCCATTATCCTTTTGGTAATAGCAGGCTTTGACCTCATTTTCATCATTTTGGTGGAAGGGTCTGTATGTGTGTGTGCCCTATTATCCTTTTGGTAATAGCAGGCTTTGACCTCATTTTCATCCTTTTGGTGGAAGGGTCTGTGTGTGTGTGTGCCCTATTTTCCTTTTGTTAATAACAGGCTTTGACCTCATTTTCATCCTTTTGGTGGAAGGGTCTGTGTGTGTGTGTGCCCTATTATCCTTTTGGTAATAGCAGGTTTTGACCTCATTTTCATCCTTTTGGTGGAAAGGTCTGTGTGTGTGTGTGCCCTATTGTCCTTTTGGTAATAGCAGGCTTTGACCTCATTTTCATCCTTTTGGTGGAAGGGTCTGTGTGTGTGTGCCCTATTATCCTTTTCGTAATAGCAGGCTTTGACCTCATTTTCATCCTTTTGGTGGAAGGGTATGTGTGTGTGTGTGCCCTATTATCCTTTTGGTAATAGCAGGCTTTGACCTCATTTTCATCCTTTTGGTGGAAGGGTCTGTGTGTGTCTGTGCCCTATTATCATTTTGGTAATAGCAGGCTTTGACCTCATTTTCATCCTTTTGGTGGAAGGGTCTGTGTGTATGTGTGTGTGTGTGTGCCCTATTACCCTTTTGTTAATGCAGGCTTTGACCTCATTTTCATCCTTTTGGTGGAAGGGTCTGTGTGTGTGTGTGCCCTATTATCCTTTTGGTAATAACAGGCTTTGACCTCATTTTCATCCTTTTGGTGGAAGGGTCTGTGTGTGTGTGTGTGCCCTATTATCCTTTTGGTAATAGCAGGTTTTGACCTCATTTTCGTCCTTTTGGTGGAAAGGTCTGTGTGTGTGTGTGCCCTATTATCCTTTTGGTAATAGCAGGCTTTGACCTCATTTTCATCCTTTTGGTGGAAGGGTCTGTGTGTGTGTGCCCTATTATCCTTTTGGTAATAGAAGGCTTTGACCTCATTTTCATCCTTTTGGTGGAAGGGTCTGTGTGTGTCTGTGCCCCATTATCCTTTTGGTAATAGCAGGCTTTGACCTCATTTTCATCCTTTTGGTGGAAGGGTCTGTGTGTGTCTATGCCCTATTATCCTTTTGGTAATAGTAGGCTTTGACCTCGTTTTAATCCTTTTGGTGGAAGGGTCTGTGTGTGTGTGTACCCTATTATCCTTTTGGTAATAGCAGGCTTTGACCTCCTTTTCATCCTTTTGGTGGAAGGGTCTGTGTGTGTCTGTGCCCCATTATCCTTTTGGTAATAGCAGGCTTTGACCTCATTTTCATCCTTTTGGTGGAAGGGTCTGTGTGTGTCTGTGCCCTATTATCCTTTTGGTAATAGTAGGCTTTGACCTCATTTTAATCCTTTTGGTGGAAGGGTCTGTGTGTGTGTGTACCCTATTATCCTTTTGGTAATAGCAGGCTTTGACCTCCTTTTCATCCTTTTGGTGGAAGGGTCTGTGTGTGTCTGTGCCCCATTATCCTTTTGGTAATAGCAGGCTTTGACCTCATTTTCATCATTTTGGTGGAAGGGTCTGTATGTGTGTGTGCCCTATTATCCTTTTGGTAATAGCAGGCTTTGACCTCATTTTCATCCTTTTGGTGGAAGGGTCTGTGTGTGTGTGTGCCCTATTTTCCTTTTGTTAATAACAGGCTTTGACCTCATTTTCATCCTTTTGGTGGAAGGGTCTGTGTGTGTGTGTGCCCTATTATCCTTTTGGTAATAGCAGGTTTTGACCTCATTTTCATCCTTTTGGTGGAAAGGTCTGTGTGTGTGTGTGCCCTATTGTCCTTTTGGTAATAGCAGGCTTTGACCTCATTTTCATCCTTTTGGTGGAAGGGTCTGTGTGTGTGTGCCCTATTATCCTTTTCGTAATAGCAGGCTTTGACCTCATTTTCATCCTTTTGGTGGAAGGGTATGTGTGTGTGTGTGCCCTATTATCCTTTTGGTAATAGCAGGCTTTGACCTCATTTTCATCCTTTTGGTGGAAGGGTCTGTGTGTGTCTGTGCCCTATTATCATTTTGGTAATAGCAGGCTTTGACCTCATTTTCATCCTTTTGGTGGAAGGGTCTGTGTGTATGTGTGTGTGTGTGTGCCCAATTACCCTTTTGTTAATGCAGGCTTTGACCTCATTTTCATCCTTTTGGTGGAAGGGTCTGTGTGTGTGTGTGCCCTATTATCCTTTTGGTAATAACAGGCTTTGACCTCATTTTCATCCTTTTGGTGGAAGGGTCTGTGTGTGTGTGTGCCCTATTATCCTTTTGGTAATAGCAGGTTTTGACCTCATTTTCGTCCTTTTGGTGGAAAGGTCTGTGTGTGTGTGTGCCCTATTATCCTTTTGGTAATAGCAGGCTTTGACCTCATTTTCATCCTTTTGGTGGAAGGGTCTGTGTGTGTGTGCCCTATTATCCTTTTGGTAATAGAAGGCTTTGACCTCATTTTCATCCTTTTGGTGGAAGGGTCTGTGTGTGTCTGTGCCCCATTATCCTTTTGGTAATAGCAGGCTTTGACCTCATTTTCATCCTTTTGGTGGAAGGGTCTGTGTGTGTCTATGCCCTATTATCCTTTTGGTAATAGTAGGCTTTGACCTCGTTTTAATCCTTTTGGTGGAAGGGTCTGTGTGTGTGTGTACCCTATTATCCTTTAGGTAATAGCAGGCTTTGACCTCCTTTTCATCCTTTTGGTGGAAGGGTCTGTGTGTGTCTGTGCCCCATTATCCTTTTGGTAATAGCAGGCTTTGACATCATTTTCATCCTTTTGGTGGAAGGGTCTGTGTGTGTCTGTGCCCTATTATCCTTTTGGTAATAGCAGGCTTTGACCTCATTTTCATCCTTTTGGTGGAAGGGTCTGTGTGTGTGTGTGCCCTATTATCCTTTTGGTAATAGTAGGCTTTGACCTCGTTTTAATCCTTTTGGTGGAAGGGTCTGTGTGTGTGTGTACCCTATTATCCTTTTGGTAATAGCAGGCTTTGACCTCCTTTTCATCCTTTTGGTGGAAGGGTCTGTGTGTGTCTGTGCCCCATTATCCTTTTGGTAATAGCAGGCTTTGACCTCATTTTCATCCTTTTGGTGGAAGGGTCTGTGTGTGTCTATGCCCTATTATCCTTTTGGTAATAGTAGGCTTTGACCTCGTTTTAATCCTTTTGGTGGAAGGGTCTGTGTGTGTGTGTACCCTATTATCCTTTTGGTAATAGCAGGCTTTGACCTCCTTTTCATCCTTTTGGTGGAAGGGTCTGTGTGTGTCTGTGCCCCATTATCCTTTTGGTAATAGCAGGCTTTGACCTCATTTTCATCCTTTTGGTGGAAGGGTCTGTGTGTGTCTGTGCCCTATTATCCTTTTGGTAATAGCAGGTTTTGACCTCATTTTCATCCTTTTGGTGGAAAGGTCTGTGTGTGTGTGCCCTATTATCCTTTTGGTAATAGCAGGCTTTGACCTCATTTTCATCCTTTTGGTGGAAGGGTCTGTGTGTGTGTGCCCTATTATCCTTTTGGTAATAGCAGGCTTTGACCTCATTTATATCCTTTTGGTGGAAGGGTCTGTGTGTGTGTGTGCCCTATTATCCTTTTGGTAATAGCAGGCTTTGACCTCATTTTCATCCTTTTGGTGGAAGGGTCTATGTGTGTTTGTGCCCTATTATCGTTTTGGTAATAGTAGGCTTTGACCTCATTTTCATCCTTTTGGTGGAAGGGTCTGTGTGTGTGTGTGTGCCCTGTTATCCTTTTGTTAATAGCAGGCTTTGACCTCATTTTCATCCTTTTGGTGGAAGGGTCTGTGTGTGTGTGTGCCCTATTATCCTTTTGGTAATAGCAGGTTTTGACCTCATTTTCATCCTTTTGGTGGAAAGGTCTGTGTGTGTGTGTTCCCTATTATCCTTTAGGTAATAGCAGGCTTTGATCTCATTTTCATCCTTTTGGTGGAAGGGTCTGTGTGTGTGTGCCTTATTATCCTTTTGGTAATAGCAGGCTTTGACCTCATTTTCATCATTTTGGTGGAAGGGTCTGTATGTGTGTGTGCCCTATTATCCTTTTGGTAATAGCAGGCTTTGACCTCATTTTCATCCTTTTGGTGGAAGGGTCTGTGTGTGTGTGTGTGTGCCCTATTATCCTTTTGTTAATAACAGGCTTTGACCTTATTTTCATCCTTTTGGTGGAAGGGTCTGTGTGTGTGTGTGCCCTATTATCCTTTTGGTAATAGCAGGTTTTGACCTCATTTTCATCCTTTTGGTGGAAAGGTCTGTGTGTGTGTGTGCCCTATTATCCTTTTGGTAATAGCAGGCTTTGACCTCATTTTCATCCTTTTGGTCGAAGGGTCTGTGTGTGTGTGTGCCCTATTATCCTTTTGGTAATAGCAGGCTTTGACCTCATTTTCATCCTTTTGGTGGAAGGGTCTGTGTGTGTCTGTGCCCCATTATCCTTTTGGTAATAGCAGGCTTTGACCTCATTTTCATCCTTTTGGTGGAAGGGTCTGTGTGTGTCTGTGCCCTATTATCCTTTTGGTAATAGCAGGCTTTGACCTCATTTTCATCCTTTTGGTGGAAGGGTCTGTGTGTGTGTGTGCCCTATTATCCTTTTGGTAATAGCAGGCTTTGACCTCATTTTCATCCTTTTGGTGGAAGGGTCTGTGTGTGTGTGCCCTATTATCCTTTTGGTAATAGAAGGCTTTGACCTCATTTTCATCCTTTTGGTGGAAGGGTCTGTGTGTGTCTGTGCCCCATTATCCTTTTGGTAATAGCAGGCTTTGACCTCATTTTCATCCTTTTGGTGGAAGGGTCTGTGTGTGTGTGCCCTATTATCCTTTTGGTAATAGCAGGCTTTGACCTCATTTTCATCCTTTTGGTGGAAGGGTCTGTGTGTGTGTGTGCCCTATTATCCTTTTGGTAATAGCAGGCTTTGACCTCATTTTCATCCTTTTGGTGGAAGGGTCTATGTGTGTTTGTGCCCTATTATCGTTTTGGTAATAGTAGGCTTTGACCTCATTTTCATCCTTTTGGTGGAAGGGTCTGTGTGTGTGTGTGTGCCCTGTTATCCATTTGTTAATAGCAGGCTTTGACCTCATTTTCATCCTTTTGGTGGAAGGGTCTGTGTGTGTGTGTGCCCTATTATCCTTTTGGTAATAGCAGGTTTTGACCTCATTTTCATCCTTTTGGTGGAAAGGTCTGTGTGTGTGTGTTCCCTATTATCCTTTAGGTAATAGCAGGCTTTGATCTCATTTTCATCCTTTTGGTGGAAGGGTCTGTGTGTGTGTGCCTTATTATCCTTTTGGTAATAGCAGGCTTTGACCTCATTTTCATCATTTTGGTGGAAGGGTCTGTATGTGTGTGTGCCCTATTATCCTTTTGGTAATAGCAGGCTTTGACCTCATTTTCATCCTTTTGGTGGAAGGGTCTGTGTGTGTGTGTGTGTGCCCTATTATCCTTTTGTTAATAACAGGCTTTGACCTTATTTTCATCCTTTTGGTGGAAGGGTCTGTGTGTGTGTGTGCCCTATTATCCTTTTGGTAATAGCAGGTTTTGACCTCATTTTCATCCTTTTGGTGGAAAGGTCTGTGTGTGTGTGTGCCCTATTATCCTTTTGGTAATAGCAGGCTTTGACCTCATTTTCATCCTTTTGGTCGAAGGGTCTGTGTGTGTGTGTGCCCTATTATCCTTTTGGTAATAGCAGGCTTTGACCTCATTTTCATCCTTTTGGTGGAAGGGTCTGTGTGTGTCTGTGCCCCATTATCCTTTTGGTAATAGCAGGCTTTGACCTCATTTTCATCCTTTTGGTGGAAGGGTCTGTGTGTGTCTGTGCCCTATTATCCTTTTGGTAATAGCAGGCTTTGACCTCATTTTCATCCTTTTGGTGGAAGGGTTTGTGTGTGTGTGTGCCCTATTATCCTTTTGGTAATAGCAGGCTTTGACCTCATTTTCATCCTTTTGGTGGAAGGGTCTGTGTGTGTGTGCCCTATTATCCTTTTGGTAATAGAAGGCTTTGACCTCATTTTCATCCTTTTGGTGGAAGGGTCTGTGTGTGTCTGTGCCCCATTATCCTTTTGGTAATAGCAGGCTTTGACCTCATTTTCATCCTTTTGGTGGAAGGGTCTGTGTGTGTCTATGCCCTATTATCCTTTTGGTAATAGTAGGCTTTGACCTCGTTTTAATCCTTTTGGTGGAAGGGTCTGTGTGTGTGTGTACCCTATTATCCTTTTGGTAATAGCAGGCTTTGACCTCCTTTTCATCCTTTTGGTGGAAGGGTCTGTGTGTGTCTGTGCCCCATTATCCTTTTGGTAATAGCAGGCTTTGACCTCATTTTCATCCTTTTGGTGGAAGGGTCTGTGTGTGTCTAAGCCCTATTATCCTTTTGGTAATAGCAGGCTTTGACCTCATTTTCATCCTTTTGGTGGAAGGGTCTGTGTGTGTGTGTGCCCTATTATACTTTTGGTAATAGCAGGTTTTGACCTCATTTTCATCCTTTTGGTGGAAAGGTCTGTGTGTGTGCCCTATTATCCTTTTGGTAATAGCAGGCTTTGACCTCATTTTCATCCTTTTGGTGGAAGGGTCTGTGTGTGTGTGCCCTATTATCCTTTTGGTAATAGCAGGCTTTGACCTCATTTTCATCCTTTTGGTGGAAGGGTCTGTGTGTGTGTGTGCCCTATTATCCTTTTGGTAATAGCAGGCTTTGACCTCATTTTCATCCTTTTGGTGGAAGGGTCTGTGTGTGTTTGTGCCCTATTATCGTTTTGGTAATAGTAGGCTTTGACCTCATTTTCATCCTTTTGGTGGAAGGGTCTGTGTGTCTGTGTGTGCCCTGTTATCCTTTTGTTAATAGCAGGCTTTGACCTCATTTCATCCTTTTGGTGGAAGGGTCTGTGTGTGTGTGTGCCCTATTATCCTTTTGGTAATAGCAGGTTTTGACCTCATTTTCATCCTTTTGGTGGAAAGGTCTGTGTGTGTGTGTTCCCTATTATCCTTTAGGTAATAGCAGGCTTTGATCTCATTTTCATCCTTTTGGTGGAAGGGTCTGTGTGTGTGTGCCTTATTATCCTTTTGGTAATAGCAGGCTTTGACCTCATTTTCATCATTTTGGTGGAAGGGTCTGTATGTGTGTGTGCCCTATTATCCTTTTGGTAATAGCAGGCTTTGACCTCATTTTCATCCTTTTGGTGGAAGGGTCTGTGTGTGTGTGTGCCCTATTATCCTTTTGTTAATAACAGGCTTTGACCTTATTTTCATCCTTTTGGTGGAAGGGTCTGTGTGTGTGTGTGCCCTATTATCCTTTTGGTAATAGCAGGTTTTGACCTCATTTTCATCCTTTTGGTGGAAAGGTCTGTGTGTGTGTGTGCCCTATTATCCTTTTGGTAATAGCAGGCTTTGACCTCATTTTCATCCTTTTGGTCGAAGGGTCTGTGTGTGTGTGTGCCCTATTATCCTTTTGGTAATAGCAGGCTTTGACCTCATTTTCATCCTTTTGGTGGAAGGGTCTGTGTGTGTCTGTGCCCCATTATCCTTTTGGTAATAGCAGGCTTTGACCTCCTTTTCATCCTTTTGGTGGAAGGGTCTGTGTGTGTCTGTGCCCTATTATCCTTTTGGTAATAGCAGGCTTTGACCTCATTTTCATCCTTTTGGTGGAAGGGTCTGTGTGTGTGTGTGCCCTATTATCCTTTTGGTAATAGCAGGCTTTGACCTCATTTTCATCCTTTTGGTGGAAGGGTCTGTGTGTGTGTGCCCTATTATCCTTTTGGTAATAGAAGGCTTTGACCTCATTTTCATCCTTTTGGTGGAAGGGTCTGTGTGTGTCTGTGCCCCATTATCCTTTTGGTAATAGCAGGCTTTGACCTCATTTTCATCCTTTTGGTGGAAGGGTCTGTGTGTGTCTATGCCCTATTATCCTTTTGGTAATAGTAGGCTTTGACCTCGTTTTAATCCTTTTGGTGGAAGGGTCTGTGTGTGTGTGTACCCTATTATCCTTTTGGTAATAGCAGGCTTTGACCTCCTTTTCATCCTTTTGGTGGAAGGGTCTGTGTGTGTCTGTGCCCCATTATCCTTTTGGTAATAGCAGGCTTTGACCTAATTTTCATCGTTTTGGTGGAAGGGTCTGTGTGTGTCTGTGCCCTATTATCCTTTTGGTAATAGCAGGCTTTGACCTCATTTTCATCCTTTTGGTGGAAGGGTCTGTGTGTGTGTGTGCCCTATTATACTTTTGGTAATAGCAGGTTTTGACCTCATTTTCATCCTTTTGGTGGAAAGGTCTGTGTGTGTGTGCCCTATTATCCTTTTGGTAATAGCAGGCTTTGACCTCATTTTCATCCTTTTGGTGGAAGGGTCTGTGTGTGTGTGCCCTATTATCCTTTTGGTAATAGCAGGCTTTGACCTCATTCTCATCCTTTTGGTGGAAGGGTGTGTGTGTGTGTGTGCCCTATTATCCTTTTGGTAATAGCAGGCTTTGACCTCATTTTCATCCTTTTGGTGGAAGGCTCTGTGTGTGTTTGTGCCCTATTATCGTTTTGGTAATAGTAGGCTTTGGCCTCATTTTCATCCTTTTGGTGGAAGGGTCTGTGTGTGTGTGTGTGCCCTGTTATCCTTTTGTTAATAGCAGGCTTTGACCTCATTTTCATCCTTTTGGTGGAAGGGTCTGTGTGTGTGTGTGCCCTATTATCCTTTTGGTAATAGCAGGTTTTGACCTCATTTTCATCCTTTTGGTGGAAAGGTCTGTGTGTGTGTGTTCCCTATTATCCTTTAGGTAATAGCAGGCTTTGATCTCATTTTCAACCTTTTGGTGGAAGGGTCTGTGTGTGTGTGCCTTATTATCCTTTTGGTAATAGCAGGCTTTGACCTCATTTTCAACATTTTGGTGGAAGGGTCTGTATGTGTGTGTGCCCTATTATCCTTTTGGTAATAGCAGGCTTTGACCTCATTTTCTTCCTTTTGGTGGAAGGGTCTGTGTGTGTTTGTGCCCTATTATCGTTTTGGTAATAGTAGGCTTTGACCTCATTTTCATCCTTTTGGTGGAAGGGTCTGTGTGTGTCTGTGCCCCATTATCCTTTTGGTAATAGCAGGCTTTGACCTCATTTTCATCCTTTTGGTGGAAGGGTCTGTGTGTGTCTATGCCCTATTATCCTTTTGGAAATAGTAGGCTTTGACCTCGTTTTAATCCTTTTGGTGGAAGGGTCTGTGTGTGTGTGTACCCTATTATCCTTTTGGTAATAGCAGGCTTTGACCTCCTTTTCATCCTTTTGGTGGAAGGGTCTGTGTGTGTATGTGCCCCATTATCCTTTTGGTAATAGCAGGCTTTGACCTCATTTTCATCCTTTTGGTGGAAGGGTCTGTGTGTGTCTGTGCCCTATTATCCTTTTGGTAATAGCAGGCTTTGACCTCATTTTCATCCTTTTGGTGGAAGGGTCTGTGTGTGTGTGTGCCCTATTATACTTTTGGTAATAGCAGGTTTTGACCTCATTTTCATCCTTTTGGTGGAAAGGTCTGTGTGTGTGTGCCCTATTATCCTTTTGGTAATAGCAGGCTTTGACCTCATTTTCATCCTTTTGGTGGAAGGGTCTGTGTGTGTGTGCCCTATTATCCTTTTGGTAATAGCAGGCTTTGACCTCATTTTCATCCTTTTGGTGGAAGGGTCTGTGTGTGTGTGTGCCCTATTATCCTTTTGGTAATAGCAGGCTTTGACCTCATTTTCATCCTTTTGGTGGAAGGGTCTGTGTGTGTCTGTGCCCCATTATCCTTTTGGTAATAGCAGGCTTTGACCTCCTTTTCATCCTTTTGGTGGAAGGGTCTGTGTGTGTCTGTGCCCTATTATCCTTTTGGTAATAGCAGGCTTTGACCTCATTTTCATCCTTTTGGTGGAAGGGTCTGTGTGTGTGTGTGCCCTATTATCCTTTTGGTAATAGCAGGCTTTGACCTCATTTTCATCCTTTTGGTGGAAGGGTCTGTGTGTGTGTGCCCTATTATCCTTTTGGTAATAGAAGGCTTTGACCTCATTTTCATCCTTTTGGTGGAAGGGTCTGTGTGTGTCTGTGCCCCATTATCCTTTTGGTAATAGCAGGCTTTGACCTCATTTTCATCCTTTTGGTGGAAGGGTCTGTGTGTGTCTATGCCCTATTATCCTTTTGGTAATAGTAGGCTTTGACCTCGTTTTAATCCTTTTGGTGGAAGGGTCTGTGTGTGTGTGTACCCTATTATCCTTTTGGTAATAGCAGGCTTTGACCTCCTTTTCATCCTTTTGGTGGAAGGGTCTGTGTGTGTCTGTGCCCCATTATCCTTTTGGTAATAGCAGGCTTTGACCTCATTTTCATCCTTTTGGTGGAAGGGTCTGTGTGTGTCTGTGCCCTATTATCCTTTTGGTAATAGCAGGCTTTGACCTCATTTTCATCCTTTTGGTGGAAGGGTCTGTGTGTGTGTGTGCCCTATTATACTTTTGGTAATAGCAGGTTTTGACCTCATTTTCATCCTTTTGGTGGAAAGGTCTGTGTGTGTGTGCCCTATTATCCTTTTGGTAATAGCAGGCTTTGACCTCATTTTCATCCTTTTGGTGGAAGGGTCTGTGTGTGTGTGCCCTATTATCCTTTTGGTAGTAGCAGGCTTTGACCTCATTCTCATCCTTTTGGTGGAAGGGTGTGTGTGTGTGTGTGCCCTATTATCCTTTTGGTAATAGCAGGCTTTGACCTCATTTTCATCCTTTTGGTGGAAGGCTCTGTGTGTGTTTGTGCCCTATTATCGTTTTGGTAATAGTAGGCTTTGGCCTCATTTTCATCCTTTTGGTGGAAGGGTCTGTGTGTGTGTGTGTGCCCTGTTATCCTTTTGTTAATAGCAGGCTTTGACCTCATTTTCATCCTTTTGGTGGAAGGGTCTGTGTGTGTGTGTGCCCTATTATCCTTTTGGTAATAGCAGGTTTTGACCTCATTTTCATCCTTTTGGTGGAAAGGTCTGTGTGTGTGTGTTCCCTATTATCCTTTAGGTAATAGCAGGCTTTGATCTCATTTTCAACCTTTTGGTGGAAGGGTCTGTGTGTGTGTGCCTTATTATCCTTTTGGTAATAGCAGGCTTTGACCTCATTTTCAACATTTTGGTGGAAGGGTCTGTATGTGTGTGTGCCCTATTATCCTTTTGGTAATAGCAGGCTTTGACCTCATTTTCTTCCTTTTGGTGGAAGGGTCTGTGTGTGTTTGTGCCCTATTATCGTTTTGGTAATAGTAGGCTTTGACCTCATTTTCATCCTTTTGGTGGAAGGGTCTGTGTGTGTCTGTGCCCCATTATCCTTTTGGTAATAGCAGGCTTTGACCTCATTTTCATCCTTTTGGTGGAAGGGTCTGTGTGTGTCTATGCCCTATTATCCTTTTGGAAATAGTAGGCTTTGACCTCGTTTTAATCCTTTTGGTGGAAGGGTCTGTGTGTGTGTGTACCCTATTATCCTTTTGGTAATAGCAGGCTTTGACCTCCTTTTCATCCTTTTGGTGGAAGGGTCTGTGTGTGTCTGTGCCCCATTATCCTTTTGGTAATAGCAGGCTTTGACCTCATTTTCATCCTTTTGGTGGAAGGGTCTGTGTGTGTCTGTGCCCTATTATCCTTTTGGTAATAGCAGGCTTTGACCTCATTTTCATCCTTTTGGTGGAAGGGTCTGTGTGTGTGTGTGCCCTATTATACTTTTGGTAATAGCAGGTTTTGACCTCATTTTCATCCTTTTGGTGGAAAGGTCTGTGTGTGTGTGCCCTATTATCCTTTTGGTAATAGCAGGCTTTGACCTCATTTTCATCCTTTTGGTGGAAGGGTCTGTGTGTGTGTGCCCTATTATCCTTTTGGTAATAGCAGGCTTTGACCTCATTTTCATCCTTTTGGTGGAAGGGTCTGTGTGTGTGTGTGCCCTATTATCCTTTTGGTAATAGCAGGCTTTGACCTCATTTTCATCCTTTTGGTGGAAGGGTCTGTGTGTGTCTGTGCCCCATTATCCTTTTGGTAATAGCAGGCTTTGACCTCCTTTTCATCCTTTTGGTGGAAGGGTCTGTGTGTGTCTGTGCCCTATTATCCTTTTGGTAATAGCAGGCTTTGACCTCATTTTCATCCTTTTGGTGGAAGGGTCTGTGTGTGTGTGTGCCCTATTATCCTTTTGGTAATAGCAGGCTTTGACCTCATTTTCATCCTTTTGGTGGAAGGGTCTGTGTGTGTGTGCCCTATTATCCTTTTGGTAATAGAAGGCTTTGACCTCATTTTCATCCTTTTGGTGGAAGGGTCTGTGTGTGTCTGTGCCCCATTATCCTTTTGGTAATAGCAGGCTTTGACCTCATTTTCATCCTTTTGGTGGAAGGGTCTGTGTGTGTCTATGCCCTATTATCCTTTTGGTAATAGTAGGCTTTGACCTCGTTTTAATCCTTTTGGTGGAAGGGTCTGTGTGTGTGTGTACCCTATTATCCTTTTGGTAATAGCAGGCTTTGACCTCCTTTTCATCCTTTTGGTGGAAGGGTCTGTGTGTGTCTGTGCCCCATTATCCTTTTGGTAATAGCAGGCTTTGACCTCATTTTCATCCTTTTGGTGGAAGGGTCTGTGTGTGTCTGTGCCCTATTATCCTTTTGGTAATAGCAGGCTTTGACCTCATTTTCATCCTTTTGGTGGAAGGGTCTGTGTGTGTGTGTGCCCTATTATACTTTTGGTAATAGCAGGTTTTGACCTCATTTTCATCCTTTTGGTGGAAAGGTCTGTGTGTGTGTGCCCTATTATCCTTTTGGTAATAGCAGGCTTTGACCTCATTTTCATCCTTTTGGTGGAAGGGTCTGTGTGTGTGTGCCCTATTATCCTTTTGGTAATAGCAGGCTTTGACCTCATTCTCATCCTTTTGGTGGAAGGGTGTGTGTGTGTGTGTGCCCTATTATCCTTTTGGTAATAGCAGGCTTTGACCTCATTTTCATCCTTTTGGTGGAAGGCTCTGTGTGTGTTTGTGCCCTATTATCGTTTTGGTAATAGTAGGCTTTGACCTCATTTTCATCCTTTTGGTGGAAGGGTCTGTGTGTGTGTGTGTGCCCTGTTATCCTTTTGTTAATAGCAGGCTTTGACCTCATTTTCATCCTTTTGGTGGAAGGGTCTGTGTGTGTGTGTGCCCTATTATCCTTTTGGTAATAGCAGGTTTTGACCTCATTTTCATCCTTTTGGTGGAAAGGTCTGTGTGTGTGTGTTCCCTATTATCCTTTAGGTAATAGCAGGCTTTGATCTCATTTTCATCCTTTTGGTGGAAGGGTCTGTGTGTGTGTGCCTTATTATCCTTTTGGTAATAGCAGGCTTTGACCTCATTTTCAACATTTTGGTGGAAGGGTCTGTATGTGTGTGTGCCCTATTATCCTTTTGGTAATAGCAGGCTTTGACCTCATTTTCTTCCTTTTGGTGGAAGGGTCTGTGTGTGTTTGTGCCCTATTATCGTTTTGGTAATAGTAGGCTTTGACCTCATTTTCATCCTTTTGGTGGAAGGGTCTGTGTGTGTCTGTGCCCCATTATCCTTTTGGTAATAGCAGGCTTTGACCTCATTTTCATCCTTTTGGTGGAAGGGTCTGTGTGTGTCTATGCCCTATTATCCTTTTGGTAATAGTAGGCTTTGACCTCGTTTTAATCCTTTTGGTGGAAGGGTCTGTGTGTGTGTGTACCCTATTATCCTTTTGGTAATAGCAGGCTTTGACCTCCTTTTCATCCTTTTGGTGGAAGGGTCTGTGTGTGTCTGTGCCCCATTATCCTTTTGGTAATAGCAGGCTTTGACCTCATTTTCATCCTTTTGGTGGAAGGGTCTGTGTGTGTCTGTGCCCTATTATCCTTTTGGTAATAGCAGGCTTTGACCTCATTTTCATCCTTTTGGTGGAAGGGTCTGTGTGTGTGTGTGCCCTATTATACTTTTGGTAATAGCAGGTTTTGACCTCATTTTCATCCTTTTGGTGGAAAGGTCTGTGTGTGTGTGCCCTATTATCCTTTTGGTAATAGCAGGCTTTGACCTCATTTTCATCCTTTTGGTGGAAGGGTCTGTGTGTGTGTGCCCTATTATCCTTTTGGTAATAGAAGGCTTTGACCTCATTTTCATCCTTTTGGTGGAAGGGTCTGTGTGTGTGTGTGCCCTATTATCCTTTTGGTAATAGCAGGCTTTGACCTCATTTTCATCCTTTTGGTGGAAGGGTCTGTGTGTGTTTGTGCCCTATTATCGTTTTGGTAATAGTAGGCTTTGACCTCATTTTCATCCTTTTGGTGGAAGGGTCTGTGTGTGTGTGTGTGCCCTGTTATCCTTTTGTTAATAGCAGGCTTTGACCTCATTTTCATCCTTTTGGTGGAAGGGTCTGTTGGTGTGTGTGCCCTATTATCCTTTTGGTAATAGCAGGTTTTGACCTCATTTTCATCCTTTTGGTGGAAAGGTCTGTGTGTGTGTGTTCCCTATTATCCTTTAGGTAATAGCAGGCTTTGATCTCATTTTCATCCTTTTGGTGGAAGGGTCTGTGTGTGTCTGTGCCCCATTATCCTTTTGGTAATAGCAGGCTTTGACCTCATTTTCATCCTTTTGGTGGAAGGGTCTGTGTGTGTCTGTGCCCTATTATCCTTTTGGTAATAGCAGGCTTTGACCTCATTTTCATCCTTTTGGTGGAAGGGTCTGTGTGTGTGTGTGCCCTATTATACTTTTGGTAATAGCAGGTTTTAACCTCATTTTCATCCTTTTGGTGGAAAGGTCTGTGTGTGTGTGCCCTATTATCCTTTTGGTAATAGCAGGCTTTGACCTCATTTTCATCCTTTTGGTGGAAGGGTCTGTGTGTGTGTGCCCTATTATCCTTTTGGTAATAGCAGGCTTTGACCTCATTTTCATCCTTTTGGTGGAAGGGTCTGTGTGTGTGTGTGCCCTATTATCCTTTTGGTAATAGCAGGCTTTGACCTCATTTTCATCCTTTTGGTGGAAGGGTCTGTGTGTGTTTGTGCCCTATTATCGTTTTGGTAATAGTAGGCTTTGACCTCATTTTCATCCTTTTGGTGGAAGGGTCTGTGTGTGTGTGTGTGCCCTGTTATCCTTTTGTTAATAGCAGGCTGTGACCTCATTTTCATCCTTTTGGTGGAAGGGTCTGTGTGTGTGTGTGCCCTATTATCCTTTTGGTAATAGCAGGTTTTGACCTCATTTTCATCCTTTTGGTGGAAAGGTCTGTGTGTGTGTGTTCCCTATTATCCTTTAGGTAATAGCAGGCTTTGATCTCATTTTCATCCTTTTGGTGGAAGGGTCTGTGTGTGTGTGCCTTATTATCCTTTTGGTAATAGCAGGCTTTGACCTCATTTTCATCATTTTGGTGGAAGGGTCTGTATGTGTGTGTGCCCTATTATCCTTTTGGTAATAGCAGGCTTTGACCTCATTTTCTTCCTTTTGGTGGAAGGGTCTGTGTGTGTTTGTGCCCTATTATCGTTTTGGTAATAGTAGGCTTTGACCTCATTTTCATCCTTTTGGTGGAAGGGTCTGTGTGTGTGTGTTCCCTATTATCCTTTAGGTAATAGCAGGCTTTGATCTCATTTTCATCCTTTTGGGGGAAGGGTCTGTGTGTGTGTGCCTTATTATCCTTTTGGTAATAGCAGGCTTTGACCTCATTTTCATCCTTTTGGTGGAAGGGTCTGTGTGTGTGTGCCATATTATCCTTTTGGTAATAGAAGGCTTTGACCTCATTTTCATCCTTTTGGTGGAAGGGTCTGTGTGTGTGTGTGCCCTATTATCCTTTTGGTAATAGCAGGCTTTGACCTCATTTTCATCCTTTTGGTGGAAGGGTCTGTGTGTGTTTGTGCCCTATTATCGTTTTGGTAATAGTAGGCTTTGACCTCATTTTCATCCTTTTGGTGGAAGGGTCTGTGTGTGTGTGTGTGCCCTGTTATCCTTTTGTTAATAGCAGGCTTTGACCTCATTTTCATCCTTTTGGTGGAAGGGTCTGTGTGTGTGTGTGCCCTATTATCCTTTTGGTAATAGCAGGTTTTGACCTCATTTTCATCCTTTTGGTGGAAAGGTCTGTGTGTGTGTGTTCCCTATTATCCTTTAGGTAATAGCAGGCTTTGATCTCATTTTCATCCTTTTGGTGGAAGGGTCTGTGTGTGTGTGCCTTATTATCCTTTTGGTAATAGCAGGCTTTGACCTCATTTTCATCATTTTGGTGGAAGGGTCTGTATGTGTGTGTGCCCTATTATCCTTTTGGTAATAGCAGGCTTTGACCTCATTTTCTTCCTTTTGGTGGAAGGGTCTGTGTGTGTTTGTGCCCTATTATCGTTTTGGTAATAGTAGGCTTTGACCTCATTTTCATCCTTTTGGTGGAAGGGTCTGTGTGTGTGTGTTCCCTATTATCCTTTAGGTAATAGCAGGCTTTGATCTCATTTTCATCCTTTTGGTGGAAGGGTCTGTGTGTGTGTGCCTTATTATCCTTTTGGTAATAGCAGGCTTTGACCTCATTTTCATCCTTTTGGTGGAAGGGTCTGTGTGTGTGTGCCATATTATCCTTTTGGTAATAGAAGGCTTTGACCTCATTTTCATCCTTTTGGTGGAAGGGTCTGTGTGTGTCTGTGCCCCATTATCCTTTTCGTAATAGCAGGCTTTGACCTCATTTTCATCCTTTTGGTGGAAAGGTCTGTGTGTGTGTGTTCCCTATTATCCTTTAGGTAATAGCAGGCTTTGATCTCATTTTCATTTTTTTGGTGGAAGGGTCTGTGTGTGTGTGCCTTATTATCCTTTTGGTAATAGCAGGCTTTGACCTCATTTTCATCCTTTTGGTGGAAGGGTCTGTGTGTGTGTGCCCTATTATCCTTTTGGTAATAGAAGGCTTTGACCTCATTTTCATCCTTTTGGTGGAAGGGTCTGTGTGTGTCTGTGCCCCATTATCCTTTTGGTAATAGCAGGCTTTGACCTCATTTTCATCCTTTTGGTGGAAGGGTCTGTGTGTGTCTGTGCCCCATTATCCTTTTGGTAATAGCAGGCTTTGACCTCATTTTCATCCTTTTGGTGGAAGGGTCTGTGTGTGTCTATGCCCTATTATCCTTTTGGTAATAGTAGGCTTTGACCTCGTTTTAATCCTTTTGGTGGAAGGGTCTGTGTGTGTGTGTACCCTATTATCCTTTTGGTAATAGCAGCCTTTGACCTCCTTTTCATCCTTTTGGTGGAAGGGTCTGTGTGTGTCTGTGCCCCATTATCCTTTTGGTAATAGCAGGCTTTGACCTCATTTTCATCATTTTGGTGGAAGGGTCTGTATGTGTGTGTGCCCTATTATCCTTTTGGTAATAGCATGCTTTGACCTCATTTTCTTCCTTTTGGTGGAAGGGTCTGTGTGTGTTTGTGCCCTATTATCGTTTTGGTAATAGTAGGCTTTGACCTCATTTTCATCCTTTTGGTGGAAGGGTCTGTGTGTGTGTGTTCCCTATTATCCTTTAGGTAATAGCAGGCTTTGATCTCATTTTCATCCTTTTGGTGGAAGGGTCTGTGTGTGTGTGCCTTATTATCCTTTTGGTAATAGCAGGCTTTGACCTCATTTTCATCCTTTTGGTGGAAGGGTCTGTGTGTGTGTGCCCTATTATCCTTTTGGTAATAGAAGGCTTTGACCTCATTTTCATCCTTTTGGTGGAAGGGTCTGTGTGTGTCTGTGCCCCATTATCCTTTTGGTAATAGCAGGCTTTGACCTCATTTTCATCCTTTTGGTGGAAGGGTCTGTGTGTGTCTGTGCCCCATTATCCTTTTGGTAATAGCAGGCTTTGACCTCATTTTCATCCTTTTGGTGGAAGGGTCTGTGTGTGTCTATGCCCTATTATCCTTTTGGTAATAGTAGGCTTTGACCTCGTTTTAATCCTTTTGGTGGAAGGGTCTGTGTGTGTGTGTACCCTATTATCCTTTTGGTAATAGCAGGCTTTGACCTCCTTTTCATCCTTTTGGTGGAAGGGTCTGTGTGTGTCTGTGCCCCATTATCCTTTTGGTAATAGCAGGCTTTGACCTCATTTTCATCCTTTTGGTGGAAGGGTCTGTGTGTGTCTGTGCCCTATTATCCTTTTGGTAATAGCAGGCTTTGACCTCATTTTCATCCTTTTGGTGGAAGGGTCTGTGTGTGTGTGTGCCCTATTATACTTTTGGTAATAGCAGGTTTTGACCTCATTTTCATCCTTTTGGTGGAAAGGTCTGTGTGTGTGTGCCCTATTATCCTTTTGGTAATAGCAGGCTTTGACCTCATTTTCATCCTTTTGGTGGAAGGGTCTGTGTGTGTGTGCCCTATTATCCTTTTGGTAATAGCAGGCTTTGACCTCATTTTCATCCTTTTGGTGGAAGGGTCTGTGTGTGTGTGTGCCCTATTATCCTTTTGGTAATAGCAGGCTTTGACCTCATTTTCATCCTTTTGGTGGAAGGCTCTGTGTGTGTTTGTGCCCTATTATCGTTTTGGTAATAGTAGGCTTTGACCTCATTTTCATCCTTTTGGTGGAAGGGTCTGTGTGTGTGTGTGTGCCCTGTTATCCTTTTGTTAATAGCAGGCTTTGACCTCATTTTCATCCTTTTGGTGGAAGGGTCTGTGTGTGTGTGTGCCCTATTATCCTTTTGGTAATAGCAGGTTTTGACCTCATTTTCATCCTTTTGGTGGAAAGGTCTGTGTGTGTGTGTTCCCTATTATCCTTTAGGTAATAGCAGGCTTTGATCTCATTTTCATCCTTTTGGTGGAAGGGTCTGTGTGTGTGTGCCTTATTATCCTTTTGGTAATAGCAGGCTTTGACCTCATTTTCAACATTTTGGTGGAAGGGTCTGTATGTGTGTGTGCCCTATTATCCTTTTGGTAATAGCAGGCTTTGACCTCATTTTCTTCCTTTTGGTGGAAGGGTCTGTGTGTGTTTGTGCCCTATTATCGTTTTGGTAATAGTAGGCTTTGACCTCATTTTCATCCTTTTGGTGGAAGGGTCTGTGTGTGTCTGTGCCCCATTATCCTTTTGGTAATAGCAGGCTTTGACCTCATTTTCATCCTTTTAGTGGAAGGGTCTGTGTGTGTCTATGCCCTATTATCCTTTTGGTAATAGTAGGCTTTGACCTCGTTTTAATCCTTTTGGTGGAAGGGTCTGTGTGTGTGTGTACCCTATTATCCTTTTGGTAATAGCAGGCTTTGACCTCCTTTTCATCCTTTTGGTGGAAGGGTCTGTGTGTGTCTGTGCCCCATTATCCTTTTGGTAATAGCAGGCTTTGACCTCATTTTCATCCTTTTGGTGGAAGGGTTTGTGTGTGTCTGTGCCCTATTATCCTTTTGGTAATAGCAGGCTTTGACCTCATTTTCATCCTTTTGGTGGAAGGGTCTGTGTGTGTGTGTGCCCTATTATACTTTTGGTAATAGCAGGTTTTGACCTCATTTTCATCCTTTTGGTGGAAAGGTCTGTGTGTGTGTGCCCTATTATCCTTTTGGTAATAGCAGGCTTTGACCTCATTTTCATCCTTTTGGTGGAAGGGTCTGTGTGTGTGTGCCCTATTATCCTTTTGGTAATAGCAGGCTTTGACCTCATTTTCATCCTTTTGGTGGAAGGGTCTGTGTGTGTGTGTGCCCTATTATCCTTTTGGTAATAGCAGGCTTTGACCTCATTTTCATCCTTTTGGTGGAAGGGTCTGTGTGTGTTTGTGCCCTATTATCGTTTTGGTAATAGTAGGCTTTGACCT
Source organism: Lathyrus tuberosus (assembly GCA_022829125.1). Lineage (NCBI taxonomy): Eukaryota > Viridiplantae > Streptophyta > Magnoliopsida > Fabales > Fabaceae > Lathyrus > Lathyrus tuberosus. The sequence continues at coordinate 4,070,547 of JALAZF010000532.1, read as the reverse complement.
CATTTTCATCCTTTTGGTGGAAGGGTCTGTGTGTGTGTGCCCTATTATCCTTTTGGTAATAGCAGGCTTTGACCTCATTTTCATCCTTTTGGTGGAAGGGTCTGTGTGTGTGTGTGCCCTATTATCCTTTTGGTAATAGCATGCTTTGACCTCATTTTCATCCTTTTGGTGGTAGGGTCTGTGTGTGTTTGTGCCCTATTATCGTTTTGGTAATAGTAGGCTTTGACCTCATTTTCATCCTTTTGGTGGAAGGGTCTGTGTGTGTGTGTGTGCCCTGTTATCCTTTTGTTAATAGCAGGCTTTGACCTCATTTTCATCCTTTTGGTGGAAGGGTCTGTGTGTGTGTGTGCCCTATTATCCTTTTGGTAATAGCAGGTTTTGACCTCATTTTCATCCTTTTGGTGGAAAGGTCTGTGTGTGTGTGTTCCCTATTATCCTTTAGGTAATAGCAGGCTTTGATCTCATTTTCATCCTTTTGGTGGAAGGGTCTGTGTGTGTGTGCCTTATTATCCTTTTGGTAATAGCAGGCTTTGACCTCATTTTCATCATTTTGGTGGAAGGGTCTGTTTGTGTGTGTGCCCTATTATCCTTTTGGTAATAGCAGGCTTTGACCTCATTTTCTTCCTTTTGGTGGAAGGGTCTGTGTGTGTTTGTGCCCTATTATCGTTTTGGTAATAGTAGGCTTCGACCTCATTTTCATCCTTTTGGTGGAAGGGTCTGTGTGTGTGTGTTCCCTATTATCCTTTAGGTTATAGCAGGCTTTGATCTCATTTTCATCCTTTTGGTGGAAGGGTCTGTGTGTGTGTGCCTTATTATCCTTTTGGTAATAGCAAGCTTTGACCTCATTTTCATCCTTTTGGTGGAAGGGTCTGTGTGTGTGTGCCCTATTATCCTTTTGGTAATAGAAGGCTTTGACCTCATTTTCATCCTTTTGGTGGAAGGGTCTGTGTGTGTCTGTGCCCCATTATCCTTTTGGTAATAGCAGGCTTAGACCTCATTTTCATCCTTTTGGTGGAAAGGTCTGTGTGTGTGTGTTCCCTATTATCCTTTAGGTAATAGCAGGCTTTGATCTCATTTTCATTTTTTTGGTGGAAGGGTCTGTGTGTGTGTGCCTTATTATCCTTTTGGTAATAGCAGGCTTTGACCTCATTTTCATCCTTTTGGTGGAAGGGTCTGTGTGTGTGTGCCCTATTATCCTTTTGGTAATAGAAGGCTTTGACCTCATTTTCATCCTTTTGGTGGAAGGGTCTGTGTGTGTCTGTGCCCCATTATCCTTTTGGTAATAGCAGGCTTTGAGCTCATTTTCATCCTTTTGGTGGAAGGGTCTGTGTGTGTCTATGCCCTATTATCCTTTTGGTAATAGTAGGCTTTGACCTCGTTTTAATCCTTTTGGTGGAAGGGTCTGTGTGTGTGTGTACCCTATTATCCTTTTGGTAATAGCAGGCTTTGACCTCCTTTTCATCCTTTTGGTGGAAGGGTCTGTGTGTGTCTGTGCCCCATTATCCTTTTGGTAATAGCAGGCTTTGACCTCATTTTCATCCTTTTGGTGGAAGGGTTTGTGTGTGTCTGTGCCCTATTATCCTTTTGGTAATAGCAGGCTTTGACCTCATTTTCATCCTTTTGGTGGAAGGGTCTGTGTGTGTGTGTGCCCTATTATACTTTTGGTAATAGCAGGTTTTGACCTCATTTTCATCCTTTTGGTGGAAAGGTCTGTGTGTGTGTGCCCTATTATCCTTTTGGTAATAGCAGGCTTTGACCTCATTTTCATCCTTTTGGTGGAAGGGTCTGTGTGTGTGTGCCCTATTATCCTTTTGGTAATAGCAGGCTTTGACCTCATTTTCATCCTTTTGGTGGAAGGGTCTGTGTGTGTGTGTGCCCTATTATCCTTTTGGTAATAGCAGGCTTTGACCTCATTTTCATCCTTTTGGTGGAAGGGTCTGTGTGTGTTTGTGCCCTATTATCGTTTTGGTAATAGTAGGCTTTGACCTCATTTTCATCCTTTTGGTGGAAGGGTCTGTGTGTGTGTGTGTGCCCTGTTATCCTTTTGTTAATAGCAGGCTTTGACCTCATTTTCATCCTTTTGGTGGAAGGGTCTGTGTGTGTGTGTGCCCTATTATCCTTTTGGTAATAGCAGGTTTTGACCTCATTTTCATCCTTTTGGTGGAAAGGTCTGTGTGTGTGTGTTCCCTATTATCCTTTAGGTAATAGCAGGCTTTGATCTCATTTTCATCCTTTTGGTGGAAGGGTCTGTGTGTGTGTGCCTTATTATCCTTTTGGTAATAGCAGGCTTTGACCTCATTTTCATCATTTTGGTGGAAGGGTCTGTATGTGTGTGTGCCCTATTATCCTTTTGGTAATAGCAGGCTTTGACCTCATTTTCATTCTTTTGGTGGAAGGGTCTGTGTGTGTGTGTGCCCTATTATCCTTTTGTTAATAACAGGCTTTGACCTTATTTTCATCCTTTTGGTGGAAGGGTCTGTGTGTGTGTGTGCCCTATCATCCTTTTGGTAATAGCAGGTTTTGACCTCATTTTCATCCTTTTGGTGGAAAGGTCTGTGTGTGTGTGTGCCCTATTATCCTTTTGGTAATAGCAGGCTTTGACCTTATTTTCATCCTTTTGGTGGAAGGGTCTGTGTGTGTGTGCCCTATTATCCTTTTGGTAATAGCAGGCTTTGACCTCATTTTCATCCTTTTGGTGGAAGGGTCTGTGTGTGTCTGTGCCCCATTATCCTTTTGGTAATAGCAGGCTTTGACCTCATTTTCATCCTTTTGGTGGAAGGGTCTGTGTGTGTCTGTGCCCTATTATCCTTTTGGTAATAGCAGGCTTTGACCTCATTTTCATCCTTTTGGTGGAAGGGTCTGTGTGTGTGTGTGCCCTATTATACTTTTGGTAATAGCAGGTTTTGACCTCATTTTCATCCTTTTGGTGGAAAGGTCTGTGTGTGTGTGCCCTATTATCCTTTTGGTAATAGAAGGCTTTGACCTCATTTTCAACCTTTTGGTGGAAGGGTCTGTGTGTGTGTGCCCTATTATCCTTTTGGTAATAGCAGGCTTTGACCTCATTTTCATCCTTTTGGTGGAAGGGTCTGTGTGTGTGTGTGCCCTATTATCCTTTTGGTAATAGTAGGCTTTGACCTCATTTTCATCCTTTTGGTGGAAGGGTCTGTGTGTGTTTGTGCCCTATTATCGTTTTGGTAATAGTAGGCTTTGACTTCATTTTCATCCTTTTGGTGGAAGGGTCTGTGTGTGTGTGTGTGCCCTGTTATCCTTTTGTTAATAGCAGGCTTTGACCTCATTTTCATCCTTTTGGTGGAAGGGTCTGTGTGTGTGTGTGCCCTATTATCCTTTTGGTAATAGCAGGTTTTGACCTCATTTTCATCCTTTTGGTGGAAAGGTCTGTGTGTGTGTGTTCCCTATTATCCTTTAGGTAATAGCAGGCTTTGATCTCATTTTCATCCTTTTGGTGGAAGGGTCTGTGTGTGTGTGCCTTATTATCCTTTTGGTAATAGCAGGCTTTGACCTCATTTTCATCATTTTGGTGGAAGGGTCTGTATGTGTGTGTGCCCTATTATCCTTTTGGTAATAGCAGGCTTTGACCTCATTTTCATCCTTTTGGTGGAAGGGTCTGTGTGTGTGTGTGCCCTATTATCCTTTTGTTAATAACAGGCTTTGACCTTATTTTCATCCTTTTGGTGGAAGGGTCTGTGTGTGTGTGTGCCCTATTATCCTTTTGGTAATAGCAGGTTTTGACCTCATTTTCATCCTTTTGGTGGAAAGGTCTATGTGTGTGTGTGCCCTATTATCCTTTTGGTAATAGCAGGCTGTGACCTCATTTTCATCCTTTTGGTGGAAGGGTCTGTGTGTGTGTGCCCTATTATCCTTTTGGTAATAGCAGGCTTTGACCTCATTTTCATCCTTTTGGTGGAAGGGTCTGTGTGTGTCTGTGCCCCATTATCCTTTTGGTAATAGCAGGCTTTGAGCTCATTTTCATCCTTTTGGTGGATGGGTCTGTGTGTGTCTATGCCCTATTATCCTTTTGGTAATAGTAGGCTTTGACCTCGTTTTAATCCTTTTGGTGGAAGGGTCTGTGTGTGTGTACCCTATTATCCTTTTGGTAATAGCAGGCTTTGACCTCCTTTTCATCCTTTTGGTGGAAGGGTCTGTGTGTGTCTGTGCCCCATTATCCTTTTGGTAATAGCAGGCTTTGACCTCATTTTCATCCTTTTGGTGGAAGGGTCTGTGTGTGTCTGTGCCCTATTATCCTTTTGGTAATAGCAGGCTTTGACCTCATTTTCATCCTTTTGGTGGAAGGGTCTGTGTGTGTGTGTGCCCTATTATACTTTTGGTAATAGCAGGTTTTGACCTCATTTTCATCCTTTTGGTGGAAAGGTCTGTGTGTGTGTGCCCTATTATCCTTTTGGTAATAGCAGGCTTTGACCTCATTTTCATCCTTTTGGTGGAAGGGTCTGTGTGTGTGTGCCCTATTATCCTTTTGGTAATAGCAGGCTTTGACCTCATTTTCATCCTTTTGGTGGAAGGGTCTATGTGTGTGTGTGCCCTATTATCCTTTTGGTAATAGCAGGCTTTGACCTCATTTTCATCCTTTTGGTGGAAGGGTCTGTGTGTGTTTGTGCCCTATTATCGTTTTGGTAATAGTAGGCTTTGACCTCATTTTCATCCTTTTGGTGGAAGGGTCTGTGTGTGTGTGTGTGCCCCGTTATCCTTTTGTTAATAGCAGGCTTTGACCTCATTTTCATCCTTTTGGTGGAAGGGTCTGTGTGTGTGTGTGCCCTATTATCCTTTTGGTAATAGCAGGTTTTGACCTCATTTTCATCCTTTTGGTGGAAAGGTCTGTGTGTGTGTGTTCCCTATTATCCTTTAGGTAATAGCAGGGTTTGATCTCATTTTCATCCTTTTGGTGGAAGGGTCTGTGTGTGTGTGCCTTATTATCCTTTTGGTAATAGCAGGCTTTGACCTCATTTTCATCATTTTGGTGGAAGGGTCTGTATGTGTGTGTGCCCTATTATCCTTTTGGTAATAGCAGGCTTTGACCTCATTTTCATCCTTTTGGTGGAAGGGTCTGTGTGTGTGTGTGCCCTATTATCCTTTTGTTAATAACAGGCTTTGACCTTATTTTCATCCTTTTGGTGGAAGGGTCTGTGTGTGTGTGTGCCCTATTATCCTTTTGGTAATAGCAGGTTTTGACCTCATTTTCATCCTTTTGGTGGAAAGGTCTGTGTGTGTGTGTGCCCTATTATCCTTTTGGTAATAGCAGGCTTTGACCTCATTTTCATCCTTTTGGTGGAAGGGTCTGTGTGTGTGTGCCCTATTATCCTTTTGGTAATAGCAGGCTTTGACCTCATTTTCATCCTTTTGGTGGAAGGGTCTGTGTGTGTCTGTGCCCCATTATCCTTTTGGTAATAGCAGGCTTTGACCTCATTTTCATCCTTTTGGTGGAAGGGTCTGTGTGTGTCTGTGCCCTATTATCCTTTTGGTAATAGCAGGCTTTGACCTCATTTTCATCCTTTTGGTGGAAGGGTCTGTGTGTGTGTGTGCCCTATTATACTTTTGGTAATAGCAGGTTTTGACCTCATTTTCATCCTTTTGGTGGAAAGGTCTGTGTGTGTGTGCCCTATTATCCTTTTGGTAATAGAAGGCTTTGACCTCATTTTCATCCTTTTGGTGGAAGGGTCTGTGTGTGTGTGCCCTATTATCCTTTTGGTAATAGCAGGCTTTGACCTCATTTTCATCCTTTTGGTGGAAGGGTCTGTGTGTGTGTGTGCCCTATTATCCTTTTGGTAATAGCAGGCTTTGACCTCATTTTCATCCTTTTGGTGGAAGGGTCTGTGTGTGTTTGTGCCCTATTATCGTTTTGGTAATAGTAGGCTTTGACCTCATTTTCATCCTTTTGGTGGAAGGGTCTGTGTGTGTGTGTGTGCCCTGTTATCCTTTTGTTAATAGCAGGCTTTGACCTCATTTTCATCCTTTTGGTGGAAGGGTCTGTGTGTGTGTGTGCCCTATTATCCTTTTGGTAATAGCAGGTTTTGACCTCATTTTCATCCTTTTGGTGGAAAGGTCTGTGTGTGTGTGTTCCCTATTATCCTTTAGGTAATAGCAGGCTTTGATCTCATTTTCATCCTTTTGGTGGAAGGGTCTGTGTGTGTGTGCCTTATTATCCTTTTGGTAATAGCAGGCTTTGACCTCATTTTCATCATTTTGGTGGAAGGGTCTGTATGTGTGTGTGCCCTATTATCCTTTTGGTAATAGCAGGCTTTAACCTCATTTTCATCCTTTTGGTGGAAGGGTCTGTGTGTGTGTGTGCCCTATTATCCTTTTGTTAATAACAGGCTTTGACCTTATTTTCATCCTTTTGGTGGAAGGGTCTGTGTGTGTGTGTGCCCTATTATCCTTTTGGTAATAGCAGGTTTTGACCTCATTTTCATCCTTTTGGTGGAAAGGTCTGTGTGTGTGTGTGCCCTAGTATCCTTTTGGTAATAGCAGGCTTTGACCTCATTTTCATCCTTTTGGTGGAAGGGTCTGTGTGTGTGTACCCTATTATCCTTTTGGTAATAGCAGGCTTTGACCTCATTTTCATCCTTTTGGTGGAAGGGTCTGTGTGTGTGTGCCTTATTATCCTTTTGGTAATAGCAGGCTTTGACCTCATTTTCATCATTTTGGTGGAAGGGTCTGTATGTGTGTGTGCCCTATTATCCTTTTGGTAATAGCAGGCTTTGACCTCATTTTCATCCTTTTGGTGGAAGGGTCTGTGTGTGTGTGTGCCCTATTATCCTTTTGTTAATAACAGGCTTTGACCTTATTTTCATCCTTTTGGTGGAAGGGTCTGTGTGTGTGTGTGCCCTATTATCCTTTTGGTAATAGCAGGTTTTGACCTCATTTTCATCCTTTTGGTGGAAAGGTCTGTGTGTGTGTGTGCCCTATTATCCTTTTGGTAATAGCAGGCTTTGACCTCATTTTCATCCTTTTGGTGGAAGGGTCTGTGTGTGTCTGTGCCCCATTATCCTTTTGGTAATAGCAGGCTTTGAGCTCATTTTCATCCTTTTGGTGGAAGGGTCTGTGTGTGTCTATGCCCTATTATCCTTTTGGTAATAGTAGGCTTTGACCTCGTTTTAATGCTTTTGGTGGAAGGGTCTGTGTGTGTGTGTACCCTATTATCCTTTTGGTAATAGCAGGCTTTGACCTCCTTTTCATCCTTTTGGTGGAAGGGTCTGTGTGTGTCTGTGCCCCATTATCCTTTTGGTAATAGCAGGCTTTGACCTCATTTTCATCCTTTTGGTGGAAGGGTCTGTGTGTGTCTGTGCCCTATTATCCTTTTGGTAATAGCAGGCTTTGACCTCATTTTCATCCTTTTGGTGGAAGGGTCTGTGTGTGTGTGTGCCCTATTATACTTTTGGTAATAGCAGGTTTTGACGTCATTTTCATCCTTTTGGTGGAAAGGTCTGTGTGTGTGTGCCCTATTATCCTTTTGGTAATAGCAGGCTTTGACCTCATTTTCATCCTTTTGGTGGAAGGGTCTGTGTGTGTGTGCCCTATTATCCTTTTGGTAATAGCAGGCTTTGACCTCATTTTCATCCTTTTGGTGGAAGGGTCTGTGTGTGTGTGTGCCCTATTATCCTTTTGGTAATAGCAGGCTTTGACCTCATTTTCATCCTTTTGGTGGAAGGGTCTGTGTGTGTTTGTGCCCTATTATCGTTTTGGTAATAGTAGGCTTTGACCTCATTTTCATCCTTTTGGTGGAAGGGTCTGTGTGTGTGTGTGTGCCCTGTTATCCTTTTGTTAATAGCAGGCTTTGACCTCATTTTCATCCTTTTGGTGGAAGGGTCTGTGTGTGTGTGTGCCCTATTATCCTTTTGGTAATAGCAGGTTTTGACCTCATTTTCATCCTTTTGGTGGAAAGGTCTGTGTGTGTGTGTTCCCTATTATCCTTTAGGTAATAGCAGGCTTTGATCTCATTTTCATCCTTTTGGTGGAAGGGTCTGTGTGTGTGTGCCTTATTATCCTTTTGGTAATAGCAGGCTTTGACCTCATTTTCATCATTTTGGTGGAAGGGTCTGTATGTGTGTGTGCCCTATTATCCTTTTGGTAATAGCAGGCTTTAACCTCATTTTCATCCTTTTGGTGGAAGGGTCTGTGTGTGTGTGTGCCCTATTATCCTTTTGTTAATAACAGGCTTTGACCTTATTTTCATCCTTTTGGTGGAAAGGTCTGTGTGTGTGTGTGCCCTATTATCCTTTTGGTAATAGCAGGTTTTGACCTCATTTTCATCCTTTTGGTGGAAAGGTCTGTGTGTGTGTGTGCCCTATTATCCTTTTGGTAATAGCAGGCTTTGACCTCATTTTCATCCTTTTGGTGGAAGGGTCTGTGTGTGTGTACCCTATTATCCTTTTGGTAATAGCAGGCTTTGACCTCATTTTCATCCTTTTGGTGGAAGGGTCTGTGTGTGTGTGCCTTATTATCCTTTTGGTAATAGCAGGCTTTGACCTCATTTTCATCATTTTGGTGGAAGGGTCTGTATGTGTGTGTGCCCTATTATCCTTTTGGTAATAGCAGGCTTTGACCTCATTTTCATCCTTTTGGTGGAAGGGTCTGTGTGTGTGTGTGCCCTATTATCCTTTTGTTAATAACAGGCTTTGACCTTATTTTCATCCTTTTGGTGGAAGGGTCTGTGTGTGTGTGTGCCCTATTATCCTTTTGGTAATAGCAGGTTTTGACCTCATTTTCATCCTTTTGGTGGAAAGGTCTGTGTGTGTGTGTGCCCTATTATCCTTTTGGTAATAGCAGGCTTTGACCTCATTTTCATCCTTTTGGTGGAAGGGTCTGTGTGTGTCTGTGCCCCATTATCCTTTTGGTAATAGCAGGCTTTGAGCTCATTTTCATCCTTTTGGTGGAAGGGTCTGTGTGTGTCTATGCCCTATTATCCTTTTGGTAATAGTAGGCTTTGACCTCGTTTTAATGCTTTTGGTGGAAGGGTCTGTGTGTGTGTGTACCCTATTATCCTTTTGGTAATAGCAGGCTTTGACCTCCTTTTCATCCTTTTGGTGGAAGGGTCTGTGTGTGTCTGTGCCCCATTATCCTTTTGGTAATAGCAGGCTTTGACCTCATTTTCATCCTTTTGGTGGAAGGGTCTGTGTGTGTCTGTGCCCTATTATCCTTTTGGTAATAGCAGGCTTTGACCTCATTTTCATCCTTTTGGTGGAAGGGTCTGTGTGTGTGTGTGCCCTATTATACTTTTGGTAATAGCAGGTTTTGACGTCATTTTCATCCTTTTGGTGGAAAGGTCTGTGTGTGTGTGCCCTATTATCCTTTTGGTAATAGCAGGCTTTGACCTCATTTTCATCCTTTTGGTGGAAGGGTCTGTGTGTGTGTGCCCTATTATCCTTTTGGTAATAGCAGGCTTTGACCTCATTTTCATCCTTTTGGTGGAAGGGTCTATGTGTGTGTGTGCCCTATTATCCTTTTGGTAATAGCAGGCTTTGACCTCATTTTCATCCTTTTGGTGGAAGGGTCTGTGTGTGTTTGTGCCCTATTATCGTTTTGGTAATAGTAGGCTTTGACCTCATTTTCATCCTTTTGGTGGAAGGGTCTGTGTGTGTGTGTGTGCCCTGTTATCCTTTTGTTAATAGCAGGCTTTGACCTCATTTTCATCCTTTTGGTGGAAGGGTCTGTGTGTGTGTGTGCCCTATTATCCTTTTGGTAATAGCAGGTTTTGACCTCATTTTCATCCTTTTGGTGGAAAGGTTTGTGTGTGTGTGTTCCCTATTATCCTTTAGGTAATAGCAGGGTTTGATCTCATTTTCATCCTTTTGGTGGAAGGGTCTGTGTGTGTGTGCCTTATTATCCTTTTGGTAATAGTAGGCTTTGACCTCATTTTCATCATTTTGGTGGAAGGGTCTGTATGTGTGTGTGCCCTATTATCCTTTTGGTAATAGCAGACTTTGACCTCATTTTCATCCTTATGGTGGAAGGGTCTGTGTGTGTGTGTGCCCTATTATCCTTTTGTTAATAACAGGCTTTGACCTTATTTTCATCCTTTTGGTGGAAGGGTCTGTGTGTGTGTGTGCCCTATTATCCTTTTGGTAATAGCAGGTTTTGACCTCATTTTCATCCTTTTGGTGGAAAGGTCTGTGTGTGTGTGTGCCCTATTATCCTTTTGGTAATAGCAGGCTTTGACCTCATTTTCATCCTTTTGGTGGAAGGGTCTGTGTGTGTGTGCCCTATTATCCTTTTGGTAATAGCAGGCTTTGACCTCATTTTCATCCTTTTGGTGGAAGGGTCTGTGTGTGTCTGTGCCCCATTATCCTTTTGGTAATAGCAGGCTTTGACCTCATTTTCATCCTTTTGGTGGAAGGGTCTGTGTGTGTCTGTGCCCTATTATCCTTTTGGTAATAGCAGGCTTTGACCTCATTTTCATCCTTTTGGTGGAAGGGTCTGTGTGTGTGTGTGCCCTATTATACTTTTGGTAATAGCAGGTTTTGACCTCATTTTCAACCTTTTGGTGGAAAGGTCTGTGTGTGTGTGCCCTATTATCCTTTTGGTAATAGAAGGCTTTGACCTCATTTTCATCCTTTTGGTGGAAGGGTCTGTGTGTGTGTGCCCTATTATCCTTTTGGTAATAGCAGGCTTTGACCTCATTTTCATCCTTTTGGTGGAAGGGTCTGTGTGTGTGTGTGCCCTATTATCCTTTTGGTAATAGCAGGCTTTGACCTCATTTTCATCCTTTTGGTGGAAGGGTCTGTGTGTGTTTGTGCCCTATTATCGTTTTGGTAATAGTAGGCTTTGACCTCATTTTCATCCTTTTGGTGGAAGGGCCTGTGTGTGTGTGTGTGCCCTGTTATCCTTTTGTTAATAGCAGGCTTTGACCTCATTTTCATCCTTTTGGTGGAAGGGTCTGTGTGTGTGTGTGCCCTATTATCCTTTTGGTAATAGCAGGTTTTGACCTCATTTTCATCCTTTTGGTGGAAAGGTCTGTGTGTGTGTGTTCCCTATTATCCTTTAGGTAATAGCAGGCTTTGATCTCATTTTCATCCTTTTGGTGGAAGGGTCTGTGTGTGTGTGCCTTATTATCCTTTTGGTAATAGCAGGCTTTGACCTCATTTTCATCATTTTGGTGGAAGGGTCTGTATGTGTGTGTGCCCTATTATCCTTTTGGTAATAGCAGGCTTTGACCTCATTTTCATCCTTTTGCTGGAAGGGTCTGTGTGTGTGTGTGCCCTATTATCCTTTTGTTAATAACAGGCTTTGACCTTATTTTCATCCTTTTGGTGGAAGGGTCTGTGTGTGTGTGTGCCCTATTATCCTTTTGGTAATAGCAGGTTTTGACCTCATTTTCATCCTTTTGGTGGAAAGGTCTGTGTGTGTGTGTGCCCTATTATCCTTTTGGTAATAGCAGGCTTTGACCTCATTTTCATCCTTTTGGTGGAAGGGTCTGTGTGTGTGTACCCTATTATCCTTTTGGTAATAGCAGGCTTTGACCTCATTTTCATCCTTTTGGTGGAAGGGTCTGTGTGTGTCTGTGCCCCATTATCCTTTTGGTAATAGCAGGCTTTGACCTCATTTTCATCCTTTTGGTGGAAGGGTCTGTGTGTGTCTGTGCCCTATTATCCTTTTGGTAATAGCAGGCTTTGACCTCATTTTCATCCTTTTGGTGGAAGGGTCTGTGTGTGTGTGTGCCCTATTATCCTTTTGGTAATAGCAGGTTTTACCTCATTTTCATCCTTTTGGTGGAAAGGTCTGTGTGTGTGCGCCCTATTATCCTTTTGGTAATAGCAGGCTTTGACCTCATTTTCATCCTTTTGGTGGAAGGGTCTGTGTGTGTGTGCCCTATTATCCTTTTGGTAATAGCAGGCTTTGACCTCATTTTCATCCTTTTGGTGGAAGGGTCTGTGTGTGTCTGTGCCCTATTATCCTTTTGGTAATAGCAGGCTTTGACCTCATTTTCATCCTTTTGGTGGAAGGGTCTGTGTGTGTCTGTGCCCTATTATCGTTTCGGTAATAGTAGGCTTTGACCTCATTTTCATCCTTTTGATGGAAGGGTCTGTGTGTGTGTGTGTGCGCTATTATCCTTTTGTTAATAGCAGGCTTTGACCTCATTTTCTTCCTTTTGGTGGAAGGATCTGTGTGTGTTTGCCCTATTATCCTTTTGGTAATAGAAGGTTTTGACCTCATTTTCATCCTTTTGGTGGAAAGGTCTCTGTGTGTGTGTTCCCTATTATCCTTTTGGAAATAGCAGGCTTTGACCTCATTTTCATCCTTTTGGTGGAAGGGTCTGTGTGTGGGTGTGTGCCCTATTATCCTTTTGGTAATAGCAGGCCTTGACCTTATTTTCATCCTTTTGGTGGAAGGGTCTGTATGTGTGTGTGCCCTATTATCCTTTTGGTAATAGCAGGCTTTGACCTCATTTTCATCCTTTCGGTGGAAGGGTCTGTGTGTGTGTGTGCCCTATTATCCTTTTGGTAATAACAGGCTTTGACCTCATTTTCATCCTTTTGGTGGAAGGGTCTGTGTGTGTGTGTGCCCTATTATCCTTTTGGTAATAGCAGGTTTTGACCTCATTTTCATCCTTTTGGTGGAAAGGTCTGTGTGTGTGTGTGCCCTATTATACTTTTGGTAATAGCAGGCTTTGACCTCATTTTCATCCTTTTGGTGGAAGGGTCTGTGTGTGTGTGCCCTATTATCCTTTTGGTAATAGCAGGCTTTGACCTCATTTTCATCCTTTTGGTGGAAGGGTCTGTGTGTGTCTGTGCCCCATTATCCTTTCGGTAATAGCAGGCTTTCACCTCATTTTCATCCTTTTGGTGGAAGGGTCTGTGTGTGTCTGTGCCCTATTATCCTTTTGGTAATAGTAGGCTTTGACCTCATTTTCATCCTTTTGGTGGAAGGGTATGTGTGTGTGTGTGCCCTATTATCCTTTTGGTAATAGCAGGTTTTGACCTCATTTTCATCCTTTTGGTGGAAAGGTCTGTGTGTGTGTGCCCTATTATCCTTTTGGTAATAGCAGGCTTTGACCTCATTTTCATCCTTTTGGTGGAAGGGTCTGTGTGTGTGTGCCCTATTATCCTTTTGGTAATAGTAGGCTTTGACCTCATTTTCATCCTTTTGGTGGAAGGGTCTGTGTGTGTGTGCCCTATTATACTTTTGGTAATAGCAGGCTTTGACCTCATTTTCATCCTTTTGGTGGAAGGGTCCGTGTGTGTGTGTGCCCTATTATCCTTTTGGTAATAGCAGGCTTTGACCTCATTTTCATCCTTTTGGTGGAAGGGTCTGTGTGTGTGTGTGCCCTATTATCCTTTTGGTAATAGCAGGTTTTGACCTCATTTTCATCCTTTTGGTGGAAAGGTCTGTGTGTGTGTGTGCCCTATTATCCTTTTGGTAATAGCAGGCTTTGACCTCATTTTCATCCTTTTGGTGGAAGGGTCTGTGTGTGTGTACCCTATTATCCTTTTGGTAATAGCAGGCTTTGACCTCATTTTCATCCTTTTGGTGGAAGGGTCTGTGTGTGTCTGTGCCCCATTATCCTTTTGGTAATAGCAGGCTTTGACCTCATTTTCATCCTTTTGGTGGAAGGGTCTGTGTGTGTCTGTGCCCTATTATCCTTTTGGTAATAGCAGGCTTTGACCTCATTTTCATCCTTTTGGTGGAAGGGTCTGTGTGTGTGTGTGCCCTATTATCCTTTTGGTAATAGCAGGTTTTACCTCATTTTCATCCTTTTGGTGGAAAGGTCTGTGTGTGTGCGCCCTATTATCCTTTTGGTAATAGCAGGCTTTGACCTCATTTTCATCCTTTTGGTGGAAGGGTCTGTGTGTGTGTGCCCTATTATCCTTTTGGTAATAGCAGGCTTTGACCTCATTTTCATCCTTTTGGTGGAAGGGTCTGTGTGTGTCTGTGCCCTATTATCCTTTTGGTAATAGCAGGCTTTGACCTCATTTTCATCCTTTTGGTGGAAGGGTCTGTGTGTGTCTGTGCCCTATTATCGTTTTGGTAATAGTAGGCTTTGACCTCATTTTCATCCTTTTGATGGAAGGGTCTGTGTGTGTGTGTGCGCTATTATCCTTTTGTTAATAGCAGGCTTTGACCTCATTTTCATCCTTTTGGTGGAAGGATCTGTGTGTGTTTGCCCTATTATCCTTTTGGTAATAGAAGGTTTTGACCTCATTTTCATCCTTTTGGTGGAAAGGTCTCTGTGTGTGTGTTCCCTATTATCCTTTTGGAAATAGCAGGCTTTGACCTCATTTTCATCCTTTTGGTGGAAGGGTCTGTGTGTGGGTGTGTGCCCTATTATCCTTTTGGTAATAGCAGGCCTTGACCTTATTTTCATCCTTTTGGTGGAAGGGTCTGTATGTGTGTGTGCCCTATTATCCTTTTGGTAATAGCAGGCTTTGACCTCATTTTCATCCTTTCGGTGGAAGGGTCTGTGTGTGTGTGTGCCCTATTATCCTTTTGGTAATAACAGGCTTTGACCTCATTTTCATCCTTTTGGTGGAAGGGTCTGTGTGTGTGTGTGCCCTATTATCCTTTTGGTAATAGCAGGTTTTGACCTCATTTTCATCCTTTTGGTGGAAAGGTCTGTGTGTGTGTGTGCCCTATTATACTTTTGGTAATAGCAGGCTTTGACCTCATTTTCATCCTTTTGGTGGAAGGGTCTGTGTGTGTGTGCCCTATTATCCTTTTGGTAATAGCAGGCTTTGACCTCATTTTCATCCTTTTGGTGGAAGGGTCTGTGTGTGACTGTGCCCCATTATCCTTTCGGTAATAGCAGGCTTTCACCTCATTTTCATCCTTTTGGTGGAAGGGTCTGTGTGTGTCTGTGCCCTATTATCCTTTTGGTAATAGTAGGCTTTGACCTCATTTTCATCCTTTTGGTGGAAGGGTATGTGTGTGTGTGTGCCCTATTATCCTTTTGGTAATAGCAGGTTTTGACCTCATTTTCATCCTTTTGGTGGAAAGGTCTGTGTGTGTGTGCCCTATTATCCTTTTGGTAATAGCAGACTTTGACCTCATTTTCATCCTTTTGGTGGAAGGGTCTGTGTGTGTGCCCTATTATCCTTTTGGTAATAGTAGGCTTTGACCTCATTTTCATCCTTTTGGTGGAAGGGTCTGTGTGTGTGTGCCCTATTATACTTTTGGTAATAGCAGGCTTTGACCTCATTTTCATCCTTTTGGTGGAAGGGTCCGTGTGTGTGTGTGCCCTATTATCCTTTTGGTAATAGCAGGCTTTGACCTCATTTTCATCCTTTTGGTGGAAGGGTCTGTGTGTGTGTGTGCCCTATTATCCTTTTGGTAATAGCAGGTTTTGACCTCATTTTCATCCTTTTGGTGGAAAGGTCTGTGTGTGTGTGGCCTATTATCCTTTTGGTAATAGCAGGCTTTGACCTCATTTTCATCCTTTTGATGGAAGGGTCTGTGTGTGTGTGCCCTATTATCCTTTTGGTAATAGCAGGCTTTGACCTCATTTTCATCCTTTTGGTGGAAGGGTCTGTGTGTGTGTGCCCTATTATCCTTTTGGTAATAGCCGGCTTTGACCTCATTTTCATCCTTTTGGTGGAAGGGTTTGTGTGTGTTTGTGCCCTATTATCGTTTTGGTAATAGTAGGCTTTGACCTCATTTTCATCCTTTTGGTGGAAGGGTCTGTGTGTGTGTGTGTGCCCTATTATCCTTTTTTTAATAGCAGGCTTTGACCTCATTTTTATCCTTTTGGTGGAAGGGTCTGTGTGTGTGTGTGTGCCCTATTATCCTTTTGGTAATAGCAGGTTTTGACCTCATTTTCATCCTTTTGGTTGAAAGGTTTGTGTGTGTGTGTTCCCCATTATCCTTTTGGTAATAGCAGGCTTTGACCTCATTTTCATCCTTTTGGTGGAAGGGTCTGTGTGTGTGTGCCTTATTATCCTTTTGGTAATAGCAGGCTTTGACCTCATTTTCATCATTTTGGTGGAAGGGTCTGTATGTGTGTGTGCCCTATTATCCTTTTGTTAATAGCAGGCTTTGACCTCATTTTCATCCTTTTAGTGGAAGGGTCTGTCTGTGTGTGTGCCCTATTATCCTTTTGGTAATAACAGGTTTTGACCTTATTTTCATCCTTTTGGTGGAAGGGTCTGTGTGTGTGTGCCCTATTATCCTTTTGGTAATAGCAGGTTCTGACCTCATTTTCATCCTTTTGGTGGAAAGGTCTGTGTGTGTGTGTGCCCTATTATCCTTTTGGTAATAACAGGCTTTGACCTCATTTTCATCCTTTTGGTGGAAGGGTCTGTGTGTGTGTGCCCTATTATCCTTTTGGTAATAGCAGGCTTTGACCTCATTTTCATCCTTTTGGTGGAAGGGTCTGTGTGTGTGTGCCCTATTATCCTTTTGGTAATAGCAGGCTTTGACCTCATTTTCATCCTTTTGGTGGAAGGGTCTGTGTGTGTGTGTGCCCTATTATCCTTTTGGTAATAGCAGGCTTTGACCTCATTTTCATCCTTTTAGTGGAAGGGTCTGTGTGTGTCTGTGCCCCATTATCCTTTTGGTAATAGCAGGCTTTGACCTCATTTTCATCCTTTTGGTGGAAGGGTCTGTGTGTGTCTGTGCCCTATTATCCTTTTGGTAATAGCAGGCTTTGGCCTCATTTTCATCCTTTTGGTGGAAGGGTCTGTGTGTGTGTGTGCCCTATTATACTTTTGGTAATAGCAGGTTTTGACCTCATTTTCATCCTTTTGGTGGAAAGGTCTGTGTGTGTGTGCCCTATTATCCTTTTGATAATAGCAGGCTTTGACCTCATTTTCATCCTTTTGGTGGAAGGGTCTGTGTGTGTGTGCCCTATTATCCTTTTGGTAATAGCAGGCTTTGACCTCATTTTCATCCTTTTGGTGGAAGGGTCTGTGTGTGTGTGTGCCCTATTATCCTTTTGGTAATAGCAGGCTTTGACCTCATTTTCATCCTTTTGGTGGAAGGGTCTGTGTGTGTTTGTGCCCTATTATCGTTTTGGTAATAGTAGGCTTTGACCTCATTTTCATCCTTTTGGTGGAAGGGTCTGTGTGTGTGTGTGTGCCCTATTATCCTTTTGTTAATAGCAGGCTTTGACCTCATTTTCATCCTTTTGGTGGAAGGGTCTGTGTGTGTGTGCGCCCTATTATCCTTTTGGTAATAGCAGGTTTTGACCTCATTTTCATCCTTTTGGTGGAAAGGTCTGTGTGTGTGTGTTCCCTATTAACCTTAAGGTAATAGCAGGCTTTGATCTCATTTTCATCCTTTTGGTGGAAGGGTCTGTGTGTGTGTGCCTTATTATCCTTTTGGTAATAGCAGGCTTTGACCTCATTTTCATCATTTTGGTGGAAGGGTCTGTATGTGTGTGTGCCCTATTATCCTTTTGGTAATAGCAGGCTTTGACCTCATTTTCATCCTTTTGGTGGAAGGGTCTGTGTGTGTGTGTGCCCTATTATCCTTTTGTTAATAACAGGCTTTGACCTTATTTTCATCCTTTTGGTGGAAGGGTCTGTGTGTGTGTGTGCCCTATTATCCTTTTGGTAATAGCAGGTTTTGACCTCATTTTCATCCTTTTGGTGGAAAGGTCTGTGTGTGTGTGTGCCCTATTATCCTTTTGGTAATAGCAGGCTTTGACCTCATTTTCATCCTTTTGGTGGAAGGGTCTGTGTGTGTGTGCCCTATTATCCTTTTGGTAATAGCAGGCTTTGACCTCATTTTCATCCTTTTGGTGGAAGGGTCTGTGTGTGTCTGTGCCCCATTATCCTTTTGGTAATAGCAGGCTTTGACCTCATTTTCATCCTTTTGGTGGAAGGGTCTGTGTGTGTGTGCCCTTTTATCCTTTTGGTAATAGCAGGCTTTGACCTCATTTTCATCCTTTTGGTGGAAGGGTCTGTGTGTGTGTGTGCCCTATTATCCTTTTGGTAATAGCAGGCTTTGACCTCATTTTCATCCTTTTGGTGGAAGGGTCTGTGTGTGTCTGTGCCCTATTATCGTTTTGGTAATAGTAGGCTTTGACCTCATTTTCATCATTTTGGTGGAAGGGTCTGTATGTGTGTGTGCCCTATTATCCTTTTGGTAATAGCAGGCTTTGACCTCATTTTCATCCTTTTGGTGGAAGGGTCTGTGTGTGTGTGTGCCCTATTATCCTTTTGTTAATAACAGGCTTTGACCTTATTTTCATCCTTTTGGTGGAAGGGTCTGTGTGTGTGTGTGCCCTATTATCCTTTTGGTAATAGCAGGTTTTGACCTCATTTTCATCCTTTTGGTGGAAAGGTCTGTGTGTGTGTGTGCCCTATTATCCTTTTGGTAATAGCAGGCTTTGACCTCATTTTCATCCTTTTGGTGGAAGGGTCTGTGTGTGTGTGCCCTATTATCCTTTTGGTAATAGCAGGCTTTGACCTCATTTTCATCCTTTTGGTGGAAGGGTCTGTGTGTGTCTGTGCCCCATTATCCTTTTGGTAATAGCAGGCTTTGACCTCATTTTCATCCTTTTGGTGGAAGGGTCTGTGTGTGTGTGCCCTATTATCCTTTTGGTAATAGCAGGCTTTGACCTCATTTTCATCCTTTTGGTGGAAGGGTCTGTGTGTGTGTGTGCCCTATTATCCTTTTGGTAATAGCAGGCTTTGACCTCATTTTCATCCTTTTGGTGGAAGGGTCTGTGTGTGTCTGTGCCCTATTATCGTTTTGGTAATAGTAGGCTTTGACCTCATTTTCATCCTTTTGGTGGAAGGGTCTGTGTGTGTGTGTGAGCGCTATTATCCTTTTGTTAATAGCAGGCTTTGACCTCACTTTCATCCTTTTGGTGGAAGGGTCTGTGTGTGTTTGCCCTATTATCCTTTTGGTAATAGAAGGTTTTGACCTCATTTTCATCCTTTTGGTGGAAAGGTCTGTGTGTGTGTGTTCCCTATTATCCTTTTGGAAATAGTAGGCTTTGACCTCATTTTCATCCTTTTGGTGGAAGGGTCTGTGTGTGTGTGTGTGCCCTATTATCCTTTTGGTAATAGCAGGCCTTGACCTCATTTTCATCCTTTTGGTGGAAGGGTCTGTATGTGTGTGTGCCCTATTATCCTTTTGGTAATAGCAGGCTTTGACCTCATTTTCATCCTTTTGGTGGAAGGGTCTGTGTGTGTGTGTGCCCTATTATCCTTTTGGTAATAACAGGCTTTGACCTCATTTTCATCCTTTTGGTGGAAGGGTCTGTGTGTGTGTGTGTGCCCTATTATCCTTTTGGTAATAGCAGGTTTTGACCTCATTTTCATCCTTTTGGCGGAAAGGTCTGTGTGTGTGTGTGCCCTATTATACTTTTGGTAATAGCAGGCTTTGACCTCATTTTCATCCTTTTGGTGGAAGGGTCTGTGTGTGTGTGCCCTATTATCCTTTTGGTAATAGCAGGCTTTGACCTCATTTTCATCCTTTTGGTGGAAGGGTCTGTGTGTGTCTGTGCCCCATTATCCTTTTGGTAATAGCAGGTTTTGACCTCATTTTCATCCTTTTGGTGGAAAGGTCTGTGTGTGTGTGTGCCCTATTATCCTTTTGGTAATAGCAGGCTTTGACCTCATTTTCATCCTTTTGGTGGAAGGGTCTGTGTGTGTGTGCCCTATTATCCTTTTGGTAATAGCAGGCTTTGACCTCATTTTCATCCTTTTGGTGGAAGGGTCTGTGTGTGTCTGTGCCCCATTATCCTTTTGGTAATAGCAGGCTTTGACCTCATTTTCATCCTTTTGGTGGAAGGGTCTGTGTGTGTGTGCCCTATTATCCTTTTGGTAATAGCAGGCTTTGACCTCATTTTCATCCTTTTGGTGGAAGGGTCTGTGTGTGTGTGTGCCCTATTATCCTTTTGGTAATAGCAGGCTTTGACCTCATTTTCATCCTTTTGGTGGAAGGGTCTGTGTGTGTCTGTGCCCTATTATCGTTTTGGTAATAGTAGGCTTTGACCTCATTTTCATCCTTTTGGTGGAAGGGTCTGTGTGTGTGTGTGAGCGCTATTATCCTTTTGTTAATAGCAGGCTTTGACCTCACTTTCATCCTTTTGGTGGAAGGGTCTGTGTGTGTTTGCCCTATTATCCTTTTGGTAATAGAAGGTTTTGACCTCATTTTCATCCTTTTGGTGGAAAGGTCTGTGTGTGTGTGTTCCCTATTATCCTTTTGGAAATAGCAGGCTTTGACCTCATTTTCATCCTTTTGGTGGAAGGGTCTGTGTGTGTGTGTGTGCCCTATTATCCTTTTGGTAATAGCAGGCCTTGACCTCATTTTCATCCTTTTGGTGGAAGGGTCTGTATGTGTGTGTGCCCTATTATCCTTTTGGTAATAGCAGGCTTTGACCTCATTTTCATCCTTTTGGTGGAAGGGTCTATGTGTGTGTGTGCCCTATTATCCTTTTGGTAATAACAGGCTTTGACCTCATTTTCATCCTTTTGGTGGAAGGGTCTGTGTGTGTGTGTGTGCCCTATTATCCTTTTGGTAATAGCAGGTTTTGACCTCATTTTCATCCTTTTGGCGGAAAGGTCTGTGTGTGTGTGTGCCCTATTATACTTTTGGTAATAGCAGGCTTTGACCTCATTTTCATCCTTTTGGTGGAAGGGTCTGTGTGTGTGTGCCCTATTATCCTTTTGGTAATAGCAGGCTTTGACCTCATTTTCATCCTTTTGGTGGAAGGGTCTGTGTGTGTCTGTGCCCCATTATCCTTTTGGTAATAGCAGGCTTTGACCTCATTTTCATCCTTTTGGTGGAAGGGTTTGTGTGTGTCTGTGCCCTATTATCCTTTTGGTAATAGTAGGCTTTGACCTCATTTTCATCCTTTTGGTGGAAGGGTCTGTGTGTGTGTGTGCCCTATTATCCTTTTGTTAATAGCAGGCTTTGACCTCATTTTTATCCTTTTGGTGGAAGGGTCTCTGTGTGTGTGTGTGCCCTATTATCCTTTTGGCAATAGCGGGTTTTGACCTCATTTTCATCCTTTTGGTTGAAAGGTTTGTGTGTGTGTGTTCCCCATTATCCTTTTGGTAATAGTAGGCTTTGACCTCATTTTCATCCTTTTGGTGGAAGGGTCTGTGTGTGTGTGCCCTATTATACTTTTGGTAATAGCAGGCTTTGACCTCATTTTCATCCTTTTGGTGGAAGGGTCCGTGTGTGTGTGTGCCCTATTATCCTTTTGGTAATAGCAGGCTTTGACCTCATTTTCATCCTTTTGGTGGAAGGGTCTGTGTGTGTGTGTGCCCTATTATCCTTTTGGTAATAGCAGGTTTTGACCTCATTTTCATCCTTTAGGTGGAAAGGTCTGTGTGTGTGTGGCCTATTATCCTTTTGGTAATAGCAGGCTTTGACCTCATTTTCATCCTTTTGGTGGAAGGGTCTGTGTGTGTGTGCCCTATTATCCTTTTGGTAATAGCAGGCTTTGACCTCATTTTCATCCTTTTGGTGGAAGGGTCTGTGTGTGTGTGCCCTATTATCCTTTTGGTAATAGCCGGCTTTGACCTCATTTTCATCCTTTTGGTGGAAGGGTCTGTGTGTGTTTGTGCCCTATTATCGTTTTGGTAATAGTAGGCTTTGACCTCATTTTCATCCTTTTGGTGGAAGGGTCTGTGTGTGTGTGTGCCCTATTATCCTTTTGTTAATAACAGGCTTTGACCTTATTTTCATCCTTTTGGTGGAAGGGTCTGTGTGTGTGTGTGCCCTATTATCCTTTTGGTAATAGCAGGTTTTGACCTCATTTTCATCCTTTTGGTGGAAAGGTCTGTGTGTGTGTGTGCCCTATTATCCTTTTGGTAATAGCAGGCTTTGACCTCATTTTCATCCTTTTGGTGGAAGGGTCTGTGTGTGTGTGCCCTATTATCCTTTTGGTAATAGCAGGCTTTGACCTCATTTTCATCCTTTTGGTGGAAGGGTCTGTGTGTGTCTGTGCCCCATTATCCTTTTGGTAATAGCAGGCTTTGACCTCATTTTCATCCTTTTGGTGGAAGGGTCTGTGTGTGTGTGCCCTATTATCCTTTTGGTAATAGCAGGCTTTGACCTCATTTTCATCCTTTTGGTGGAAGGGTCTGTGTGTGTGTGTGCCCTATTATCCTTTTGGTAATAGCAGGCTTTGACCTCATTTTCATCCTTTTGGTGGAAGGGTCTGTGTGTGTGTGCCCTATTATCCTTTTGGTAATAGCAGGCTTTGACCTCATTTTCATCCTTTTGGTGGAAGGGTCTGTGTGTGTGTGTGCCCTATTATCCTTTTGGTAATAGCAGGCTTTGACCTCATTTTCATCCTTTTGGTGGAAGGGTCTGTGTGTGTTTGTGCCCTATTATCCTTTTGGTAATAGCAGGTTTTGACCTCATTTTCATCCTTTTGGTGGAAAGGTCTGTGTGTGTGTGTGTGCCCTATTATCCTTTTGGTAATAGCAGGCTTTGACCTCATTTTCATCCTTTTGGTGGAAGGGTCTGTGTGTGTGTGCCCTATTATCCTTTTGGTAATAGCAGGCTTTGACCTCATTTTCATCCTTTTGGTGGAAGGGTCTGTGTGTGTCTGTGCCCCATTATCCTTTTGGTAATAGCAGGCTTTGACCTCATTTTCATCCTTTTGGTGGAAGGGTCTGTGTGTGTGTGCCCTATTATCCTTTTGGTAATAGCAGGCTTTGACCTCATTTTCATCCTTTTGGTGGAAGGGTCTGTGTGTGTGTGTGCCCTATTATCCTTTTGGTAATAGCAGGCTTTGACCTCATTTTCATCCTTTTGGTGGAAGGGTTTGTGTGTGTGTGCCCTATTATCCTTTTGGTAATAGCAGGCTTTGACCTCATTTTCATCCTTTTGGTGGAAGGGTCTGTGTGTGTGTGTGCCCTATTATCCTTTTGGTAATAGCAGGCTTTGACCTCATTTTCATCCTTTTGGTGGAAGGGTCTGTGTGTGTTTGTGCCCTATTATCGTTTTGGTAATAGTAGGCTTTGACCTCATTTTCATCCTTTTGGTGGAAGGGTCTGTGTGTGTGTGTGCCCTATTATCCTTTTGTTAATAACAGGCTTTGACCTTATTTTCATCCTTTTGGTGGAAGGGTCTGTGTGTGTGTGTGCCCTATTATCCTTTTGGTAATAGCAGGTTTTGACCTCATTTTCATCCTTTTGGTGGAAAGGTCTGTGTGTGTGTGTGCCCTATTATCCTTTTGGTAATAGCAGGCTTTGACCTCATTTTCATCCTTTTGGTGGAAGGGTCTGTGTGTGTCTGTGCCCCATTATCCTTTTGGTAATAGCAGGCTTTGACCTCATTTTCATCCTTTTGGTGGAAGGGTCTGTGTGTGTGTGCCCTATTATACTTTTGGTAATAGCAGGCTTTGACCTCATTTTCATCCTTTTGGTGGAAGGGTCCGTGTGTGTGTGTGCCCTATTATCCTTTTGGTAATAGCAGGCTTTGACCTCATTTTCATCCTTTTGGTGGAAGGGTCTGTGTGTGTGTGTGCCCTATTATCCTTTTGGTAATAGCAGGTTTTGACCTCATTTTCATCCTTTAGGTGGAAAGGTCTGTGTGTGTGTGGCCTATTATCCTTTTGGTAATAGCAGGCTTTGACCTCATTTTCATCCTTTTGGTGGAAGGGTCTGTGTGTGTGTGCCCTATTATCCTTTTGGTAATAGCAGGCTTTGACCTCATTTTCATCCTTTTGGTGGAAGGGTCTGTGTGTGTGTGCCCTATTATCCTTTTGGTAATAGCAGGCTTTGACCTCATTTTCATCCTTTTGGTGGAAGGGTCTGTGTGTGTGTGCCCTATTATCCTTTTGGTAATAGCCGGCTTTGACCTCATTTTCATCCTTTTGGTGGAAGGGTCTGTGTGTGTTTGTGCCCTATTATCGTTTTGGTAATAGTAGGCTTTGACCTCATTTTCATCCTTTTGGTGGAAGGGTCTGTGTGTGTGTGTGCCCTATTATCCTTTTGTTAATAACAGGCTTTGACCTTATTTTCATCCTTTTGGTGGAAGGGTCTGTGTGTGTGTGTGCCCTATTATCCTTTTGGTAATAGCAGGTTTTGACCTCATTTTCATCCTTTTGGTGGAAAGGTCTGTGTGTGTGTGTGCCCTATTATCCTTTTGGTAATAGCAGGCTTTGACCTCATTTTCATCCTTTTGGTGGAAGGGTCTGTGTGTGTGTGCCCTATTATCCTTTTGGTAATAGCAGGCTTTGACCTCATTTTCATCCTTTTGGTGGAAGGGTCTGTGTGTGTCTGTGCCCCATTATCCTTTTGGTAATAGTAGGCTTTGACCTCATTTTCATCCTTTTGGTGGAAGGGTCTGTGTGTGTGTGCCCTATTATCCTTTTGGTAATAGCAGGCTTTGACCTCATTTTCATCCTTTTGGTGGAAGGGTCTGTGTGTGTGTGTGCCCTATTATCCTTTTGGTAATAGCAGGCTTTGACCTCATTTTCATCCTTTTGGTGGAAGGGTCTGTGTGTGTCTGTGCCCTATTATCGTTTTGGTAATAGTAGGCTTTGACCTCATTTTCATCCTTTTGGTGGAAGGGTCTGTGTGTGTGTGAGCGCTATTATCCTTTTGTTAATAGCAGGCTTTGACCTCACTTTCATCCTTTTGGTGGAAGGGTCTGTGTGTGTTTGCCCTATTATCCTTTTGGTAATAGAAGGTTTTGACCTCATTTTCATCCTTTTGGTGGAAAGGTCTGTGTGTGTGTGTTCCCTATTATCCTTTTGGAAATAGCAGGCTTTGACCTCATTTTCATCCTTTTGGTGGAAGGGTCTGTGTGTGTGTGTGTGCCCTATTATCCTTTTGGTAATAGCAGGCCTTGACCTCATTTTCATCCTTTTGGTGGAAGGGTCTGTATGTGTGTGTGCCCTATTATCCTTTTGGTAATAGCAGGCTTTGACCTCATTTTCATCCTTTTGGTGGAAGGGTCTGTGTGTGTGTGTGCCCTATTATCCTTTTGGTAATAACAGGCTTTGACCTCATTTTCATCCTTTTGGTGGAAGGGTCTGTGTGTGTGTGTGTGCCCTATTATCCTTTTGGTAATAGCAGGTTTTGACCTCATTTTCATCCTTTTGGCGGAAAGGTCTGTGTGTGTGTGTGCCCTATTATACTTTTGGTAATAGCAGGCTTTGACCTCATTTTCATCCTTTTGGTGGAAGGGTCTGTGTGTGTGTGCCCTATTATCCTTTTGGTAATAGCAGGCTTTGACCTCATTTTCATCCTTTTGGTGGAAGGGTCTGTGTGTGTCTGTGCCCCATTATCCTTTTGGTAATAGCAGGCTTTGACCTCATTTTCATCCTTTTGGTGGAAGGGTTTGTGTGTGTCTGTGCCCTATTATCCTTTTGGTAATAGTAGGCTTTGACCTCATTTTCATCCTTTTGGTGGAAGGGTCTGTGTGTGTGTGTGCCCTATTATCCTTTTGTTAATAGCAGGCTTTGACCTCATTTTTATCCTTTTGGTGGAAGGGTCTCTGTGTGTGTGTGTGCCCTATTATCCTTTTGGCAATAGCAGGTTTTGACCTCATTTTCATCCTTTTGGTTGA
Source organism: Lathyrus tuberosus (assembly GCA_022829125.1). Lineage (NCBI taxonomy): Eukaryota > Viridiplantae > Streptophyta > Magnoliopsida > Fabales > Fabaceae > Lathyrus > Lathyrus tuberosus. The sequence goes on along the minus strand of JALAZF010000532.1, from coordinate 4,045,098 downwards.
AAGGTTTGTGTGTGTGTGTTCCCCATTATCCTTTTGGTAATAGTAGGCTTTGACCTCATTTTCATCCTTTTGGTGGAAGGGTCTGTGTGTGTGTGCCCTATTATACTTTTGGTAATAGCAGGCTTTGACCTCATTTTCATCCTTTTGGTGGAAGGGTCCGTGTGTGTGTGTGCCCTATTATCCTTTTGGTAATAGCAGGCTTTGACCTCATTTTCATCCTTTTGGTGGAAGGGTCTGTGTGTGTGTGTGCCCTATTATCCTTTTGGTAATAGCAGGTTTTGACCTCATTTTCATCCTTTAGGTGGAAAGGTCTGTGTGTGTGTGGCCTATTATCCTTTTGGTAATAGCAGGCTTTGACCTCATTTTCATCCTTTTGGTGGAAGGGTCTGTGTGTGTGTGCCCTATTATCCTTTTGGTAATAGCAGGCTTTGACCTCATTTTCATCCTTTTGGTGGAAGGGTCTGTGTGTGTGTGCCCTATTATCCTTTTGGTAATAGCCGGCTTTGACCTCATTTTCATCCTTTTGGTGGAAGGGTCTGTGTGTGTTTGTGCCCTATTATCGTTTTGGTAATAGTAGGCTTTGACCTCATTTTCATCCTTTTGGTGGAAGGGTCTGTGTGTGTGTGTGCCCTATTATCCTTTTGTTAATAACAGGCTTTGACCTTATTTTCATCCTTTTGGTGGAAGGGTCTGTGTGTGTGTGTGCCCTATTATCCTTTTGGTAATAGCAGGTTTTGACCTCATTTTCATCCTTTTGGTGGAAAGGTCTGTGTGTGTGTGTGCCCTATTATCCTTTTGGTAATAGCAGGCTTTGACCTCATTTTCATCCTTTTGGTGGAAGGGTCTGTGTGTGTCTGTGCCCCATTATCCTTTTGGTAATAGCAGGCTTTGACCTCATTTTCATCCTTTTGGTGGAAGGGTCTGTGTGTGTCTGTGCCCTATTATCCTTTTGGTAATAGCAGGCTTTGACCTCATTTTCATCCTTTTGGTGGAAGGGTCTGTGTGTGTGTGTGCCCTATTATCCTTTTGGTAATAGCAGGCTTTGACCTCATTTTCATCCTTTTGGTGGAAGGGTCTGTGTGTGTGTGCCCTATTATCCTTTTGGTAATAGTAGGCTTTGACCTCATTTTCATCCTTTTGGTGGAAGGGTCTGTGTGTGTGTGTGCCCTATTATCCTTTTGGTAATAGCAGGCTTTGACCTCATTTTCAACCTTTTGGTGGAAGGGTCTGTGTGTGTTTGTGCCCTATTATCGTTTTGGTAATAGTAGGCTTTGACCTCATTTTCATCCTTTTGGTGGAAGGGTCTGTGTGTGTGTGTGCCCTATTATCCTTTTGTTAATAACAGGCTTTGACCTTATTTTCATCCTTTTGGTGGAAAGGTCTGTGTGTGTGTGTGCCCTATTATCCTTTTGGTAATAGCAGGTTTTGACCTCATTTTCATCCTTTTGGTGGAAAGGTCTGTGTGTGTGTGTGCCCTATTATCCTTTTGGTAATAGCAGGCTTTGACCTCATTTTCATCCTTTTGGTGGAAGGGTCTGTGTGTGTGTGCCCTATTATCCTTTTGGTAATAGCAGGCTTTGACCTCATTTTCATCCTTTTGGTGGAAGGGTCTGTGTGTGTCTGTGCCCCATTATCCTTTTGGTAATAGTAGGCTTTGACCTCATTTTCATCCTTTTGGTGGAAGGGTCTGTGGTGTGTGTGCCCTATTATACTTTTGGTAATAGCAGGCTTTGACCTCATTTTCATCCTTTTGGTGGAAGGGTCCGTGTGTGTGTGTGCCCTATTATCCTTTTGGTAATAGCAGGCTTTGACCTCATTTTCATCCTTTTGGTGGAAGGGTCTGTGTGTGTGTGTGCCCTATTATCCTTTTGGTAATAGCAGGTTTTGACCTCATTTTCATCCTTTAGGTGGAAAGGTCTGTGTGTGTGTGGCCTATTATCCTTTTGGTAATAGCAGGCTTTGACCTCATTTTCATCCTTTTGGTGGAAGGGTCTGTGTGTGTGTGCCCTATTATCCTTTTGGTAATAGCAGGCTTTGACCTCATTTTCATCCTTTTGGTGGAAGGGTCTGTGTGTGTGTGCCCTATTATCCTTTTGGTAATAGCCGGCTTTGACCTCATTTTCATCCTTTTGGTGGAAGGGTCTGTGTGTGTTTGTGCCCTATTATCGTTTTGGTAATAGTAGGCTTTGACCTCATTTTCATCCTTTTGGTGGAAGGGTCTGTGTGTGTGTGTGCCCTATTATCCTTTTGTTAATAACAGGCTTTGACCTTATTTTCATCCTTTTGGTGGAAAGGTCTGTGTGTGTGTGTGCCCTATTATCCTTTTGGTAATAGCAGGTTTTGACCTCATTTTCATCCTTTTGGTGGAAAGGTCTGTGTGTGTGTGTGCCCTATTATCCTTTTGGTAATAGCAGGCTTTGACCTCATTTTCATCCTTTTGGTGGAAGGGTCTGTGTGTGTGTGCCCCATTATCCTTTTGGTAATAGCAGGCTTTGACCTCATTTTCATCCTTTTGGTGGAAGGGTCTGTGTGTGTCTGTGCCCCATTATCCTTTTGGTAATAGCAGGCTTTGACCTCATTTTCATCCTTTTGGTGGAAGGGTCTGTGTGTGTGTGTGCCCTATTATCCTTTTGGTAATAGCAGGCTTTGACCTCATTTTCATCCTTTTGGTGGAAGGGTCTGTGTGTGTGTGCCCTATTATCCTTTTGGTGATAGCAGGCTTTGACCTCATTTTCATCCTTTTGGTGGAAGGCTCTGTGTGTGTGTGTGCGCTATTATCCTTTTGGTGATAGCAGGCTTTGACCTCATTTTCATCCTTTTGGTGGAAGGGTCTGTGTGTGTTTGCCCTATTATCCTTTAAGTAATAGAAGGTTTTGACCTCATTTTCATCCTTTTGGTGGAAAGGTCTGTGTGTGTGTGTTCCCTATTATCCTTTTGGAAATAGCAGGCTTTGACCTCATTTTCATCCTTTTGGTGGAAGGGTCTGTGTGTGTGTGTGTGCCCTATTATCCTTTTGGTAATAGCAGGCCTTGACCTCATTTTCATCCTTTTGGTGGAAGGGTCTGTATGTGTGTGTGCCCTATTATCCTTTTGGTAATAGCAGGCTTTGACCTCATTTTCATCCTTTTGGTGGAAGGGTCTGTGTGTGTGTGTGCCCTATTATCCTTTTGGTAATAGCAGGCTTTGACCTCATTTTCATCCTTTTGGTGGAAGGGTCTGTGTGTGTGTGTGCCCTATTATCCTTTTGGTAATAACAGGCTTTGACCTCATTTTCATCCTTTTGGTGGAAGGGTCTGTGTGTGTGTGTGTGCCCTATTATCCTTTTGGTAATAGCAGGTTTTGACCTCATTTTCATCCTTTTGGTGGAAAGGTCTGTGTGTGTGTGTGCCCTATTATACTTTTGGTAATAGCAGGCTTTGACCTCATTTTCATCCTTTTGGTGGAAGGGTCTGTGTGTGTGTGCCCTATTATCCTTTTGGTAATAGCAGGCTTTGACCTCATTTTCATCCTTTTGGTGGAAGGGTCTGTGTGTGTCTGTTCCCCATTATCCTTTTGGTAATAGCAGGCTTTAACCTCATTTTCATCCTTTTGGTGGAAGGGTCTGTGTGTGTCTGTGCCCTATTATCCTTTTGGTAATAGTAGGCTTTGACCTCATTTTCATCCTTTTGGTGGAAGGGTATGTGTGTGTGTGTGCCCTATTATCCTTTTGGTAATAGCAGGTTTTGACCTCATTTTCATCCTTTTGGTGGAAAGGTCTGTGTGTGTGTGCCCTATTATCCTTTTGGTAATAGCAGGCTTTGACCTCATTTTCATCCTTTTGGTGGAAGGGTCTGTGTGTGTGTGCCCTATTATCCTTTTGGTAATAGTAGGCTTTGACCTCATTTTCATCCTTTTGGTGGAAGGGTCTGTGTGTGTGTGCCCTATTATACTTTTGGTAATAGCAGGCTTTGACCTCATTTTCATCCTTTTGGTGGAAGGGTCCGTGTGTGTGTGTGCCCTATTATCCTTTTGGTAATAGCAGGCTTTGACCTCATTTTCATCCTTTTGGTGGAAGGGTCTGTGTGTGTGTGTGCCCTATTATCCTTTTGGTAATAGCAGGTTTTGACCTCATTTTCATCCTTTTGGTGGAAAGGTCTGTGTGTGTGTGGCCTATTATCCTTTTGGTAATAGCAGGCTTTGACCTCATTTTCATCCTTTTGGTGGAAGGGTCTGTGTGTGTGTGCCCTATTATCCTTTTGGTAATAGCAGGCTTTGACCACATTTTCATCCTTTTGGTGGAAGGGTCTGTGTGTGTGTGCCCTATTATCCTTTTGGTAATAGCCGGCTTTGACCTCATTTTCATCCTTTTGGTGGAAGGGTCTGTGTGTGTTTGTGCCCTATTATCGTTTTGGTAATAGTAGGCTTTGACCTCATTTTCATCCTTTTGGTGGAAGGGTCTGTGTGTGTGTGTGCCCTATTATCCTTTTGGTAATAGCAGGTTTTGACCTCATTTTCATCCTTTAGGTGGAAAGGTCTGTGTGTGTGTGGCCTATTATCCTTTTGGTAATAGCAGGCTTTGACCTCATTTTCATCCTTTTGGTGGAAGGGTCTGTGTGTGTGTGCCCTATTATCCTTTTGGTAATAGCAGGCTTTGACCTCATTTTCATCCTTTTGGTGGAAGGGTCTGTGTGTGTGTGCCCTATTATCCTTTTGGTAATAGCCGGCTTTGACCTCATTTTCATCCTTTTGGTGGAAGGGTCTGTGTGTGTTTGTGCCCTATTATCGTTTTGGTAATAGTAGGCTTTGACCTCATTTTCATCCTTTTGGTGGAAGGGTCTGTGTGTGTGTGTGCCCTATTATCCTTTTGTTAATAACAGGCTTTGACCTTATTTTCATCCTTTTGGTGGAAGGGTCTGTGTGTGTGTGCCCTATTATCCTTTTGGTAATAGCAGGCTTTGACCTCATTTTCATCCTTTTGGTGGAAGGGTCTGTGTGTGTGTGTGCCCTATTATCCTTTTGTTAATAACAGGCTTTGACCTTATTTTCATCCTTTTGGTGGAAGGGTCTGTGTGTGTGTGTGCCCTATTATCCTTTTGGTAATAGCAGGCTTTGACCTCATTTTCATCCTTTTGGTGGAAGGGTCTGTGTGTGTGTGCCCTATTATCCTTTTGGTAATAGCAGGCTTTGACCTCATTTTCATCCTTTTGGTGGAAGGGTCTGTGTGTGTCTGTGCCCCATTATCCTTTTGGTAATAGCAGGCTTTGACCTCATTTTCATCCTTTTGGTGGAAGGGTCTGTGTGTGTGTGCCCTATTATCCTTTTGGTAATAGCAGGCTTTGACCTCATTTTCATCCTTTTGATGGAAGGGTCTGTGTGTGTGTGTGCCCTATTATCCTTTTGGTAATAGCAGGCTTTGACCTCATTTTCATCCTTTTGGTGGAAGGGTCTGTGTGTGTGTGCCCTATTATCCTTTTGGTGATAGCAGGCTTTGACCTCATTTTCATCCTTTTGGTGGAAGGGTCTGTGTGTGTGTGTGCGCTATTATCCTTTTGTTAATAGCAGGCTTTGACCTCATTTTCATCCTTTTGGTGGAAGGGTCTGTGTGTGTTTGCCCTATTATCCTTTAAGTAATAGAAGGTTTTGACCTCATTTTCATCCTTTTGGTGGAAAGGTCTGTGTGTGTGTGTTCCCTATTATCCTTTTGGAAATAGCAGGCTTTGACCTCATTTTCATCCTTTTGGTGGAAGGGTCTGTGTGTGTGTGTGTGCCCTATTATCCTTTTGGTAATAGCAGGCTTTGACCTCATTTTCATCCTTTTGGTGGAAGGGTCTGTGTGTGTGTGTGCCCTATTATCCTTTTGGTAATAACAGGCTTTGACCTCATTTTCATCCTTTTGGTGGAAGGGTCTGTGTGTGTGTGTGTGCCCTATTATCCTTTTGGTAATAGCAGGTTTTGACCTCATTTTCATCCTTTTGGTGGAAAGGTCTGTGTGTGTGTGTGCCCTATTATACTTTTGGTAATAGCAGGCTTTGACCTCATTTTCATCCTTTTGGTGGAAGGGTCTGTGTGTGTGTGCCCTATTATCCTTTTGGTAATAGCAGGCTTTGACCTCATTTTCATCCTTTTGGTGGAAGGGTCTGTGTGTGTCTGTTCCCCATTATCCTTTTGGTAATAGCAGGCTTTAACCTCATTATCATCCTTTTGGTGGAAGGGTCTGTGTGTGTCTGTGCCCTATTATCCTTTTGGTAATAGTAGGCTTTGACCTCATTTTCATCCTTTTGGTGGAAGGGTATGTGTGTGTGTGTGCCCTATTATCCTTTTGGTAATAGCAGGTTTTGACCTCATTTTCATCCTTTTGGTGGAAAGGTCTGTGTGTGTGTGCCCTATTATCCTTTTGGTAATAGCAGGCTTTGACCTCATTTTCATCCTTTTGGTGGAAGGGTCTGTGTGTGTGTGCCCTATTATCCTTTTGGTAATAGTAGGCTTTGACCTCATTTTCATCCTTTTGGTGGAAGGGTCTGTGTGTGTGTGCCCTATTATACTTTTGGTAATAGCAGGCTTTGACCTCATTTTCATCCTTTTGGTGGAAGGGTCCGTGTGTGTGTGTGCCCTATTATCCTTTTGGTAATAGCAGGCTTTGACCTCATTTTCATCCTTTTGGTGGAAGGGTCTGTGTGTGTGTGTGCCCTATTATCCTTTTGGTAATAGCAGGTTTTGACCTCATTTTCATCCTTTTGGTGGAAAGGTCTGTGTGTGTGTGGCCTATTATCCTTTTGGTAATAGCAGGCTTTGACCTCATTTTCATCCTTTTGGTGGAAGGGTCTGTGTGTGTGTGCCCTATTATCCTTTTGGTAATAGCAGGCTTTGACCACATTTTCATCCTTTTGGTAGAAGGGTCTGTGTGTGTGTGCCCTATTATCCTTTTGGTAATAGCCGGCTTTGACCTCATTTTCATCCTTTTGGTGGAAGGGTCTGTGTGTGTTTGTGCCCTATTATCGTTTTGGTAATAGTAGGCTTTGACCTCATTTTCATCCTTTTGGTGGAAGGGTCTGTGTGTGTGTGTGCCCTATTATCCTTTTGTTAATAACAGGCTTTGACCTTATTTTCATCCTTTTGGTGGAAGGGTCTGTGTGTGTGTGTGCCCTATTATCCTTTTGGTAATAGCAGGTTTTGACCTCATTTTCATCCTTTTGGTGGAAAGGTCTGTGTGTGTGTGTGCCCTATTATCCTTTTGGTAATAGCAGGCTTTGACCTCATTTTCATCCTTTTGGTGGAAGGGTCTGTGTGTGTGTGCCCTATTATCCTTTTGGTAATAGCAGGCTTTGACCTCATTTTCATCCTTTTGGTGGAAGGGTCTGTGTGTGTCTGTGCCCCATTATCCTTTTGGTAATAGCAGGCTTTGACCTCATTTTCATCCTTTTGGTGGAAGGGTCTGTGTGTGTGTGCCCTATTATCCTTTTGGTAATAGCAGGCTTTGACCTCATTTTCATCCTTTTGGTGGAAGGGTCTGTGTGTGTGTGTGCCCTATTATCCTTTTGGTAATAGCAGGCTTTGACCTCATTTTCATCCTTTTGGTGGAAGGGTCTGTGTGTGTGTGCCCTATTATCCTTTTGGTGATAGCAGGCTTTGACCTCATTTTCATCCTTTTGGAGGAAGGGTCTGTGTGTGTGTGTGCGCTATTATCCTTTTGTTAATAGCAGGCTTTGACCTCATTTTCATCCTTTTGGTGGAAGGGTCTGTGTGTGTTTGCCCTATTATCCTTTAAGTAATAGAAGGTTTTGACCTCATTTTCATCCTTTTGGTGGAAAGGTCTGTGTGTGTGTGTTCCCTATTATCCTTTTGGAAATAGCAGGCTTTGACCTCATTTTCATCCTTTTGGTGGAAGGGTCTGTGTGTGTGTGTGTGTGCCCTATTATCCTTTTGGTAATAGCAGGCCTTGACCTCATTTTCATCCTTTTGGTGGAAGGGTCTGTATGTGTGTGTGCCCTATTATCCTTTTGGTAATAGCAGGCTTTGACCTCATTTTCATCCTTTTGGTGGAAGGGTCTGTGTGTGTGTGTGCCCTATTATCCTTTTGGTAATAACAGGCTTTGACCTCATTTTCATCCTTTTGGTGGAAGGGTCTGTGTGTGTGTGTGTGCCCTATTATCCTTTTGGTAATAGCAGGTTTTGACCTCATTTTCATCCTTTTGGTGGAAAGGTCTGTGTGTGTGTGTGCCCTATTATACTTTTGGTAATAGCAGGCTTTGACCTCATTTTCATCCTTTTGGTGGAAGGGTCTGTGTGTGTGTGCCCTATTATCCTTTTGGTAATAGCAGGCTTTGACCTCATTTTCATCCTTTTGGTGGAAGGGTCTGTGTGTGTCTGTTCCCCATTATCCTTTTGGTAATAGCAGGCTTTAACCTCATTTTCATCCTTTTGGTGGAAGGGTCTGTGTGTGTCTGTGCCCTATTATCCTTTTGGTAATAGTAGGCTTTGACCTCATTTTCATCCTTTTGGTGGAAGGGTATGTGTGTGTGTGTGCCCTATTATCCTTTTGGTAATAGCAGGTTTTGACCTCATTTTCATCCTTTTGGTGGAAAGGTCTGTGTGTGTGTGCCCTATTATCCTTTTGGTAATAGCAGGCTTTGACCTCATTTTCATCCTTTTGGTGGAAGGGTCTGTGTGTGTGTGCCCTATTATCCTTTTGGTAATAGTAGGCTTTGACCTCATTTTCATCCTTTTGGTGGAAGGGTCTGTGTGTGTGTGCCCTATTATACTTTTGGTAATAGCAGGCTTTGACCTCATTTTCATCCTTTTGGTGGAAGGGTCCGTGTGTGTGTGTGCCCTATTATCCTTTTGGTAATAGCAGGCTTTGACCTCATTTTCATCCTTTTGGTGGAAGGGTCTGTGTGTGTGTGTGCCCTATTATCCTTTTGGTAATAGCAGGTTTTGACCTCATTTTCATCCTTTTGGTGGAAAGGTCTGTGTGTGTGTGGCCTATTATCCTTTTGGTAATAGCAGGCTTTGACCTCATTTTCATCCTTTTGGTGGAAGGGTCTGTGTGTGTGTGCCCTATTATCCTTTTGGTAATAGCAGGCTTTGACCACATTTTCATCCTTTTGGTGGAAGGGTCTGTGTGTGTGTGCCCTATTATCCTTTTGGTAATAGCCGGCTTTGACCTCATTTTCATCGTTTTGGTGGAAGGGCCTGTGTGTGTTTGTGCCCTATTATCGTTTTGGTAATAGTAGGCTTTGACCTCATTTTCATCCTTTTGGTGGAAGGGTCTGTGTGTGTGTGTGTGCCCTATTATCCTTTTGTTAATAGCAGGCTTTGACCTCATTTTTATCCTTTTGGTGGAAGGGTCTCTGTGTGTGTGTGTGCCCTATTATCCTTTTGGTAATAGCAGGTTTTGACCTCATTTTCATCCTTTTGGTGGAAGGGTCTGTGTGTGTGTGCCCTATTATACTTTTGGTAATAGCAGGCTTTGACCTCATTTTCATCCTTTTGGTGGAAGGGTCCGTGTGTGTGTGTGCCCTATTATCCTTTTGGTAATAGCAGGCTTTGACCTCATTTTCATCCTTTTGGTGGAAGGGTCTGTGTGTGTGTGTGCCCTATTATCCTTTTGGTAATAGCAGGTTTTGACCTCATTTTCATCCTTTTGGTGGAAAGGTCTGTGTGTGTGTGGCCTATTATCCTTTTGGTAATAGCAGGCTTTGACCTCATTTTCATCCTTTTGGTGGAAGGGTCTGTGTGTGTGTGCCCTATTATCCTTTTGGTAATAGCCGGCTTTGACCTCATTTTCATCCTTTTGGTGGAAGGGTCTGTGTGTGTTTGTGCCCTATTATCGTTTTGGTAATAGTAGGCTTTGACCTCATTTTCATCCTTTTGGTGGAAGGGTCTGTGTGTGTGTGTGTGCCCTATTATCCTTTTGTTAATAGCAGGCTTTGACCTCATTTTTATCCTTTTGGTGGAAGGGTCTGTGTGTGTGTGTGTGCCCTATTATCCTTTTGGTAATAGCAGGTTTTGACCTCATTTTCATCCTTTTGGTGGAAGGGTCTGTGTGTGTGTGCCCTATTATCCTTTTGGAAATAGCAGGCTTTGACCTCATTTTCATCCTTTTGGTGGAAGGGTCTGTGTGTGTGTGTGTGCCCTATTATCCTTTTGGTAATAGCAGGCCTTGACCTCATTTTCATCCTTTTGGTGGAAGGGTCTGTATGTGTGTGTGCCCTATTATCCTTTTGGTAATAGCAGGCTTTGACCTCATTTTCATCCTTTTGGTGGAAGGGTCTGTGTGTGTGTGTGCCCTATTATCCTTTTGGTAATAACAGGCTTTGACCTCATTTTCATCCTTTTGGTGGAAGGGTCTCTGTGTGTGTGTGTGCCCTATTATCCTTTTGGTAATAGCAGGTTTTGACCTCATTTTCATCCTTTTGGTGGAAAGGTCTGTGTGTGTGTGTGCCATATTATACTTTTGGTAATAGCAGGCTTTGACCTCATTTTCATCCTTTTGGTGGAAGGGTCTGTGTGTGTGTGCCCTATTATCCTTTTGGTAATAGCAGGCTTTGACCTCATTTTCATCCTTTTGGTGGAAGGGTCTGTGTGTGTCTGTGCCCCATTATCCTTTTGGTAATAGCAGGCTTTGACCTCATTTTCATCCTTTTGGTGGAAGGGTCTGTGTGTGTCTGTGCCCTATTATCCTTTTGGTAATAGTAGGCTTTGACCTCATTTTCATCCTTTTGGTGGAAGGGTATGTGTGTGTGTGTGCCCTATTATCCTTTTGGTAATAGCAGGTTTTGACCTCATTTTCATCCTTTTGGTGGAAAGGTCTGTGTGTGTGTGCCCTATTATCCTTTTGGTAATAGCAGGCTTTGACCTCATTTTCATCCTTTTGGTGGAAGGGTCTGTGTGTGTGTGCCCTATTATCCTTTTGGTAATAGTAGGCTTTGACCTCATTTTCATCCTTTTGGTGGAAGGGTCTGTGTGTGTGTGCCCTATTATACTTTTGGTAATAGCAGGCTTTGACCTCATTTTCATCCTTTTGGTGGAAGGGTCCGTGTGTGTGTGTGCCCTATTATCCTTTTGGTAATAGCAGGCTTTGACCTCATTTTCATCCTTTTGGTGGAAGGGTCTGTGTGTGTGTGTGCCCTATTATCCTTTTGGTAATAGCAGGTTTTGACCTCATTTTCATCCTTTTGGTGGAAAGGTCTGTGTGTGTGTGGCCTATTATCCTTTTGGTAATAGCAGGCTTTGACCTCATTTTCATCCTTTTGGTGGAAGGGTCTGTGTGTGTGTGCCCTATTATCCTTTTGGTAATAGCAGGCTTTGACCACATTTTCATCCTTTTGGTGGAAGGGTCTGTGTGTGTGTGCCCTATTATCCTTTTGGTAATAGCCGGCTTTGACCTCATTTTCATCCTTTTGGTGGAAGGGTCTGTGTGTGTTTGTGCCCTATTATCGTTTTGGTAATAGTAGGCTTTGACCTCATTTTCATCCTTTTGGTGGAAGGGTCTGTGTGTGTGTGTGTGCCCTATTATCCTTTTGTTAATAGCAGGCTTTGACCTCATTTTTATCCTTTTGGTGGAAGGGTCTCTGTGTGTGTGTGTGCCCTTTTATCCTTTTGGTAATAGTAGGTTTTGACCTCATTTTCATCCTTTTGGTGGAAGGGTCTGTGTGTGTGTGCCCTATTGTACTTTTGGTAATAGCAGGCTTTGACCTCATTTTCATCCTTTTGGTGGAAGGGTCCGTGTGTGTGTGTGCCCTATTATCCTTTTGGTAATAGCAGGCTTTGACCTCATTTTCATCCTTTTGGTGGAAGGGTCTGTGTGTGTGTGTGCCCTATTATCCTTTTGGTAATAGCAGGTTTTGACCTCATTTTCATCCTTTTGGTGGAAAGGTCTGTGTGTGTGTGGCCTATTATCCTTTTGGTAATAGCAGGCTTTGACCTCATTTTCATCCTTTTGGTGGAAGGGTCTGTGTGTGTGTGTGTGCCCTATTATCCTTTTGTTAATAGCAGGCTTTGACCTCATTTTCATCCTTTTGGTGGAAGGGTCTGTGTGTGTGTGTGCCCTATTATCCTTTTGGTAATAACAGGCTTTGACCTCATTTTCATCCTTTTGGTGGAAGGGTTTGTGTGTGTGTGTGTGCCCTATTATCCTTTTGGTAATAGCAGGTTTTGACCTCATTTTCATCCTTTTGGTGGAAAGGTCTGTGTGTGTGTGTGCCCTATTATACTTTTGGTAATAGCAGGCTTTGACCTCATTTTCTTCCTTTTGGTGGAAGGGTCTGTGTGTGTGTGCCCTATTATCCTTTTGGTAATAGCAGGCTTTGACCTCATTTTCATCCTTTTGGTGGAAGCGTCTGTGTGTGTCTGTGCCCCATTATCCTTTTGGTAATAGCAGGCTTTGACCTCATTTTCATCCTTTTGGTGGAAGGGTCTGTGTGTGTCTGTGCCCTATTATCCTTTTGGTAATAGTAGGCTTTGACCTCATTTTCATCCTTTTGGTGGAAGGGTATGTGTGTGTGTGTGCCCTATTATCCTTTTGGTAATAGCAGGTTTTGACCTAATTTTCATCCTTTTGGTGGAAAGGTCTGTGTGTGTGTGCCCTATTATCCTTTTGGTAATAGCAGGCTTTGACCTCATTTTCATCCTTTTGGTGGAAGGGTCTGTGTGTGTGTGCCCTATTATCCTTTTGGTAATAGTAGGCTTTGACCTCATTTTCATCCTTTTGGTGGAAGGGTCTGTGTGTGTTTGTGCCCTATTATCGTTTTGGTAATAGTAGGCTTTGACCTCATTTTCATCCTTTTGGTGGAAGGGTCTGTGTGTGTGTGTGTGCCCTATTATCCTTTTGTTAATAGCAGGCTTTGACCTCATTTTTATCCTTTTGGTGGAAGGGTCTCTGTGTGTGTGTGTGCCCTATTATCCTTTTGGTAATAGTAGGTTTTGACCTCATTTTCATCCTTTTGGTGGAAGGGTCTGTGTGTGTGTGCCCTATTATACTTTTGGTAATAGCAGGCTTTGACCTCATTTTCATCCTTTTGGTGGAAGGGTCCGTGTGTGTGTGTGCCCTATTATCCTTTTGGTAATAGCAGGCTTTGACCTCATTTTCATCCTTTTGGTGGAAGGGTCTGTGTGTGTGTGTGCCCTATTATCCTTTTGGTAATAGCAGGTTTTGACCTCATTTTCATCCTTTTGGTGGAAAGGTCTGTGTGTGTGTGGCCTATTATCCTTTTGGTAATAGCAGGCTTTGACCTCATTTTCATCCTTTTGGTGGAAGGGTGTGTGTGTGTGTGTGTGCCCTATTATCCTTTTGTTAATAGCAGGCTTTGACCTCATTTTCATCCTTTTGGTGGAAGGGTCTGTGTGTGTGTGTGCCCTATTATCCTTTTGGTAATAACAGGCTTTGACCTCATTTTCATCCTTTTGGTGGAAGGGTCTGTGTGTGTGTGTGTGCCCTATTATCCTTTTGGTAATAGCAGGTTTTGACCTCATTTTCATCCTTTTGGTGGAAAGGTCTGTGTGTGTGTGTGCCCTATTATACTTTTGGTAATAGCAGGCTTTGACCTCATTTTCATCCTTTTGGTGGAAGGGTCTGTGTGTGTGTGCCCTATTATCCTTTTGGTAATAGCAGGCTTTGACCTCATTTTCATCCTTTTGGTGGAAGCGTCTGTGTGTGTCTGTGCCCCATTATCCTTTTGGTAATAGCAGGCTTTGACCTCATTTTCATCCTTTTGGTGGAAGGGTCTGTGTGTGTCTGTGCCCTATTATCCTTTTGGTAATAGTAGGCTTTGACCTCATTTTCATCCTTTTGGTGGAAGGGTATGTGTGTGTGTGTGCCCTATTATCCTTTTGGTAATAGCAGGTTTTGACCTAATTTTCATCCTTTTGGTGGAAAGGTCTGTGTGTGTGTGCCCTATTATCCTTTTGGTAATAGCAGGCTTTGACCTCATTTTCATCCTTTTGGTGGAAGGGTATGTGTGTGTGTGCCCTATTATCCTTTTGGTAATAGTAGGCTTTGACCTCATTTTCATCCTTTTGGTGGAAGGGTCTGTGTGTGTGTGCCCTATTATACTTTTGGTAATAGCAGGCTTTGACCTCATTTTCATCCTTTTGGTGGAAGGGTCCGTGTGTGTGTGTGCCCTATTATCCTTTTGGTAATAGCAGGCTTTGACCTCATTTTCATCCTTTTGGTGGAAGGGTCTGTGTGTGTGTGTGCCCTATTATCCTTTTGGTAATAGCAGGTTTTGACCTCATTTTCATCCTTTTGGTGGAAAGGTCTCTGTGTGTGTGGCCTATTATCCTTTTGGTAATAGCAGGCTTTGACCTCATTTTCATCCTTTTGGTGGAAGGGTCTGTGTGTGTGTGCCCTATTATCCTTTTGGTAATAGCAGGCTTTGACCACATTTTCATCCTTTTGATGGAAGGGTCTGTGTGTGTGTGCCCTATTATCCTTTTGGTAATAGCCGGCTTTTACCTCATTTTCATCCTTTTGGTGGAAGGGTCTCTGTGTGTGTGTGTGCCCTATTATCCTTTTGGTAATAGCAGGTTTTGACCTCATTTTCATCCTTTTGGTGGAAGGGTCTGTGTGTGTGTGCCCTATTATACTTTTGGTAATAGCAGGCTTTGACCTCATTTTCATCCTTTTGGTGGAAGGGTCCGTGTGTGTGTGTGCCCTATTATCCTTTTGGTAATAGCAGGCTTTGACCTCATTTTCATCCTTTTGGTGGAAGGGTCTGTGTGTGTGTGTGCCCTATTATCCTTTTGGTAATAGCAGGTTTTGACCTCATTTTCATCCTTTTGGTGGAAAGGTCTGTGTGTGTGTGGCCTATTATCCTTTTGGTAATAGAAGGCTTTGACCTCATTTTCATCCTTTTGGTGGAAGGGTCTGTGTGTGTGTGCCCTGTTATCCTTTTGGTAATAGCAGGCTTTGACCTCATTTTCATCCTTTTGGTGGAAGGGTCTGTGTGTGTGTGCCCTATTATCCTTTTGGTAATAGCCGGCTTTGACCTCATTTTCATCCTTTTGGTGGAAGGGTCTGTGTGTGTTTGTGCCCTATTATCGTTTTGGTAATAGTAGGCTTTGACCTCATTTTCATCCTTTTGGTGGAAGGGTCTGTGTGTGTGTGTGCCCTATTATCCTTTTGTTAATAACAGACTTTGACCTTATTTTCATCCTTTTGGTGGAAGGGTCTGTGTGTGTGTGTGCCCTATTATCCTTTTGGTAATAGCAGGTTTTGACCTCATTTTCATCCTTTTGGTGGAAAGGTCTGTGTGTGTGTGTGCCCTATTATCCTTTTGGTAATAGCAGGCTTTGACCTCATTTTCATCCTTTTGGTGGAAGGGTCTGTGTGTGTGTGCCCTATTATCCTTTTGGTAATAGCAGGCTTTGACCTCATTTTCATCCTTTTGGTGGAAGGGTCTGTGTGTGTCTGTGCCCCATTATCCTTTTGGTAATAGCAGGCTTTGACCTCATTTTCTTCCTTTTGGTGGAAGGGTCTGTGTGTGTGTGCCCTATTATCCTTTTGGTAATAGCAGGCTTTGACCTCATTTTCCTCCTTTTGGTGGAAGGGTCTGTGTGTGTGTGTGCCCTATTATCCTTTTGGTAATAGCAGGCTTTGACCTCATTTTCATCCTTTTGGTGGAAGGGTCTGTGTGTGTCTGTGCCCTATTATCGTTTTGGTAATAGTAGGCTTTGACCTCATTTTCATCCTTTTGGTGGAAGGGTCTGTGTGTGTGTGTGTGCGCTATTATCCTTTTGTTAATAGCAGGCTTTGACCTCATTTTCATCCTTTTGGTGGAAGGGTCTGTGTGTGTTTGCCCTATTATCCTTTTAGTAATAGAAGGTTTTGACCTCATTTTCATCCTTTTGGTGGAAAGGTCTGTGTGTGTGTGTTCCCTATTATCCTTTTGGAAATAGCAGGCTTTGACCTCATTTTCATCCTTTTGGTGGAAGGGTCTGTGTGTGTGTGTGTGCCCTATTATCCTTTTGGTAATAGCAGGCCTTGACCTCATTTTCATCCTTTTGGTGGAAGGGTCTGTATGTGTGTGTGCCCTATTATCCTTTTGGTAATAGCAGGCTTTGACCTCATTTTCATCCTTTTGGTGGAAGGGTCTGTGTGTGTGTGGCCTATTATCCTTTTGGTAATAGCAGGCTTTGACCTCATTTTCATCCTTTTGGTGGAAGGGTCTGTGTGTGTTTGCCCTATTATCCTTTTAGTAATAGAAGGTTTTGACCTCATTTTCATCCTTTTGGTGGAAAGGTCTGTGTGTGTGTGTTCCCTATTATCCTTTTGGAAATAGCAGGCTTTGACCTCATTTTTATCCTTTTGGTGGAAGGGTCTGTGTGTGTGTGTGTGCCCTATTATCCTTTTGGTAATAGCAGGCCTTGACCTCATTTTCATCCTTTTGGTGGAAGGGTCTGTATGTGTGTGTGCCCTATTATCCTTTTGGTAATAGCAGGCTTTGACCTCATTTTCATCCTTTTGGTGGAAGGGTCTGTGTGTGTGTGGCCTATTATCCTTTTGGTAATAGCAGGCTTTGACCTCATTTTCATCCTTTTGGTGGAAGGGTCTGTGTGTGTTTGCCCTATTATCCTTTTAGTAATAGAAGGTTTTGACCTCATTTTCATCCTTTTGGTGGAAAGGTCTGTGTGTGTGTGTTCCCTATTATCCTTTTGGAAATAGCAGGCTTTGACCTCATTTTCATCCTTTTGGTGGAAGGGTCTGTGTGTGTGTGTGTGCCCTATTATCCTTTTGGTAATAGCAGGTTTTGACCTCATTTTCATCCTTTTGGTGGAAAGGTCTGTGTGTGTGTGGCCTATTATCCTTTTGGTAATAGCAGGCTTTGACCACATTTTTATCCTTTTGGTGGAAGGGTCTCTGTGTGTGTGTGTGCCCTATTATCCTTTTGGTAATAGCAGGTTTTGACCTCATTTTCATCCTTTTGGTGGAAAGGTCTGTGTGTGTGTGTTCCCCATTATCCTTTTGGTAATAGCAGGCTTTGACCTCATTTTCATCCTTTTGGTGGAAGGGTCTGTGTGTGTGTGCCTTATTATCCTTTTGGTAATAGCAGGCTTTGACCTCATTTTCATCATTTTGGTGGAAGGGTCTGTATGTGTGTGTGCCCTATTATCCTTTTGGTAATAGCAGGCTTTGACCTCATTTTCATCCTTTTAGTGGAAGGGTCTGTGTGTGTGTGTGCCCTATTATCCTTTTGGTAATAACACGCTTTGACCTTATTTTCATCCTTTTGGTGGAAGGGTCTGTGTGTGTGTGCCATATTATCCTTTTGGTAATAGCAGGTTCTGACCTCATTTTCATCCTTTTGGTGGAAAGGTCTGTGTGTGTGTGTGCCCTATTATCCTTTTGGTAATACCAGGCTTTGACCTCATTTTCATCCTTTTGGTGGAAGGGTCTGTGTGTGTGTGCCCTATTATACTTTTGGTAATAGCAGGCTTTGACCTCATTTTCATCCTTTTGGTGGAAGGGTCTGTGTGTGTCTGTGCCCCATTATCCTTTTGGTAATAGCAGGCTTTGACCTCATTTTCATCCTTTTGGTGGAAGGGTTTGTGTGTGTCTGTGCCCTATTATCCTTTTGGTAATAGCAGGCTTTGACCTCATTTTCATCCTTTTGGTGGAAGGGTCTGTGTGTGTGTGCCCTATTATCCTTTTGGTAATAGCAGGTTTTACCTCATTTTCATCCTTTTGGTGGAAAGGTCTGTGTGTGTGTGCCCTATTATCCTTTTGGTAATAGCAGGCTTTGACCTCATTTTCATCCTTTTGGTGGAAGGGTGTGTGTGTGTTTGTGCCCTATTATCGTTTTGGTAATAGGAGGCTTTGACCTCATTTTCATCCTTTTGGTGGAAGGGCTGTGTGTGTGTGTGTGCCTTATTATCCTTTTGTTAATAGCAGGCTTTGACCTCATTTTCATCCTTTTGGTGGAAGGGTCTGTGTGTGTGTGTGCCCTATTATCCTTTTGGTAATAGCAGGTTTTGACCTCATTTTCATCCTTTTGGTGGAAAGGTCTGTGTGTGTGTGTTCCCTATTATCGTTTTGGTAATAGCAGGCTTTGACCTCATTTTCATCCTTTTGGTGGAAGGGTCTCTGTGTGTGTGCCTTATTATCCTTTTGGTAATAGCAGGCTTTGACCTCATTTTCATCATTTTGGTGGAAGGGTCTGTATGTGTGTGTGCCCTATTATCCTTTTGGTAATAGCAGGCTTTGACCTCATTTTCATCCCTTTGGTGGAAGGGTCTGTGTGTGTGTGTGCCCTATTATCCTTTTGGTAATAACAGGCTTTGACCTTATTTCATCCTTTTGGTGGAAGGGTCTGTGTGTGTGTGTGCCCTATTATCCTTTTGGTAATAGCAGGTTTTGACCTCATTTTCATCCTTTTGGTGGAAAGGTCTGTGTGTGTGTGTGCCCTATTATCCTTTTGGTAATACCAGGCTTTGACCTCATTTTCATCCTTTTGGTGGAAGGGTCTGTGTGTGTGTGCCCTATTATCCTTTTGGTAATAGCAGGCTTTGACCTCATTTTCATCCTTTTGGTGGAAGGGTCTGTGTGTGTCTGTGCCCCATTATCCTTTTGGTAATAGCAGGCTTTGACCTCAATTTCATCCTTTTGGTGGAAGGGTCTGTGTGTGTCTGTGCCCTATTATCCTTTTGGTAATAGCAGGCTTTGACCTCATTTTCATCCTTTTGGTGGAAGGGTCTGTGTGTGTGTGCCCTATTATCCTTTTGGTAATAGCAGGTTTTACCTCATTTTCATCCTTTTGGAGGAAAGGTCTGTGTGTGTGTGCCCTATTATCTTTTTGGTAATAGCAGGCTTTGACCTCATTTTCATCCTTTTGGTGGAAGGGTGTGTGTGTGTGTGTGTGCCCTATTATCCTTTTGTTAATAGCAGGCTTTGACCTCATTTTCGTCCTTTTGGTGGAAGGGTCTGTGTGTGTGTGCGCTATTATCCTTTTGGTAATAGCCGGCTTTGACCTCATTTTCATCCTTTTGGTGGAAGGGTCTGTGTGTGTTTGTGCCCTATTATCGTTTTGGTAATAGTAGGTTTTGACCTCATTTTCATCCTTTTGGTGGAAGGGTCTGTGTGTGTGTATGTGCCCTATTATCCTTTTGTTAATAGCAGGCTTTGACCTCATTTTCATCCTTTTGGTGGAAGGGTCTGTGTGTGTGTGTGCCCTATTATCCTCTTGGTAATAACAAGCTTTGACCTTATTTTCATCCTTTTAGTGGAAGGGTCTGTGTGTGTGTGTGCCCTATTATCCTTTTGGTAATAGCCGATTTTGACCTCATTTTCATCCTTTTGGTGGAAAGGTCTGTGTGTGTGTGTGCCCTATTATCCTTTTGGTAATAGCAGGCTTTGACCTCATTTTCATCCTTTTGGTGGAAGGGTCTGTGTGTGTGTGCCCTATTATCCTTTTGGTAATTATAGGTTTTACTTCATTTTCATCCTTTTGGTGGAAAGGTCTGTGTGTGTGTGCCCTATTATCCTTTTGGTAATAGCAGGATTTGACCTCATTTTCATCCTTTTGGTGGAAGGGTCTGTGTGTGTGTGCCCTATTATCCTTTTGGTAATAGCAGGCTTTGACCTCATTTTCATCCTTTTGGTGGAAAGGTCTGTGTGTGTGTGTGCCCTATTATCCTTTTGTTAATAGCAGGCTTTGACCTCATTTTCGTCCTTTTGGTGGAAGGGTCTGTGTGTGTGTGTGTGCCCTATTATCCTTTTGGTAATAGCAGGTTTTGACCTCATTTTGATCCTTTTGGTGGAAAAGTCTGTGTGTGTGTATTCCCTATTATCCTTTTGGTAATAGCAGGCTTTGACCTCATTTTCATCCTTTTGGTGGAAGGGTCTGTGTGTGTGCCTTATTATCCTTTTGGTAATAGCAGGCTTTGACCTCATTTTCATCATTTTGGTGGAAGGGTCTGTATGTGTGTGTGCCCTATTATCCTTTTGGTAATAGCAGGCTTTGACCTCATTTTCATCCTTTTGGTCGAAGAGTCTGTGTGTGTGTGCCCTATTATCCTTTTGGTAATAACAGGCTTTGACCTTATTTTCATCCTTTTGGTGGAAGGGTCTGTGTGTGTGTGTGCCCTATTATCCTTTTGGTAATAGCAGGTTTTGACCTCATTTACATCCTTTTAGTGGAAAGGTCTGTGTGTGTGTGTGCCCTATTATCCTTTTGGGAATAGCAGGCTTTGACTTCATTTTCATCCTTTTGGTGGAACGGTCTGTGTGTGTGTGCCCTATTATCCTTTTGGTAATAGCAGGTTTTACCTCATTTTCATCCTTTTGGTGGAAAGGTCTGTGTGTGTGCGCCCTATTATCCTTTTGGTAATAGCAGGCTTTGACCTCATTTTCATCCTTTTGGTGGAAGGGTCTGTGTGTGTGTGCCCTATTATCCTTTTGGTAATAGCAGGCTTTGACCTCATTTTCATCCTTTTGGTGGAAGGGTCTGTGTGTGTGTGTGCCCTATTATCCTTTTGGTAATAGCAGGCTTTGACCTCATTTTCATCCTTTTGGTGGAAGGGTCTGTGTGTGTCTGTGCCCTATTATCGTTTTGGTAATAGTAGGCTTTTACCTCATTTTCATCCTTTTGGTGGAAGGGTATGTGTGTGTATGTGTGCGCTATTATCCTTTTGTTAATAGCAGGCTTTGACCTCATTTTCATCCTTTTGGTGGAAGGGTCTGTGTGTGTTTGCCCTATTATCCTTTTGGTAATAGCAGGTTTTGACCTCATTTTCATCCTTTTGGTGGAAAGGTCTGTGTGTGTGTGTGTTCCCTATTATCCTTTTGGTAATAGCAGGCTTTGACCTCATTTTCATCCTTTTGGTGGAAGGGTCTGTGTGTGTGTGCCTTATTATCCTTTTGGTAATAGCAGGCTTTGACCTCATTTTCATCCTTTTGGTGGAAGGGTCTGTATGTGTGTGTGCCCTATTATCCTTTTGGTAATAGCAGGCTTTGACCTCATTTTCATCCTTTTGGTGGACGGGTCTGTGTGTGTGTGTACCCTATTATCCTTTTGGTAATAGCAGGCTTTGACCTCATTTTCATCCTTTTGGTGGAAGGGTCTGTGTGTGTCTGTGCCCCATTATCTTTTTGGTAATAGCAGGCTTTGACCTCATTTTCATCCTTTTGGTGGAAGGGTCTGTGTGTGTCTGTGCCCTATTATCCTTTTGGTAATAGTAGGCTTTGACCTCATTTTCATCCTTTTGGTGGAAGGGTCTGTGTGTGTGTGCCCTATTATCCTTTTGGTAATAGCAGGTTTTCACCTCATTTTCATCCTTTTGGTGGAAAGGTCTGTGTGTGTGTGCCTTATTATCCTTTTGGTAATAGCAGGCTTTGACCTCATTTTCATCCTTTTGGTGGAAGGGTCTGTGTGTGTGTGCCCTATTATCCTTTTGGTAATAGCAGTCTTTGACCTCATTTTCATCCTTTTGGTGGAAGGGTCTGTGTGTGTGTGCCCTATTATCCTTTTGGTAATAGCAGGCTTTGACCTCATTTTCATCCTTTTGGTGGAAGGGTCTGTGTGTGTCTGTGCCCTATTATCGTTTTGGTAATAGTAGGCTTTGACCTCATTTTCATCCTTTTGGTGGAAGGGTCTGTGTGTGTGTGTGTGCCCTATTATCCTTTTGTTAATAGCAGGCTTTGACCTCATTTTCATCCTTTTGGTGGAAGGGTCTGTGTGTGTTTGCCCTATTATCCTTTTGGTAATAGCAGGTTTTGACCTCATTTTCATCCTTTTGGTGGAAAGGTCTGTGTGTGTGTGTTCCCTATTATCCTTTTGGTAATAGCAGGCTTTGACCTCATTTTCATCCTTTTGGTGGAAGGGTCTGTGTGTGTGTGCCTTATTATCCTTTTGGTAATAGCAGGCTTTAACCTCATTTTCATCCTTTTGGTGGAAGGGTCTGTATGTGTGTGTGCCCTATTATCCTTTTGGTAATAGCAGGCTTTGACCTCATTTTCATCCTTTTGGTGGAAGGGTCTGTGTGTGTGTGTGCCCTATTATCCTTTTGGTAATAACAGGCTTTGACCTTATTTTCATCCTTTTGGTGGAAGGGTCTATGTGTGTGTGTGCCCTATTATCCTTTTGGTAATAGCAGGTTTTGACCTCATTTTGATCCTTTTGGTGGAAAAGTCTGTGTGTGTGTATTCCCTATTATCCTTTTGGTAATAGCAGGCTTTGACCTCATTTTCATCCTTTTGGTGGAAGGGTCTGTGTGTGTGTGCCTTATTATCCTTTTGGTAATAGCAGGATTTGACCTCATTTTCATCATTTTGGTGGAAGGGTCTGTATGTGTGTGTGCCCTATTATCCTTTTGGTAATAGCAGGCTTTGACCTCATTTTCATCCTTTTGGTGGAAGGGTCTGTGTGTGTGTGCCCTATTATCCTTTTGGTAATAACAGGCTTTGACCTTATTTTCATCCTTTTGGTGGAAGGGTCTGTGTGTGTGTGTGCCCTATTATCCTTTTGGTAATAGCAGGCTTTGACCTCATTTTCATCCTTTTGGTGGAAGGGTGTGTGTGTGTGTGCCTTATTATCCTTTTGGTAATAGCAGGCTTTGACCTCATTTTCATCATTTTTGTGGAAGGGTCTGTATGTGTGTGTGCCCTATTATCCTTTTCGTAATAGCAGGCTTTGACCTCATTTTCATCCTTTTGGTGGAAGGGTGTGTGTGTGTGTGCCCTATTATCCTTTTGGTAATAACAGGCTTTGACCTTATTTTCATCCTTTTGGTGGAAGGGTCTGTGTGTGTGTGTGCCCTATTATCCTTTTGGTAATAGCAGGCTTTGACCTCATTTTCATCCTTTTGGTGGAAGGGTCTGTGTGTGTGTGTGCCCTATTATCCTTTTGGTAATAACAGGCTTTGACCTCATTTTCATCCTTTTGGTGGAAGGGTCTATGTGTGTGTGTGCCTTATTATCCTTTTGGTAATAGCAGGTTTTGACCTCATTTTCATCCTTTTGGTGGACGGGTCTGTGTGTGTGTGTACCCTATTATCCTTTTGGTAATAGCAGGCTTTGACCTCATTTTCATCCTTTTGGTGGAAGGGTCTGTGTGTGTCTGTGCCCCATTATCTTTTTGGTAATAGCAGGCTTTGACCTCATTTTCATCCTTTTGGTGGAAGGGTCTGTGTGTGTCTGTGCCCTATTATCCTTTTGGTAATAGTAGGCTTTGACCTCATTTTCATCCTTTTGGTGGAAGGGTCTGTGTGTGTGTGCCCTATTATCCTTTTGGTAATAGCAGGTTTTCACCTCATTTTCATCCTTTTGGTGGAAAGGTCTGTGTGTGTGTGCCTTATTATCCTTTTGGTAATAGCAGGCTTTGACCTCATTTTCATCCTTTTGGTGGAAGGGTCTGTGTGTGTGTGCCCTATTATCCTTTTGGTAATAGCAGGCTTTGACCTCATTTTCATCCTTTTGGTGGAAGGGTCTGTGTGTGTGTGTCCTATTATCCTTTTGGTAATACCAGGCTTTGACCTCATTTTCATCCTTTTGGTGGAAGGGTCTGTGTGTGTGTGTGCCCTATTATCCTTTTGGTAATAGCAGGCTTTGACCTCATTTTCATCCTTTTGGTGGAAGGGTCTATGTGTGTCTGTGCCCTATTATCGTTTTGGTAATAGTAGGCTTTGACCTCATTTTCATCCTTTTGGTGGAAGGGTCTGTGTGTGTATGTGTGCGCTATTATCCTTTTGTTAATAGCAGGCTTTGACCTCATTTTCATCCTTTTGGTGGAAGGGTCTGTGTGTGTGTGTGCCCTATTATCCTTTTGGTAATAACAGGCTTTGACCTCATTTTCATCCTTTTGGTGGAAGGGTCTATGTGTGTGTGTGCCCTATTATCCTTTTGGTAATAGCAGGTTTTGACCTCATTTTGATCCTTTTGGTGGAAAAGTTTGTGTGTGTGTATTCCCTATTATCCTTTTGGTAATAGCAGGCTTTGACCTCATTTTCATCCTTTTGGTGGAAGGGTCTGTGTGTGTGTGCCTTATTATCCTTTTGGTAATAGCAGGCTTTGACCTCATTTTCATCATTTTGGTGGAAGGGTCTGTGTGTGTGTGTGCCCTATTATCCTTTTGGTAATAACAGGCTTTGACCTTATTTTCATCCTTTTGGTGGAAGGGTCTGTGTGTGTGTATTCCCTATTATCCTTTTGGTAATAGCAGGCTTTGACCTCATTTTCATCCTTTTGGTGGAAGGGTCTGTGTGTGTGTGCCTTATTATCCTTTTGGTAATAGCAGGCTTTGACCTCATTTTCATCATTTTGGTGGAAGGGTCTGTATGTGTGTGTGCCCTATTATCCTTTTGGTAATAGCAGGCTTTGACCTCATTTTCATCCTTTTGGTGGAAGGGTCTGTGTGTGTGTGCCTTATTATCCTTTTGGTAATAGCAGGCTTTGACCTCATTTTCATCCTTTTGGTGGAAGGGTCTGTGTGTGTGTGT
The DNA here is from genome assembly GCA_022829125.1 of Lathyrus tuberosus. NCBI lineage: Eukaryota > Viridiplantae > Streptophyta > Magnoliopsida > Fabales > Fabaceae > Lathyrus > Lathyrus tuberosus. The sequence goes on along the minus strand of JALAZF010000532.1, from coordinate 4,020,693 downwards.
GCCCTATTATCCTTTTGGTAATATCAGGCTTTGACCTCATTTTCATCCTTTTGGTGGAAGGGTCTATGTGTGTGTGTGCCCTATTATCCTTTTGGTAATAGCAGGTTTTGACCTCATTTTCATCCTTTTGGTGGAAGGGTCTGTGTGTGTGTGCCTTATTATCCTTTTGGTAATAGCAGGCTTTGACCTCATTTTCATCCTTTTGGTGGAAGGGTCTGTGTGTGTGTGTGCCCTATTATCCTTTTGGTAATAGCAGGCTTTGACCTCATTTTCATCCTTTTGGTGGAAGGGTCTGTGTGTGTGTGCCTTATTATCCTTTTGGTAATAGCAGGCTTTGACCTCATTTTCATCCTTTTGGTGGAAGGGTCTGTGTGTGTGTGTACCCTATTATCCTTTTGGTAATAGCAGGCTTTGACCTTATTTTCATCCTTTTGGTGGAAGGGTCTGTGTGTGTCTGTGCCCCATTATCCTTTTGGTAATAGCAGGCTTTGACCTCATTTTCATCCTTTTGGTGGAAGGGTCTGTGTGTGTCTGTGCCCTATTATCCTTTTGGTAATAGTAGGCTTTGACCTCATTTTCATCCTTTTGGTGGAAGGGTCTGTGTGTGTGTGCCCTATTATCCTTTTGGTAATAGCAGGTTTTCACCTCATTTTCATCCTTTTGGTGGAAAGGTCTGTGTGTGTGTGCCTTATTATCCTTTTGGTAATAGCAGGCTTTGACCTCATTTTCATCCTTTTGGTGGAAGGGTCTGTGTGTGTGTGCCCTATTATCCTTTTGGTAATAGCAGGCTTTGACCTCATTTTCATCCTTTTGGTGGAAGGGTCTGTGTGTGTGTGCCCTATTATCCTTTTGGTAATAGCAGGCTTTGACCTCATTTTCATCCTTTTGGTGGAAGGGTCTGTGTGTGTGTGTGCCCTATTATCCTTTTGGTAATAGCAGGCTTTGACCTCATTTTCATCCTTTTGGTGGAAGGGTCTGTGTGTGTCTGTGCCCTATTATCGTTTTGGTAATAGTAGGCTTTGACCTCATTTTCATCCTTTTGGTGGAAGGGTCTGTGTATGTATGTGTGCGCTATTATCCTTTTGTTAATGGCAGGCTTTGACCTCATTTTCATCCTTTTGGTGGAAGGGTCTGTGTGTGTTTGCCCTATTATCCTTTTGGTAATAGCAGGTTTTGACCTCATTTTCATCCTTTTGGTGGAAAGGTCTGTGTGTGTCTGTGCCCCATTATCCTTTTGGTAATAGCAGGCTTTTACCTCATTTTCATCCTTTTGGTGGAAGGGTCTATGTGTGTGTGTGCCCTATTATCCTTTTGGTAATAGCAGGTTTTGACCTCATTTTCATCCTTTTGGTGGACGGGTCTGTGTGTGTGTGTACCCTATTATCCTTTTGGTAATAGCAGGCTTTGACCTCATTTTCATCCTTTTGGTGGAAGGGTCTGTGTGTGTCTGTGCCCCATTATCCTTTTGGTAATAGCAGGCTTTGACCTCATTTTCATCCTTTTGGTGGAAGGGTCTGTGTGTGTCTGTGCCCTATTATCCTTTTGGTAATAGTAGGCTTTGACCTCATTTTCATCCTTTTGGTGGAAGGGTCTGTGTGTGTGTGCCCTATTATCCTTTTGGTAATAGCAGGTTTTCACCTCATTTTCATCCTTTTGGTGGAAAGGTCTGTGTGTGTGTGCCTTATTATCCTTTTGGTAATAGCAGGCTTTGACCTCATTTTCATCCTTTTGGTGGAAGGGTCTGTGTGTGTGTGCCCTATTATCCTTTTGGTAATAGCAGGCTTTGACCTCATTTTCATCCTTTTGGTGGAAGGGTCTGTGGGTGTGTGCCCTATTATCCTTTTGGTAATAGCAGGCTTTGACCTCATTTTCATCCTTTTGGTGGAAGGGTCTGTGTGTGTGTGTGCCCTATTATCCTTTTGGTAATAGCAGGCTTTGACCTCATTTTCATCCTTTTGGTGGAAGGGTCTGTGTGTGTGTGCCTTATTATCCTTTTGGTAATAGCAGGCTTTGACCTCATTTTCATCCTTTTGGTGGAAGGGTCTGTATGTGTGTGTGCCCTATTATCCTTTTGGTAATAGCAGGCTTTGACCTCATTTTCATCCTTTTGGTGGAAGGGTCTGTGTGTGTGTGTGCCCTATTATCCTTTTGGTAATAACAGGCTTTGACCTCATTTTCATCCTTTTGGTGGAAGGGTCTATGTGTGTGTGTGCCCTATTATCCTTTTGGTAATAGCAGGTTTTCACCTCATTTTCATCCTTTTGGTGGAAAGGTCTGTGTGTGTGTGTGCCTTATTATCCTTTTGGTAATAGAAGGCTTTGACCTCATTTTCATCCTTTTGGTGGAAGGGTCTGTGTGTGTGTGTGCCCTATTATCCTTTTAGTAATAGCAGGTTTTGACCTCATTTTCATCCTTTTGGTGGACGGGTGTCTGTGTGTGTGTACCCTATTATCTTTTTGGTAATAGCAGGCTTTGACCTCATTTTCATCCTTTTGGTGGAAGGGTCTGTGTGTGTCTGTGCCCCATTATCCTTTTGGTAATAGCAGGCTTTGACGTCATTTTCATCCTTTTGGTGGAAGGGTCTGTGTGTGTCTGTGCCCTATTATCCTTTTGGTAATAGTAGGCTTTGACCTCATTTTCATCCTTTTGGTGGAAGGGTCTGTGTGTGTGTGTGCCCTATTATCCTTTTGGTAATAGCAGGTTTTCACCTCATTTTCATCCTTTTGGTGGAAAGGTCTGTGTGTGTGTGCCTTATTATCCTTTTGGTAATAGCAGGCTTTGACCTCATTTTCATCCTTTTGGTGGAAGGGTCTGTGTGTTTGTGCCCTATTATCCTTTTGGTAATAGCAGGCTTTGACCTCATTTTCATCCTTTTGGTGGAAGGGTCTGTGTGTGTGTGTGCCCTATTATCCTTTTGGTAATAGCAGGCTTTGACCTCATTTTCATCCTTTTGGTGGAAGGGTCTGTGTGTGTGTGCCTTATTATCCTTTTGGTAATAGCAGGCTTTGACCTCATTTTCATCCTTTTGGTGGAAGGGTCTGTATGTGTGTGTGCCCTATTATCCTTTTGGTAATAGCAGGCTTTGACCTCATTTTCATCCTTTTGGTGGAAGGGTCTGTGTGTGTGTGTGCCCTATTATCCTTTTGGTAATAACAGGCTTTGACCTCATTTTCATCCTTTTGGTGGAAGGGTCTATGTGTGTGTGTGCCCTATTATCCTTTTGGTAATAGCAGGTTTTCACCTCATTTTCATCCTTTTGGTGGAAGGGTCTGTGTGTGTGTGTGCCCTATTATCCTTTTGGTAATAACAGGCTTTGACCTCATTTTCATCCTTTTGGTGGAAGGGTCTATGTGTGTGTGTGCCCTATTATCCTTTTGGTAATAGCAGGTTTTCACCTCATTTTCATCCTTTTGGTGGAAAGGTCTGTGTGTGTGTGTGCCTTATTATCCTTTTGGTAATAGAAGGCTTTGACCTCATTTTCATCCTTTTGGTGGAAGGGTCTGTGTGTGTGTGTGCCCTATTATCCTTTTAGTAATAGCAGGTTTTGACCTCATTTTCATCCTTTTGGTGGACGGGTGTCTGTGTGTGTGTACCCTATTATCTTTTTGGTAATAGCAGGCTTTGACCTCATTTTCATCCTTTTGGTGGAAGGGTCTGTGTGTGTCTGTGCCCCATTATCCTTTTGGTAATAGCAGGCTTTGACGTCATTTTCATCCTTTTGGTGGAAGGGTCTGTGTGTGTCTGTGCCCTATTATCCTTTTGGTAATAGTAGGCTTTGACCTCATTTTCATCCTTTTGGTGGAAGGGTCTGTGTGTGTGTGTGCCCTATTATCCTTTTGGTAATAGCAGGTTTTCACCTCATTTTCATCCTTTTGGTGGAAAGGTCTGTGTGTGTGTGCCTTATTATCCTTTTGGTAATAGCAGGCTTTGACCTCATTTTCATCCTTTTGGTGGAAGGGTCTGTGTGTTTGTGCCCTATTATCCTTTTGGTAATAGCAGGCTTTGACCTCATTTTCATCCTTTTGGTGGAAGGGTCTGTGTGTGTGTGCCCTATTATCCTTTTGGTAATAGCAGGCTTTGACCTCATTTTCATCCTTTTGGTGGAAGGGTCTGTGTGTGTGTGTGCCCTATTATCCTTTTGGTAATAACAGGCTTTGACCTCATTTTCATCCTTTTGGTGGAAGGGTCTATGTGTGTGTGTGCCCTATTATCCTTTTGGTAATAGCAGGTTTTCACCTCATTTTCATCCTTTTGGTGGAAAGGTTTGTGTGTGTGTGTGCCTTATTATCCTTTTGGTAATAGAAGGCTTTGACCTCATTTTCATCCTTTTGGTGGAAGGGTCTGTGTGTGTGTGTGCCCTATTATCCTTTTGGTAATAGCAGGTTTTGACCTCATTTTCATCCTTTTGGTGGACGGGTCTGTGTGTGTGTGTACCCTATTATCCTTTTGGTAATAGCAGGCATTGACCTCATTTTCATCCTTTTGGTGGAAGGGTCTGTGTGTGTCTGTGCCCCATTATCCTTTTGGTAATAGCAGGCTTTGACCTCATTTTCATCCTTTTGGTGGAAGGGACTGTGTGTGTCTGTGCCCTATTATCCTTTTGGTAATAGTAGGCTTTGACCTCATTTTCATCCTTTTGGTGGAAGGGTCTGTGTGTGTGTGTGCCCTATTATCCTTTTGGTAATAGCAGGTTTTCACCTCATTTTCATCCTTTTGGTGGAAAGGTCTGTGTGTGTGTGCCTTATTATCCTTTTGGTAATAGCAGGCTTTGACCTCATTTTCATCCTTTTGGTGGAAGGGTCTGTGTGTTTGTGCCCTATTATCCTTTTGGTAATAGCAGGCTTTGACCTCATTTTCATCCTTTTGGTGGAAGGGTCTGTGTGTGTGTGCCCTATTATCCTTTTGGTAATAGCAGGCTTTGACCTCATTTTCATCCTTTTGGTGGAAGGGTCCGTGTGTGTGTGTGCCCTATTATCCTTTTGGTAATAGCAGGCGTTGACCTCATTTTCAACCTTTTGGTGGAAGGGTCTGTGTGTGTGTGTGCCCTATTATCCTTTTGGTAATAGCAGGTTTTGACCTCATTTTCATCCTTTTGGTGGAAAGGTCTGTGTGTGTGTGCCCTATTATCCTTTTGGTAATAGCAGGCTTTGCCCTCATTTTCATCCTTTTGGTGGAAGGGTCTGTTTGTGTGTGCCCTATTATCCTTTTGGTAATAGTAGGCTTTGACCTCATTTTCATCCTTTTGGTGGAAGGGTCTGTGTGTGTGTGTGCGCTATTATCCTTTTGGTAATAGCCGGCTTTGACCTCATTTTCATCCTTTTGGTGGAAGGGTCTGTGTGTGTTTGTGCCCTATTATCGTTTTGGTAATAGTAGGTTTTGACCTCATTTTCATCCTTTTGGTGGAAGGGTCTGTGTGTGTGTATGTGCCCTATTATCCTTTTGTTAATAGCAGGCTTTGACCTCATTTTCATCCTTTTGGTGGAAGGGTCTGTGTGTGTGTGTGCCCTATTATCCTTTTGGTAATAACAGGCTTTGACCTTATTTTCATCCTTTTAGTGGAAGGGTCTGTGTGTGTGTGTGCCCTATTATCCTTTTGGTAATAGCAAGTTTTGACCTCATTTTCATCCTTTTGGTGGAAAGGTCTGTGTGTGTGTGTGCCCTATTATCCTTTTGGTAATAGCAGGCTTTGACCTCATTTTCATCCTTTTGGTGGAAGGGTCTGTGTGTGTGTGCCCTATTATCCTTTTGGTAATTGCAGGTTTTACCTCATTTTCATCCTTTTGGTGGAAAGGTCTGTGTGTGTGTGCCCTATTATCCTTTTGGTAATACCAGGCTTTGACCTCATTTTCATCCTTTTGGTGGAAGGGTCTGTGTGTGTGTGCCCTATTATCCTTTTGGTAATAGCAGGCTTTGACCTCATTTTCATCCTTTTGGTGGAAGGGTCTTTGTGTGTGTGTGCCCTATTATCCTTTTGTTAATAGCAGGCTTTGACCTCATTTTCGTCCTTTTGGTGGAAGGGTCTGTGTGTGTGTGTGCCCTATTATCCTTTTGGTAATAGCAGGTTTTGACCTCATTTTGATCCTTTTGGTGGAAAGGTCTGTGTGTGTGTATTCCCTATTATCCTTTTGGTAATAGCAGGCTTTGACCTCATTTTCATCCTTTTGGTGGAAGGGTCTGTGTGTGTGTGTGCCCTATTATCCTTTTGGTAATAGCAGGCTTTGACCTCATTTTCATCCTTTTGGTGGAAGGGTCTGTGTGTGTGTGTTCCCTATTATCCTTTTGGTAATAGCAGGTTTTGACCTCATTTTCATCCTTTTGGTGGAAAGGTCTGTGTGTGTGTGCCCTATTATCCTTTTGGTAATAGCAGGCTTTGCCATCATTTTCATCCTTTTGGTGGAAGGGTCTGTTTGTGTGTGCCCTATTATCCTTTTGGTAATAGCAGGCTTTGACCTCATTTTCATCCTTTCGGTGGAAGGGTCTGTGTGTGTGTGTGCGCTATTATCCTTTTGGTAATAGCCGGCTTTGACCTCATTTTCATCCTTTTGGTGGAAGGGTCTGTGTGTGTTTGTGCCCTATTATCGTTTTGGTAATAGTAGGTTTTGACCTTATTTTCATCCTTTTGGTGGAAGGGTCTGTGTGTGTGTATGTGCCCTATTATCCTTTTGTTAATAGCAGGCTTTGACCTCATTTTCATCCTTTTGGTGGAAGGGTCTGTGTGTGTGTGTGCCCTATTATCCTTTTGGTAATAACAGGCTTTGACCTTATTTTCATCCTTTTAGTGGAAGGGTCTGTGTGTGTGTGTGCCCTATTATCCTTTTGGTAATAGCAAGTTTTGACCTCATTTTCATCCTTTTGGTGGAAAGGTCTGTGTGTGTGTGCGCCCTATTATCCTTTTGGTAATAGCAGGCTTTGACCTCATTTTCATCCTTTTGGTGGAAGGGTCTGTGTGTGTGTGCCCTATTATCCTTTTGGTAATTGCAGGTTTTACCTCATTTTCATCCTTTTGGTGGAAAGGTCTGTGTGTGTGTGCCCTATTATCCTTTTGGTAATAGCAGGCTTTGACCTCATTTTCATCCTTTTGGTGGAAGGGTCTGTGTGTGTGTGCCCTATTATCCTTTTGGTAATAGCAGGCTTTGACCTCATTTTCATCCTTTTGGTGGAAGGGTCTTTGTGTGTGTGTGCCCTATTATCCTTTTGTTAATAGCAGGCTTTGACCTCATTTTCGTCCTTTTGGTGGAAGGGTCTGTGTGTGTGTGTGCCCTATTATCCTTTTGGTAATAGCAGGTTTTGACCTCATTTTGATCCTTTTGGTGGAAAGGTCTGTGTGTGTGTATTCCCTATTATCCTTTTGGTAATAGCAGGCTTTGACCTCATTTTCATCCTTTTGGTGGAAGGGTCTGTGTGTGTGTGTGCCCTATTATCCTTTTGGTAATAGCAGGCTTTGACCTCATTTTCATCCTTTTGGTGGAAGGGTCTGTGTGTGTGTGTGCCCTATTATCCTTTTGGTAATAGCAGGTTTTGACCTCATTTTCATCCTTTTGGTGGAAAGGTCTGTGTGTGTGTGCCCTATTATCCTTTTGGTAATAGCAGGCTTTGCCATCATTTTCATCCTTTTGGTGGAAGGGTCTGTTTGTGTGTGCCCTATTATCCTTTTGGTAATAGCAGGCTTTGACCTCATTTTCATCCTTTCGGTGGAAGGGTCTGTGTGTGTGTGTGCGCTATTATCCTTTTGGTAATAGCCGGCTTTGACCTCATTTTCATCCTTTTGGTGGAAGGGTCTGTGTGTGTTTGTGCCCTATTATCGTTTTGGTAATAGTAGGTTTTGACCTCATTTTCATCCTTTTGGTGGAAGGGTCTGTGTGTGTGTATGTGCCCTATTATCCTTTTGTTAATAGCAGGCTTTGACCTCATTTTCATCCTTTTGGTGGAAGGGTCTGTGTGTGTGTGTGCCCTATTATCCTTTTGGTAATAACAGGCTTTGACCTTATTTTCATCCTTTTAGTGGAAGGGTCTGTGTGTGTGTGTGCCCTATTATCCTTTTGGTAATAGCAGGTTTTGACCTCATTTTCATCCTTTTGGTGGAAAGGTCTGTGTGTGTGTGTGCCCTATTATACTTTTGGTAATAGCAGGCTTTGACCTCATTTTCATCCTTTTGGTGGAAGGGTCTGTGTGTGTGTGCCCTATTATCCTTTTGGTAATTGCAGGTTTTACCTCATTTTCATCCTTTTGGTAAAAAGGTCTGTGTGTGTGTGCCCTATTATCCTTTTGGTAATAGCAGGCTTTGGCCTCATTTTCATCCTTTTGGTGGAAGGGTCTGTGTGTGTGTGCCCTATTATCCTTTTGGTAATAGCAGGCTTTGACCTCATTTTCATCCTTTTGGTGGAAGGGTCTGTGTGTGTGTGTGCCCTATTATCCTTTTGTTAATAGCAGGCTTTGACCTCATTTTCGTCCTTTTGGTGGAAGGGTCTGTGTGTGTGTGTGCCCTATTATCCTTTTGGTAATAGCAGGTTTTGACCTCATTTTGATCCTTTTGGTGGAAAGGTCTGTGTGTGTGTATTCCCTATTATCCTTTTGGTAATAGCAGGCTTTGACCTCATTTTCATCCTTTTGGTGGAAGGGTCTGTGTGTGTGTGCCTTATTATCCTTTTGGTAATAGCAGGCTTTGACCTCATTTTCATCATTTTGGTGGAAGGGTCTGTATGTGTGTGTGCCCTATTATCCTTTTGGTAATAGCAGGCTTTGACCTCATTTTCATCCTTTTGGTGGAAGGGTCTGTGTGTGTGTGTGCCCTATTATCCTTTTGGGAATAGCAGGCTTTGACCTCATTTTCATCCTTTTGGTGGAAGGGTCTGTGTGTGTGTGCCCTATTATCCTTTTGGTAATAGCAGGTTTTACCTCATTTTCATCCTTTTGGTGGAAAGGTCTGTGTGTGTGTGCCCTATTATCCTTTTGGTAATAGCAGGCTTTGACCTCATTTTCATCCTTTTGGTGGAAGGGTCTGTGTGTGTGTGCCCTATTATCCTTTTGGTAATAGCAGGCTTTGACCTTATTTTCATCCTTTTGGTGGAAGGGTCTGTGTGTGTGTGTGCCCTATTATCCTTTTGGTAATAGCAGGTTTTGACCTCATTTTCATCCTTTTGGTGAAAAGGTCTGTGTGTGTGTGTGCCCTATTATCCTTTTGGGAATAGCAGGCTTTGACCTCATTTTCATCCTTTTGGTGGAAGGGTCTGTGTGTGTGTGCCCTATTATCCTTTTGGTAATAGCAGGTTTTACCTCATTTTCATCCTTTTGGTGGAAAGGTCTGTGTGTGTGTGCCCTATTATCCTTTTGGTAATAGCAGGCTTTGACCTCATTTTCATCCTTTTGGTGGAAGGGTCTGTGTGTGTGTGCCCTATTATCCTTTTGGTAATAGCAGGCTTTGACCTCATTTTCATCCTTTTGGTGGAAGGGTCTGTGTGTGTGTGTGCCCTATTATCCTTTTGGTAATAGCAGGCTTTGACCTCATTTTCATCCTTTTGGTGGAAGGGTCTGTGTGTGTCTGTGCCCTATTATCGTTTTGGTAATAGTAGGCTTTGACCTCATTTTCATCCTTTTGGTGGAAGGGTCTGTGTGTGTATGTGTGCGCTATTATCCTTTTGTTAATAGCAGGCTTTGACCTCATTTTCATCCTTTTGGTGGAAGGGTCTGTATGTGTGTGTGCCCTATTATCCTTTTGGTAATAGCAGGCTTTGACCTCATTTTCATCCTTTTGGTGGAAGGGTCTGTGTGTGTGTGTGCCCTATTATCCTTTTGGTAATAACAGGCTTTGACCTTATTTTCATCCTTTTGGTGGAAGGGTCTGTGTGTGTGTGCGCCCTATTATCCTTTTGGGAATAGCAGGCTTTGACCTCATTTTCATCCTTTTGGTGGAAGGGTCTGTGTGTGTGTGCCCTATTATCCTTTTGGTAATAGCAGGTTTTACCTCATTTTCGTCCTTTTGGTGGAAAGGTCTGTGTGTGTGTGCCCTATTATCCTTTTGGTAATAGCAGGCTTTGACCTCATTTTCATCCTTTTGGTGGAAGGGTCTGTGTGTGTGTGCCCTATTATCCTTTTGGTAATAGCAGGCTTTGACCTCATTTTCATCCTTTTGGTGGAAGGGTCTGTGTGTGTGTGTGCCCTATTATCCTTTTGGTAATAGCAGGCTTTGACCTCATTTTCATCCTTTTGGTGGAAGGGTCTGTGTGTGTCTGTGCCCTATTATCGTTTTGGTAATAGTAGGCTTTGACCTCATTTTCATCCTTTTGGTGGAAGGGTCTGTGTGTGTATGTGTGCGCTATTATCCTTTTGTTAATAGCAGGCTTTGACCTCATTTTCATCCTTTTGGTGGAAGGGTCTGTGTGTGTTTGCCCTATTATCCTTTTGGTAATAGCAGGTTTTGACCTCATTTTCATCCTTTTGGTGGAAGGGTCTGTGTGTGTATGTGTGCGCTATTATCCTTTTGTTAATAGCAGGCTTTGACCTCATTTTCATCCTTTTGGTGGAAGGGTCTGTGTGTGTGTGCCCTATTATCCTTTTGGTAATAGCAGGCTTTGACCTCATTTTCATCCTTTTGGTGGAAGGGTCTGTGTGTGTGTGTGCCCTATTATCCTTTTGGTAATAGCAGGCTTTGACCTCATTTTCATCCTTTTGGTGGAAGGGTCTGTGTGTGTGTGTGCCCTATTATCCTTTTGGTAATAACAGGCTTTGACCTCATTTTCATCCTTTTGGTGGAAGGGTCTATGTGCGTGTGTGCCCTATTATCCTTTTGGTAATAGCAGGTTTTGACCTCATTTTCATCCTTTTGGTGGACGGGTCTGTGTGTGTGTGTGCCCTATTATCCTTTTGGTAATAACAGGCTTTGACCTCATTTTCATCCTTTTCGTGGAAGGGTCTGTGTGTGTGTGTGCCCTATTATCCTTTTGGTAATAACAGGCTTTGACCTTATCTTCATCCTTTTGGTGGAAGGGTCTGTGTGTGTGTATTCCCTATTATCCTTTTGGTAATAACAGGTTTTGACCCCATTTTCATCCTTTTGGTGGAAGGGTCTGTGTGTGTGTGTGCCTTATTATCCTTTTGGTAATAGCAGGCTTTGACCTCATTTTCATCATTTTGGTGGAAGGGTCTGTATGTGTGTGTGCCCTATTATCCTTTTGGTAATAGCAGGCTTTGACCTCATTTTCATCCTTTTGGTGGAAGGGTCTGTGTGTGTGTGTGCCCTATTATCCTTTTGGTAATAATAGGCTTTGACCTTATTTTCATCCTTTTGGTGGAAGGGTCTGTGTGTGTGTGTGCCCTATTATCCTTTTGGTAATAGCAGGTTTTGACCTCATTTTCATCCTTTTGGTGGAAAGGTCTGTGTGTGTGTGTACCCTATTATCCTTTTGGTAATAGCAGGTTTTGACCTCATTTTCATCCTTTTGGTGGAAAGGTCTGTGTGTGTGTGTGCCCTATTATCCTTTTGGTAATAGCAGGCTTTGACCTCATTTTCATCCTTTTGGTGGAAGGGTCTGTGTGTGTGTGCCCTATTATCCTTTTGGTAATAGCAGGTTTTACCTCATTTTCATCCTTTTGGTGGAAAGGTCTGTGTGTGTGTGCCCTATTATCCTTTTGGTAATAGCAGTCTTTCACCTCATTTTCATCCTTTTGGTGGAAGGGTCTGTGTGTGTGTGCCCTATTATCCTTTTGGTAATAGCAGGCTTTGACCTCATTTTCATCCTTTTGGTGGAAGGGTCTGTGTGTGTGTGTGCCCTATTATCCTTTTGGTAATAGCAGGCTTTGACCTCATTTTCATCCTTTTGGTGGAAGGGTCTGTGTGTGTCTGTGCCCTATTATCCTTTTGGTAATAACAGGCTTTGACCTTATTTTCATCCTTTTGGTGGAAGGGTCTGTGTGTGTGTGTGTGCCCTATTATCCTTTTGTTAATAGCAGGCTTTGACCTCATTTTGATCCTTTTGGTGGAAGGGTCTGTGTGTGTTTGCCCTATTATCCTTTTGGTAATAGCAGGTTTTGACCTCATTTTCATCCTTTTGGTGGAAGGGTCTGTGTGTGTGTGTTACCTATTATCCTTTTGGTAATAGCAGGCTTTGACCTCATTTTCATCCTTTTGGTGGAAGGGTCTGTGTGTGTGTGCCCTATTATCCTTTTGGTAATAGCAGGCTTTGACCTCATTTTCATCCTTTTGGTGGAAGGGTCTGTATGTGTGTGTGCCCTATTATCCTTTTGGTAATAGCAGGCTTTGACCTCATTTTCATCCTTTTGTTGGAAGGGTCTGTGTGTTTGTGTGCCCTATTATCCTTTTGGTAATAACAGGCTTTGACCTCATTTTCATCCTTTTGGTGGAAGGGTGTATGTGTGTGTGTGCCCTATTATCCTTTTGGTAATAGCAAGTTTTGACCTCATTTTCATCCTTTTGGTGGACGGGTCTGTGTGTGTGTGTACCCTATTATCCTTTTAGTAATAGCAGGCTTTGACCTCATTTTCATCCTTTTGGTGGAAGGGTCTGTGTGTGTGCCCTATTATCCATTTGGTAATAGCAGGCTTTGACCTCATTTTCATCCTTTTGGTGGAAGGGTCTGTGTGTGTCTGTGCCCCATTATCCTTTTGGTAATAGCAGGCTTTGACCTCATTTTCATCCTTTTGGTGGAAGGGTCTGTGTGTGTCTGTGCCCTATTATCCTTTTGGTAATAGTAGGCTTTGACCTCATTTTCATCCTTTTGGTGGAAGGGTCTGTGTGTGTGTGTGCCCTATTATCCTTTTGGTAATAGCAGGTTTTCACCTCATTTTCATCCTTTTGGTGGAAAGGTCTGTGTGTGTGTGCCTTATTATCCTTTTGGTAATAGCAGGCTTTAACCTCATTTTCATCCTTTTGGTGGAAGGGTCTGTGTGTGTGTGCCCTATTATCCTTTTGGTAATAGCAGGCTTTGACCTCATTTTCATCCTTTTTTGTGGAAGGGTCTGTGTGTGTGTGCCCTATTATCCATTTGGTAATAGCAGGCTTTGACCTCATTTTCATCCTTTTGGTGGAAGGGTCTGTGTGTGTCTGTGCCCCATTATCCTTTTGGTAATAGCAGGCTTTGACCTCATTTTCATCCTTTTGGTGGAAGGGTCTGTGTGTGTCTGTGCCCTATTATCCTTTTGGTAATAGTAGGCTTTGACCTCATTTTCATCCTTTTGGTGGAAGGGTCTGTGTGTGTGTGTGCCCTATTATCCTTTTGGTAATAGCAGGCTTTGACCTCATTTTCATCCTTTTGGTGGAAGGGTCTGTGTGTGTGTGTGCCCTATTATCCTTTTGGTAATAGCAGGTTTTGACCTCATTTTCATCCTTTTGGTGGAAAGGTCTGTGTGTGTGTGCCCTATTATCCTTTTGGTAATAGCAGGCTTTGCCCTCATTTTCATCCTTTTGGTGGAAGGGTCTGTTTGTGTGTGCCCTATTATCCTTTTGGTAATAGCAGGCTTTGACCTCATTTTCATCCTTTTGGTGGAAGGGTCTGTGTGTGTGTGTGCGCTATTATCCTTTTGGTAATAGCCGGCTTTGACCTCATTTTCATCCTTTTGGTGGAAGGGTCTGTGTGTGTTTGTGCCCTATTATCGTTTTGGTAATAGTAGGTTTTGACCTCATTTTCATCCTTTTGGTGGAAGGGTCTGTGTGTGTGTATGTGCCCTATTATCCTTTTGTTAATAGCAGGCTTTGACCTCATTTTCATCCTTTTGGTGGAAGGGTCTGTGTGTGTGTGTGCCCTATTATCCTTTTGGTAATAACAGGCTTTGACCTTATTTTCATCCTTTTAGTGGAAGGGTCTGTGTGAGTGTGTGCCCTATTATCCTTTTGGTAATAGCAGGCTTTGACCTCATTTTCATCCTTTTGGTGGAAGGGTCTGTGTGTGTGTGCCCTATTATCCTTTTGGTAATTGCAGGTTTTACCACTTTTTCATCCTTTTGGTGGAAAGGTCTGTGTGTGTGTGCCCTATTATCCTTTTGGTAATAGCAGGCTTTGACCTCATTTTCATCCTTTTGGTGGAAGGGTCTGTGTGTGTGTGTGCCCTATTATCCTTTTGTTAATAGCAGGCTTTGACCTCATTTTCGTCCTTTTGGTGGAAGGGTCTGTGTGTGTGTGTGCCCTATTATCCTTTTGGTAATAGCAGGTTTTGACCTCATTTTGATCCTTTTGGTGGAAAGGTCTGTGTGTGTGTATTCCCTATTATCCTTTTGGTAATAGCAGGCTTTGACCTCATTTTCATCCTTTTGGTGGAAGGGTCCGTGTGTGTGTGTGCCCTATTATCCTTTTGGTAATAGCAGGCTTTGACCTCATTTTCATCCTTTTGGTGGAAGGGTCTGTGTGTGTGTGTGCCCTATTATCCTTTTGGTAATAGCAGGTTTTGACCTCATTTTCATCCTTTTGGTGGAAAGGTCAGTGTGTGTGTGCCCTATTATCCTTTTGGTAATAGCAGGCTTTGCCCTCATTTTCATCCTTTTGGTGGAAGGGTCTGTTTGTGTGTGCCCTATTATCCTTTTGGTAATAGCAGGCTTTGACCTCATTTTCATCCTTTTGGTGGAAGGGTCTGTGTGTGTGTGTGCGCTATTATCCTTTTGGTAATAGCCGGCTTTGACCTCATTTTCATCCTTTTGGTGGAAGGGTCTGTGTGTGTTTGTGCCCTATTATCGTTTTGGAAATAGTAGGTTTTGACCTTATTTTCATCCTTTTGGTGGAAGGGTCTGTGTGTGTGTATGTGCCCTATTATCCTTTTGTTAATAGCAGGCTTTGACCTCATTTTCATCCTTTTGGTGGAAGGGTCTGTGTGTGTGTGTGCCCTATTATCCTTTTGGTAATAGCAGGCTTTGACCTCATTTTCATCCTTTTGGTGGAAGGGTCTGTGTGTGTGTGCCTTATTTTCCTTTTGGTAATAGCAGGCTTTGACCTCATTTTCATCATTTGGGTGGAAGGGTCTGTATGTGTGTGTGCCCTATTATCCTTTTGGTAATAGCAGGCTTTGACCTCATTTTCATCCTTTTGGTGGAAGGGTCTGTGTGTGTGTGCGCCCTATTATCCTTTTGGTAATAACAGGCTTTGACCTTATTTTCATCCTTTTGGTGGAAGGGTCTGTGTGTGTGTGCCCTATTATCCTTTTGGTAATAGCAGGTTTTGACCTCATTTTCATCCTTTTGGTGAAAAGGTCTGTGTGTGTGTGTGCCCTATTATCCTTTTGGGAATAGCAGGCTTTGACCTCATTTTCATCCTTTTGGTGGAAGGGTCTGTGTGTGTGTGCCCTATTATCCTTTTGGTAATAGCACGTTTTACCTCATTTTCATCCTTTTGGTGGAAAGGTCTGTGTGTGTGTGCCCTATTATCCTTTTGGTAATAGCAGGCTTTGACCTCATTTTCATTCTTTTGGTGGAAGGGTCTGTGTGTGTGTGCCCTATTATCCTTTTGGTAATAGCAGGCTTTGACCTCATTTTCATCCTTTTGGTGGAAGGGTCTGTGTGTGTGTGTGCCCTATTATCCTTTTGGTAATAGCAGGCTTTGACCTCATTTTCATCCTTTTGGTGGAAGGGTCTGTGTGTGTCTGTGCCCTATTATCGTTTTGGTAATAGTAGGCTTTGACCTCATTTTCATCCTTTTGGTGGAAAGGTCTGTGTGTGTGTGTTCCCTATTATCCTTTTGGTAATAGCAGGCTTTGACCTCATTTTGATCCTTTTGGTGGAAGGGTCTGTGTGTGTATGTGTGCGCTATTATCCTTTTGTTAATAGCAGGCTTTGACCTCATTTTCATCCTTTTGGTGGAAGGGTCTGTGTGTGTTTGCCCTATTATCCTTTTGGTAATAGCAGGTTTTGACCTCATTTTCATCCTTTTGGTGGAAAGGTCTGTGTGTGTGTGTTCCCTATTATCCTTTTGGTAATAGCAGGCTTTGACCTCATTTTCATCCTTTTGGTGGAAGGGTCTGTGTGTGTGTGCCTTATTATCCTTTTGGTAATAGCAGGCTTTGACCTCATTTTCATCCTTTTGGTGGAAGGGTCTGTATGTGTGTGTGCCCTATTATCCTTTTGGTAATAGCAGGCTTTGACCTCATTTTCATCCTTTTGGTGGAAGGGTCTGTGTGTGTGTGTGCCCTATTATCCTTTTGGTAATAACAGGCTTTGACCTCATTTTCATCCTTTTGGTGGAAGGGTCTATGTGTGTGTGTGCCCTATTATCCTTTTGGTAATAGCAAGTTTTGACCTCATTTTCATCCTTTTGGTGGACGGGTCTGTGTGTGTGTGTACCCTATTATCCTTTTGGTAATAGCAGGCTTTGACCTCATTTTCATCCTTTTGGTGGAAGGGTCTGTGTGTGTGCCCTATTATCCATTTGGTAATAGCAGGCTTTGACCTCATTTTCATCCTTTTGGTGGAAGGGTCTGTGTGTGTCTGTGCCCCATTATCCTTTTGGTAATAGCAGGCTTTGACCTCATTTTCATCCTTTTGGTGGAAGGGTCTGTGTGTGTCTGTGCCCTATTATCCTTTTGGTAATAGTAGGCTTTGACCTCATTTTCATCCTTTTGGTGGAAGGGTCTGTGTGTGTCTGTGCCCTATTATCCTTTTGGTAATAGCAGGTTTTCACCTCATTTTCATCCTTTTGGTGGAAAGGTCTGTGTGTGTGTGCCCTATTATCCTTTTGGTAATTGCAGGTTTTACCTCATTTTCATCCTTTTGGTGGAAAGGTCTGTGTGTGTGTGCCCTATTATCCTTTTGGTAATAGCAGGCTTTGACCTCATTTTCATCCTTTTGGTGGAAGGGTCTGTGTGTGTGTGCCCTATTATCCTTTTTGTAATAGCAGGCTTTGACCTCATTTTCATCCTTTTGGTGGAAGGGTCTGTGTGTGTGTGTGCCATATTATCCTTTTGTTAATAGCAGGCTTTGACCTCATTTTCGTCCTTTTGGTGGAAGGGTGTGCGTGTGTGTGTGCCCTATTATCCTTTTGGTAATAGCAGGTTTTGACCTCATTTTCATCCTTTTGGTGGAAAGGTCTGTGTGTGTGTATTCCCTATTATCCTTTTGGTAATAGCAGGCTTTGACCTCATTTTCATCCCTTTTGGTGGAAGGGTCCTGTGTGTGTGTGCCTTATTATCCTTTTGGTAATAGCAGGCTTTGACCTCATTTTCATCATTTTGGTGGAAGGGTCTGTATGTGTGTGTGCCCTATTATCCTTTTGGTAATAGCAGGCTTTGACCTCATTTTCATCCTTTTGGTGGAAGGGTCTGTGTGTGTGTGTGCCCTATTATCCTTTTGGTAATAACAGGCTTTGACCTTATTTTCATCCTTTTGGTGGAAGGGTCTGTGTGTGTGTGTGTGCCCTATTATCCTTTTGGTAATAGCAGGTTTTGACCTCATTTTCATCCTTTTGGTGAAAAGGTCTGTGTGTGTGTGTGCCCTATTATCCTTTTGGGAATAGCAGGCTTTGACCTCATTTTCATCCTTTTGGTGGAAGGGGTCTGTGTGTATGTGCCCCTATTATCCTTTTGGTAATAGCAGGTTTTACCTCATTTTCATCCTTTTGGTGGAAAGGTCTGTGTGTGTGTGCCCTATTTATCCTTTTGGTAATAGCAGGCTTTGACCTCATTTTCATTCTTTTGGTGGAAGGGTCTGTGTGTGTGTGCCCCTATTATCCTTTTGGTAATAGCAGGCTTTGACCTCATTTTCATCCTTTTGGTGGAAGGGTCTGTGTGTGTGTGTGCCCTATTATCCTTTTGGTAATAGCAGGCTTTGACCTCATTTTCATCCTTTTGATGGAAGGGTCTGTGTGTGTCTGTGCCCTATTATCGTTTTGGTAATAGTAGGCTTTGACCTCATTTTCATCCTTTTGGTGGAAGGGTCTGTGTGTGTATGTGTGCGCTATTATCCTTTTGTTAATAGCAGGCTTTGACCTCATTTTCATCCTTTTGGTGGAAGGGTCTGTGTGTGTTTGCCCTATTATCCTTTTGGTAATAGCAGGTTTTGACCTCATTTTCATCCTTTTGGTGGAAAGGTCTGTGTGTGTGTTCCCTATTATCCTTTTGGTAATAGCAGGCTTTGACCTCATTTTCATCCTTTTGGTGGAAGGGTCTGTGTATGTGTGCCTTATTATCCTTTTGGTAATAGCAGGCTTCGACCTCATTTTCATCCTTTTGGTGGAAGGGTCTGTATGTGTGTGTGCCCTATTATCCTTTTGGTAATAGCAGGCTTTGACCTCATTTTCATCCTTTTGGTGGAAGGGTCTGTGTGTGTGTGTGCCCTATTATCCTTTTGGTAATAACAGGCTTTGACCTTATTTTCATCCTTTTGGTGGAAGGGTCTGTGTGTGTGTGTGCCCTATTATCCTTTTGGTAATAGCAGGTTTTGACCTAATTTTCATCCTTTTGGTGGAAGGGTCTGTGTGTGTGTGCCCTATTATCCTTTTGGTAACAGCAGGCTTTGACCTCATTTTCATCCTTTTGGTGGAAGGGTCTGTATGTGTGTGTGCCCTATTATCCCTTTGGTAATAGCAGGCTTTGACCTCATTTTCATCCTTTTGGTGGAAGGGTCTGTGTGTGTGTGCCCTATTATCCTTTTGGTAATAACAGGCTTTGACCTCATTTTCATCCTTTTGGTGGAAGGGTCTGTATGTGTGTGTGCCGTATTATCCTTTTGGTAATAGCAGGCTTTGACCTCATTTTCATCCTTTTGGTGGAAGGGTCTGTGTGTGTGTGCCCTATTATCCTTTTGGTAATAACAGGCTTTGACCTCATTTTCATCCTTTTGGTGGAAGGGTCTATGTGTGTGTGTGCCCTATTATCCTTTTGGTAATAGCAGGTTTTGACCTCATTTTTATCCTTTTGGTGGACGGGTCTGTGTGTGTGTGCCCTATTATCCTTTTGGTAATAGCAGGCTTTGACCTCATTTTCATCCTTTTGGTGGAAGGGTCTGTGTGTGTGTGTGCCCTATTATCCTTTTGTTAATAGCAGGCTTTGACCTCATTTTCGTCCTTTTGGTGGAAGGGTCTGTGTGTGTGTGTGCCCTATTATCCTTTTGGTAATAGCAGGTTTTGACCTCATTTTGATCCTTTTGGTGGAAAGGTCTGTGTGTGTGTATTCCCTATTATCCTTTTGGTAATAGCAGGCTTTGACCTCATTTTCATCCTTTTGATGGAAGGGTCTCTGTGTGTGTGCCTTATTATCCATTTGGTAATAGCAGGCTTTGACCTCATTTTCATCATTTTGGTGGAAGGGTCTGTATGTGTGTGTGCCCTATTATCCTTTTGGTAATAGCAGGCTTTGACCTCATTTTCATCCTTTTGGTGGAAGGGTCTGTGTGTGTGTGTGGCCTATTATCCCTTTGGTAATAACAGGCTTTGACCTTATTTTCATCCTTTTGGTGGAAGGGTCTGTGTGTGTGTGTGTGCCCTATTATCCTTTTGGTAACAGCAGGTTTTGACCTCATTTTCATCCTTTTGGTGGAAAGGTCTGTGTGTGTGTGTGCCCTATTATCCTTTTGGGAATAGCAAGCTTTGACCTCATTATCATCCTTTTGGTGGAAGGGTCTGTGTGTGTGTGCCCTATTATCCTTTTGATAATAGCAGGTTTTACCTCATTTTCATCCTTTTGGTGGAAAGGTCTGTGTGTGTGTGCCCTATTATCCTTTTGGTAATAGCAGGCTTTGACCTCATTTTCATCCTTTTGGTGGAAGGGTCTGTGTGTGTGTGTGCCCTATTATCCTTTTGGTAATAGCAGGCTTTGACCTCATTTTCATCCTTTTAATGGAAGGGTCTGTGTGTGTCTGTGCCCTATTATCGTTTTGGTAATAGTAGGCTTTGACCTCATTTTCATCCTTTTGGTGGAAGGGTCTGTGTGTGTATGTGTGCGCTATTATCCTTTTGTTAATAGCAGGCTTTGACCTCATTTTCATCCTTTTGGTGGAAGGGTCTGTGTGTGTTTGCCCTATTATCCTTTTGGTAATAGCAGGTTTTGACCTCATTTTTATCCTTTTGGTGGAAAGGTCTGTGTGTGTGTGTTCCCTATTATCCTTTTGGTAATAGCAGGCTTTGACCTCATTTTCATCCTTTTGGTGGAAGGGTCTGTGTATGTGTGCCTTATTATCCTTTTGGTAATAGCAGGCTTCGACCTCATTTTCATCCTTTTGGTGGAAGGGTCTGTATGTGTGTGTGCCCTATTATCCTTTTGGTAATAGCAGGCTTTGACCTCATTTTCATCCTTTTGGTGGAAGGGTCTGTGTGTGTGTGTGCCCTATTATCCTTTTGGTAATAACAGGCTTTGACCTTATTTTCATCCTTTTGGTGGAAGGGTCTGTGTGTGTGTGTGCCCTATTATCCTTTTGGTAATAGCAGGTTTTGACCTCATTTTCATCCTTTTGGTGGAAGGGTCTGTGTGTGTGTGCCCTATTATCCTTTTGGTAATAGCAGGCTTTGACCTCATTTTCATCCTTTTGGTGGAAGGGTCTGTATGTGTGTGTGCCCTATTATCCTTTTGGTAATAGCAGGCTTTGACCTCATTTTCATCCTTTTGGTGGAAGGGTCTGTGTGTGTGTGCCCTATTATCCTTTTGGTAATAACAGGCTTTGACCTCATTTTCATCCTTTTGGTGGAAGGGTCTGTATGTGTGTGTGCCCTATTATCCTTTTGGTAATAGCAGGCTTTGACCTCATTTTCATCCTTTTGGTGGAAGGGTCTGTGTGTGTGTGCCCTATTATCCTTTTGGTAATAACAGGCTTTGACCTCATTTTCATCCTTTTGGTGGAAGGGTCTATGTGTGTGTGTGCCCTATTATCCTTTTGGTAATAGCAGGTTTTGACCTCATTTTCATCCTTTTGGTGGACGGGTCTGTGTGTGTGTGCCCTATTATCCTTTTGGTAATAGCAGGCTTTGACCTCATTTTCATCCTTTTGGTGGAAGGGTCTGTGTGTGTGTGTGCCCTATTATCCTTTTGTTAATAGCAGGCTTTGGCCTCATTTTCGTCCTTTTGGTGGAAGGGTCTGTGTGTGTGTGTGCCCTATTATCCTTTTGGTAATAGCAGGTTTTGACCTCATTTTGATCCTTTTGGTGGAAAGGTCTGTGTGTGTGTATTCCCTATTATCCTTTTGGTAATAGCAGGCTTTGACCTCATTTTCATCCTTTTGGTGGAAGGGTCTGTGTGTGTGTGCCTTATTATCCTTTTGGTAATAGCAGGCTTTGACCTCATTTTCATCATTTTGGTGGAAGGGTCTGTATGTGTGTGTGCCCTATTATCCTTTTGGTAATAGCAGGCTTTGACCTCATTTTCATCCTTTTGGTGGAAGGGTCTGTGTGTGTGTGTGCCCTATTATCCCTTTGGTAATAACAGGCTTTGACCTTATTTTCATCCTTTTGGTGGAAGGGTCTGTGTGTGTGTGCCCTATTATCCTTTTGGTAATAGCAGGTTTTGACCTCATTTTCATCCTTTTGGTGGAAAGGTCTGTGTGTGTGTGTGCCCTATTATCCTTTTGGGAATAGCAAGCTTTGACCTCATTATCATCCTTTTGGTGGAAGGGTCTGTGTGTGTGTGCCCTATTATCCTTTTGGTAATAGCAGGTTTTACCTCATTTTCATCCTTTTGGTGGAAAGGTCTGTGTGTGTGTGCCCTATTATCCTTTTGGTAATAGCAGGCTTTGACCTCATTTTCATCCTTTTGGTGGAAGGGTCTGTGTGTGTGTGCCCTATTATCCTTTTGGTAATAGCAGGCTTTGACCTCATTTTCATCCTTTTGGTGGAAGGGTCTGTGTGTGTGTGTGCCCTATTATCCTTTTGGTAATAGCAGGCTTTGACCTCATTTTCATCCTTTTGGTGGAAGGGTCTGTGTGTGTGTGCCTTATTATCCTTTTGGTAATAGCAGGCTTTGACCTCATTTTCATCCTTTTGGTGGAAGGGTCTGTATGTGTGTGTGCCCTATTATCCTTTTGGTAATAGCAGGCTTTGACCTCATTTTCATCCTTTTGGTGGAAGGGTCTGTGTGTGTGTGCCCTATTATCCTTTTGGTAATAACAGGCTTTGACCTCATTTTCATCCTTTTGGTGGAGGGGTCTATGTGTGTGTGTGCCCTATTATCCTTTTGGTAATAGCAGGTTTTGACCTCATTTTCATCCTTTTGGTGGACGGGTCTGTTGTGTGCGCCCTATTATCCTTTTGGTAATAGCAGGCTTTGACCTCATTTTCATCCTTTTGGTGGACGGGTCTGTGTGTGTGTGCCCTATTATCCTTTTGGTAATAGCAGGCTTTGACCTCATTTTCATCCTTTTGGTGGAAGGGTCTGTGTGTGTGTGTGCCCTATTATCCTTTTGTTAATAGCAGGCTTTGGCCTCATTTTCGTCCTTTTGGTGGAAGGGTCTGTGTGTGTGTGTGCCCTATTATCCTTTTGGTAATAGCAGGTTTTGACCTCATTTTGATCCTTTTGGTGGAAAGGTCTGTGTGTGTGTATTCCCTATTATCCTTTTGGTAATAGCAGGCTTTGACCTCATTTTCATCCTTTTGGTGGAAGGGTCTGTGTGTGTGTGCCTTATTATCCTTTTGGTAATAGCAGGCTTTGACCTCATTTTCATCATTTTGGTGGAAGGGTCTGTATGTGTGTGTGCCCTATTATCCTTTTGGTAATAGCAGGCTTTGACCTCATTTTCATCCTTTTGGTGGAAGGGTCTGTGTGTGTGTGTGCCCTATTATCCCTTTGGTAATAACAGGCTTTGACCTTATTTTCATCCTTTTGGTGGAAGGGTCTGTGTGTGTGTGCCCTATTATCCTTTTGGTAATAGCAAGTTTTGACCTCATTTTCATCCTTTTGGTGGAAAGGTCTGTGTGTGTGTGTGCCCTATTATCCTTTTGGGAATAGCAAGCTTTGACCTCATTATCATCCTTTTGGTGGAAGGGTCTGTGTGTGTGTGCCCTATTATCCTTTTGGTAATAGCAGGTTTTACCTCATTTTCATCCTTTTGGTGGAAAGGTCTGTGTGTGTGTGCCCTATTATCCTTTTGGTAATAGCAGGCTTTGACCTCATTTTCATCCTTTTGGTGGAAGGGTCTGTGTGTGTGTGCCCTATTATCCTTTTGGTAATAGCAGGCTTTGACCTCATTTTCATCCTTTTGGTGGAAGGGTCTGTGTGTGTGTGTGCCCTATTATCCTTTTGGTAATAGCAGGCTTTGACCTCATTTTCATCCTTTTGGTGGAAGGGTCTGTGTGTGTGTGCCTTATTATCCTTTTGGTAATAGCAGGCTTTGACCTCATTTTCATCCTTTTGGTGGAAGGGTCTGTATGTGTGTGTGCCCTATTATCCTTTTGGTAATAGCAGGCTTTGACCTCATTTTCATCCTTTTGGTGGAAGGGTCTGTGTGTGTGTGCCCTATTATCCTTTTGGTAATAACAGGCTTTGACCTCATTTTCATCCTTTTGGTGGAGGGGTCTATGTGTGTGTGTGCCCTATTATCCTTTTGGTAATAGCAGGTTTTGACCTCATTTTCATCCTTTTGGTGGACGGGTCTGTTGTGTGCGCCCTATTATCCTTTTGGTAATAGCAGGCTTTGACCTCATTTTCATCCTTTTGGTGGAAGGGTCTGTGTGTGTGTGTGCCCTATTATCCTTTTGTTAATAGCAGGTTTTGACCTCATTTTCGTCCTTTTGGTGGAAGGGTCTGTGTGTGTGTATGCCCTATTATCCTTTTGGTAATAGCAGGTTTTGACCTCATTTTGATCCTTTTGGTGGAAAGGTCTGTGTGTGTGTATTCCCTATTATCCTTTTGGTAATAGCAGGCTTTGACCTCATTTTCATCCTTTTGGTGGAAGGGTCTGTGTGTGTGTGCCTTATTATCCTTTTGGTAATAGCAGGCTTTGACCTCATTTTCATCATTTTGGTGGAAGGGTCTGTATGTGTGTGTGCCCTATTATCCTTTTGGTAATAGCAGGCTTTGACCTCATTTTCATCCTTTTGGTGGAAGGGTCTGTGTGTGTGTGTGCCCTATTATCCTTTTGGTAATAACAGGCTTTGACCTTATTTTCATCCTTTTGGTGGAAGGGTGTGTGTGTGTGTGTGCCCTATTATCCTTTTGGTAATAGCAGGTTTTGACCTCATTTTGATCCTTTTGGTGGAAAGGTCTGTGTGTGTGTATTCCCTATTATCCTTTTGGTAATAGCAGGCTTTGACCTCATTTTCATCCTTTTGGTGGAAGGGTCTGTGTGTGTGTGCCTTATTATCCTTTTGGTAATAGCAGGCTTTGACCTCATTTTCATCATTTTGTTGGAAGGTTCTGTATGTGTGTGTGCCCTATTATCCTTTTGGTAATAGCAGGCTTTGACCTCATTTTCATCCTTTTGGTGGAAGGGTCTGTGTGTGTGTGTGCCCTATTATCCCTTTGGTAATAACAGGCTTTGACCTTATTTTCATCCTTTTGGTGGAAGGGTCTGTGTGTGTGTGTGCCCTATTATCCTTTTGGTAATAGCAGGTTTTGACCTCATTTTCATCCTTTTGGTGGAAAGGTCTGTGTGTGTGTGTGCCCTATTATCCTTTTGGGAATAGCAAGCTTTGACCTCATTATCATCCTTTTGGTGGAAGGGTCTGTGTGTGTGTGCCCTATTATCCTTTTGGTAATAGCAGGTTTTACCTCATTTTCATCCTTTTGGTGGAAAGGTCTGTGTGTGTGTGCCCTATTATCCTTTTGGTAATAGCAGGCTTTGACCTCATTTTCATCCTTTTGGTGGAAGGGTGTGTGTGTGTGTGCCCTATTATCCTTTTGGTAATAGCAGGCTTTGACCTCATTTTCATCCTTTTGGTGGAAGGGTCTGTGTGTGTGTGTGCCCTATTATCCTTTTGGTAATAGCAGGCTTTGACCTCATTTTCATCCTTTTGGTGGAAGGGTCTGTGTGTGTGTGCCTTATTATCCTTTTGGTAATAGCAGGCTTTGACCTCATTTTCATCCTTTTGGTGGAAGGGTCTGTATGTGTGTGTGCCCTATTATCCTTTTGGTAATAGCAGGCTTTGACCTCATTTTCATCCTTTTGGTGGAAGGGTCTGTGTGTGTGTGCCCTATTATCCTTTTGGTAATAACAGGCTTTGACCTCATTTTCATCCTTTTGGTGGAGGGGTCTATGTGTGTGTGTGCCCTATTATCCTTTGGGTAATAGCAGGTTTTGACCTCATTTTCATCCTTTTGGTGGACGGGTCTGTTGTGTGTGCCCTATTATCCTTTTGGTAATAGCAGGCTTTGACCTCATTTTCATCCTATTGGTGGAAGGGTCTGTGTGTGTGTGTGCCCTATTATCCTTTTGTTAATAGCAGGCTTTGACCTCATTTTCATCCTTTTGGTGGAAGGGTCTGTGTGTGTGTATGCCCTATTATCCTTTTGGTAATAGCAGGTTTTGACCTCATTTTGATCCTTTTGGTGGAAAGGTCTGTGTGTGTGTATTCCCTATTATCCTTTTGGTAATAGCAGGCTTTGACCTCATTTTCATCCTTTTGGTGGAAGGGTCTGTGTGTGTGTGCCTTATTATCCTTTTGGTAATAGCAGGCTTTGACCTCATTTTCATCATTTTGGTGGAAGGGTCTGTATGTGTGTGTGCCCTATTATCCTTTTGGTAATAGCAGGCTTTGACCTCATTTTCATCCTTTTGGTGGAAGGGTCTGTGTGTGTGTGTGCCCTATTATCCTTTTGGTAATAACAGGCTTTGACCTTATTTTCATCCTTTTGGTGGAAGGGTCTGTGTGTGTGTGTGCCCTATTATCCTTTTGGTAATAGCAGGTTTTGACCTCATTTTCATCCTTTTGGTGGAAGGGTCTGTGTGTGTGTGCCCTATTATCCTTTTGGTAATTGCAGGTTTTGACCTCATTTTCATCCTTTTGGTGGAAGGGTCTGTATGTGTGTGTGCCCTATTATCCTTTTGGTAATAGCAGGCTTTGACCTCATTTTCATCCTTTTGGTGGAAGGGTCTGTGTGTGTGTGCCCTATTATCCTTTTGGTAATAACAGGCTTTGACCTCATTTTCATCCTTTTGGTGGAAGGGTCTGTATGTGTGTGTGCCCTATTATCCTTTTGGTAATAGCAGGCTTTGACCTCATTTTCATCCTTTTGGTGGAAGGGTCTGTGTGTGTGTGCCCTATTATCCTTTTGGTAATAACAGGCTTTGACCTCATTTTCATCCTTTTGGTGGAAGGGTCTATGTGTGTGTGTGCCCTATTATCCTTTTGGTAATAGCAGGTTTTTACCTCATTTTCATCCTTTTGGTGGACGGGTCTGTGTGTGTGTGCCCTATTATCCTTTTGGTAATAGCAGGCTTTGACCTCATTTTCATCCTTTTGGTGGAAGGGTCTGTGTGTGTGTGTGCCCTATTATCCTTTTGTTAATAGCAGGCTTTGACCTCATTTTCGTCCTTTTGGTGGAAGGGTCTGTGTGTGTGTGTGCCCTATTATCCTTTTGGTAATAGCAGGTTTTGACCTCATTTTGATCCTTTTGGTGGAAAGGTCTGTGTGTGTGTATTCCCTATTATCCTTTTGGTAATAGCAGGCTTTGACCTCATTTTCATCCTTTTGGTGGAAGGGTCTGTGTGTGTGTGCCTTATTATCCTTTTGGTAATAGCAGGCTTTGACCTCATTTTCATCATTTTGGTGGAAGGGTCTGTATGTGTGTGTGCCCTATTATCCTTTTGGTAATAGCAGGCTTTGACCTCATTTTCATCCTTTTGGTGGAAGGGTCTATGTGTGTGTGTGCCCTATTATCCTTTTGGTAATAGCAGGTTTTGACCTCATTTTCATCCTTTTGGTGGACGGGTCTGTGTGTGTGTGCCCTATTATCCTTTTGGTAATAGCAGGCTTTGACCTCATTTTCATCCTTTTGGTGGAAGGGTCTGTGTGTGTGTGTGCCCTATTATCCTTTTGTTAATAGCAGGCTTTGACCTCATTTTCGTCCTTTTGGTGGAAGGATCTGTGTGTGTGTGTGCCCTATTATCCTTTTGGTAATAGCAGGTTTTGACCTCATTTTGATCCTTTTGGTGGAAAGGTCTGTGTGTGTGTATTCCCTATTATCCTTTTGGTAATAGCAGGCTTTGACCTCATTTTCATCCTTTTGGTGGAAGGGTCTGTGTGTGTGTGCCTTATTATCCTTTTGGTAATAGCAGGCTTTGACCTCATTTTCATCATTTTGGTGGAAGGGTCTGTATGTGTGTGTGCCCTATTATCCTTTTGGTAATAGCAGGCTTTGACCTCATTTTCATCCTTTTGGTGGAAGGGTTTGTGTGTGTGTGTGCCCTATTATCCCTTTGGTAATAACAGGCTTTGACCTTATTTTCATCCTTTTGGTGGAAGGGTCTGTGTGTGTGTGTGCCCTATTATCCTTTTGGTAATAGCAGGTTTTGACCTCATTTTCATCCTTTTGGTGGAAAGGTCTGTGTGTGTGTGTGCCCTATTATCCTTTTGGGAATAGCAAGCTTTGACCTCATTATCATCCTTTTGGTGGAAGGGTCTGTGTGTGTGTGCCCTATTATCCTTTTGGTAATAGCAGGTTTTACCTCATTTTCATCCTTTTGGTGGAAAGGTCTGTGTGTGTGTGCCCTATTATCCTTTTGGTAATAGCAGGCTTTGACCTCATTTACATCCTTTTGGTGGAAGGGTCTATGTGTGTGTGCCCTATTATCCTTTTGGTAATAGCAGGCTTTGACCTCATTTTCATCCTTTTGGTGGAAGGGTCTGTGTGTGTGTGTGCCCTATTATCCTTTTGGTAATAGCAGGCTTTGACCTCATTTTCATCCTTTTGGTGGAAGGGTCTGTGTGTGTGTGCCTTATTATCCTTTTGGTAATAGCAGGCTTTGACCTCATTTTCATCCTTTTGGTGGAAGGGTCTGTATGTGTGTGTGCCCTATTATCCTTTTGGTAATAGCAGGCTTTGACCTCATTTTCATCCTTTTGGTGGAAGGGTCTGTGTGTGTGTGCCCTATTATCCTTTTGGTAATAACAGGCTTTGACCTCATTTTCATCCTTTTGGTGGAGGGGTCTATGTGTGTGTGTGCCCTATTATCCTTTTGGTAATAGCAGGTTTTGACCTCATTTTCATCCTTTTGGTGGACGGGTCTGTTGTGTGTGCCCTATTATCCTTTTGGTAATAGCAGGCTTTGACCTCATTTTCATCCTTTTGGTGGAAGGGTCTGTGTGTGTGTGTGCCCTATTATCCTTTTGTTAATAGCAGGCTTTGACCTCATTTTCGTCCTTTTGGTGGAAGGGTCTGTGTGTGTGTATGCCCTATTATCCTTTTGGTAATAGCAGGTTTTGACCTCATTTTGATCCTTTTGGTGGAAAGGTCTGTGTGTGTGTATTCCCTATTATCCTTTTGGTAATAGCAGGCTTTGACCTCATTTTCATCCTTTTGGTGGAAGGGTCTGTGTGTGTGTGCCTTATTATCCTTTTGGTAATAGCAGGCTTTGACCTCATTTTCATCATTTTGGTGGAAGGGTCTGTATGTGTGTGTGCCCTATTATCCTTTTGGTAATAGCAGGCTTTGACCTCATTTTCATCCTTTTGGTGGAAGGGTCTGTGTGTGTGTGTGCCCTATTATCCCTTTGGTAATAACAGGCTTTGACCTTATTTTCATCCTTTTGGTGGAAGGGTCTGTGTGTGTGTGTGCCCTATTATCCTTTTGGTAATAGCAGGCTTTGACCTCATTTTCGTCCTTTTGGTGGAAGGGTCTGTGTGTGTGTATGCCCTATTATCCTTTTGGTAATAGCAGGTTTTGACCTCATTTTGATCCTTTTGGTGGAAAGGTCTGTGTGTGTGTATTCCCTATTATCCTTTTGGTAATAGCAGGCTTTGACCTCATTTTCATCCTTTTGGTGGAAGGGTCTGTGTGTGTGTGCCTTATTATCCTTTTGGTAATAGCAGGCTTTGACCTCATTTTCATCATTTTGGTGGAAGGGTCTGTATGTGTGTGTGCCCTATTATCCTTTTGGTAATAGCAGGCTTTGACCTCATTTTCATCCTTTTGGTGGAAGGGTCTGTGTGTGTGTGTGCCCTATTATCCTTTTGGTAATAACAGGCTTTGATCTTATTTTCATCCTTTTGGTGGAAGGATGTGTGTGTGTGTGTGCCCTATTATCCTTTTGGTAATAGCAGGTTTTGACCTCATTTTGATCCTTTTGGTGGAAAGGTCTGTGTGTGTGTATTCCCTATTATCCTTTTGGTAATAGCAGGCTTTGACCTCATTTTCATCCTTTTGGTGGAAGGGTCTGTGTGTGTGTGCCTTATTATCCTTTTGGTAATAGCAGGCTTTGACCTCATTTTCATCCTTTTGGTGGAAGGGTCTGTGTGTGTGTGTGCCCTATTATCCTTTTGGTAATACCAGGCTTTGACCTCATTTTCATCCTTTTGGTGGAAGGGTCTGTGTGTGTGTGCCTTATTATCCTTTTGGTAATAGCAGGCTTTGACCTCATTTTCATCCTTTTGGTGGAAGGGTCTGTATGTGTGTGTGCCCTATTATCCTTTTGGTAATAGCAGGCTTTGACCTCATTTTCATCCTTTTGGTGGAAGGGTCTGTGTGTGTGTGCCCTATTATCCTTTTGGTAATAACAGGCTTTGACCTCATTTTCATCCTTTTGGTGGAGGGGTCTATGTGTGTGTGTGCCCTATTATCCTTTTGGTAATAGCAGGTTTTGACCTCATTTTCATCCTTTTGGTGGACGGGTCTGTTGTGTGTGCCCTATTATCCTTTTGGTAATAGCAGGCTTTGACCTCATTTTCATCCTTTTGGTGGAAGGGTCTGTGTGTGTGTGTGCCCTATTATCCTTTTGTTAATAGCAGGCTTTGACCTCATTTTCGTCCTTTTGGTGGAAGGGTCTGTGTGTGTGTATGCCCTATTATCCTTTTGGTAATAGCAGGTTTTGACCTCATTTTGATCCTTTTGGTGGAAAGGTCTGTGTGTGTGTATTCCCTATTATCCTTTTGGTAATAGCAGGCTTTGACCTCATTTTCATCCTTTTGGTGGAAGGGTCTGTGTGTGTGTGCCTTATTATCCTTTTGGTAATAGCAGGCTTTGACCTCATTTTCATCCTTTTGGTGGAAGGGTCTGTGTGTGTGTGTGCCCTATTATCCTTTTGGTAATAACAGGCTTTGATCTTATTTTCATCCTTTTGGTGGAAGGATGTGTGTGTGTGTGTGCCCTATTATCCTTTTGGTAATAGCAGGTTTTGACCTCATTTTGATCCTTTTGGTGGAAAGGTCTGTGTGTGTGTATTCCCTATTATCCTTTTGGTAATAGCAGGCTTTGACCTCATTTTCATCCTTTTGGTGGAAGGGTCTGTGTGTGTGTGCCTTATTATCCTTTTGGTAATAGCAGGCTTTGACCTCATTTTCATCCTTTTGGTGGAAGGGTCTGTGTGTGTGTGTGCCCTATTATCCTTTTGTTAATAGCAGGCTTTGACCTCATTTTCGTCCTTTTGGTGGAAGGGTCTGTGTGTGTGTGTGCCCTATTATCCTTTTGGTAATAGCAGGTTTTGACCTCATTTTGATCCTTTTGGTGGAAAGGTCTGTGTCTGTGTATTCCCTATTATCCTTTTGGTAATAGCAGGCTTTGACCTCATTTTCATCCTTTTGGTGGAAGGGTCTGTGTGTGTGTGCCTTATTATCCTTTTGGTAATAGCAGGCTTTGACCTCATTTTCATCATTTTGGTGGAAGGGTCTGTATGTGTGTGTGCCCTATTATCCTTTTGGTAATAGCAGGCTTTGACCTCATTTTCATCCTTTTGGTGGAAGGGTCTGTGTGTGTGTGTGCCCTATTATCCCTTTGGTAATAACAGGCTTTGACCTTTTTTTCATCCTTTTGGTGGAAGGGTCTGTGTGTGTGTGTGCCCTATTATCCTTTTGGTAATAGCAGGCTTTGACCTCATTTTCATCCTTTTGGTGGAAGGGTCTGTATGTGTGTGTGCCCTATTATCCTTTTGGTAATAGCAGGCTTTGACCTCATTTTCATCCTTTTGGTGGAAGGGTCTGTGTGTGTGTGCCCTATTATCCTTTTGGTAATAGCAGGTTTTGACCTCATTTTCATCCTTTTGGTGGACGGGTCTGTTGTGTGTGCCCTATTATCCTTTTGGTAATAGCAGGCTTTGACCTCATTTTCATCCTTTTGGTGGAAGGGTCTGTGTGTGTGTGTGCCCTATTATCCTTTTGTTAATAGCAGGCTTTGACCTCATTTTCGTCCTTTTGGTGGAAGGGTCTGTGTGTGTGTATGCCCTATTATCCTTTTGGTAATAGCAGGTTTTGACCTCATTTTGATCCTTTTGGTGGAAAGGTCTGTGTGTGTGTATTCCCTATTATCCTTTTGGTAATAGCAGGCTTTGACCTCATTTTCATCCTTTTGGTGGAAGGGTCTGTGTGTGTGTGCCTTATTATCCTTTTGGTAATAGCAGGCTTTGACCTCATTTTCATCCTTTTGGTGGAAGGGTCTGTGTGTGTGTGTGCCCTATTATCCTTTTGGTAATAGCAGGCTTTGACCTCATTTTCATCCTTTTGGTGGAAGGGTCTGTGTGTGTGTGCCTTATTATCCTTTTGGTAATAGCAGGCTTTGACCTCATTTTCATCCTTTTGGTGGAAGGGTCTGTATGTGTGTGTGCCCTATTATCCTTTTGGTAATAGCAGGCTTTGACCTCATTTTCATCCTTTTGGTGGAAGGGTCTGTGTGTGTGTGCCCTATTATCCTTTTGGTAATAACAGGCTTTGACCTCATTTTCATCCTTTTGGTGGAGGGGTCTATGTGTGTGTGTGCCCTATTATCCTTTTGGTAATAGCAGGTTTTGACCTCATTTTCATCCTTTTGGTGGACGGGTCTGTTGTGTGTGCCCTATTATCCTTTTGGTAATAGCAGGCTTTGACCTCATTTTCATCCTTTTGGTGGAAGGGTCTGTGTGTGTGTGTGCCCTATTATCCTTTTGTTAATAGCAGGCTTTGACCTCATTTTCGTCCTTTTGGTGGAAGGGTCTGTGTGTGTGTATGCCCTATTATCCTTTTGGTAATAGCAGGTTTTGACCTCATTTTGATCCTTTTGGTGGAAAGGTCTGTGTGTGTGTATTCCCTATTATCCTTTTGGTAATAGCAGGCTTTGACCTCATTTTCATCCTTTTGGTGGAAGGGTCTGTGTGTGTGTGCCTTATTATCCTTTTGGTAATAGCAGGCTTTGACCTCATTTTCATCATTTTGGTGGAAGGGTCTGTATGTGTGTGTGCCCTATTATCCTTTTTGGTAATAGCAGGCTTTGACCTCATTTTCATCCTTTTGGTGGAAGGGTCTGTGTGTGTGTGTGCCCTATTATCCTTTTGGTAATAACAGGCTTTGATCTTATTTTCATCCTTTTGGTGGAAGGATGTGTGTGTGTGTGTGCCCTATTATCCTTTTGGTAATAGCAGGTTTTGACCTCATTTTGATCCTTTTGGTGGAAAGGTCTGTGTGTGTGTATTCCCTATTATCCTTTTGGTAATAGCAGGCTTTGACCTCATTTTCATCCTTTTGGTGGAAGGGTCTGTGTGTGTGTGCCTTATTATCCTTTTGGTAATAGCAGGCTTTGACCTCATTTTCATCCTTTTGGTGGAAGGGTCTGTGTGTGTGTGTGCCCTATTATCCTTTTGGTAATAGCAGGCTTTGACCTCATTTTCATCCTTTTGGTGGAAGGGTCTGTGTGTGTGTGCCTTATTATCCTTTTGGTAATAGCAGGCTTTGACCTCATTTTCATCCTTTTGGTGGAAGGGTCTGTATGTGTGTGTGCCCTATTATCCTTTTGGTAATAGCAGGCTTTGACCTCATTTTCATCCTTTTGGTGGAAGGGTCTGTGTGTGTGTGCCCTATTATCCTTTTGGTAATAACAGGCTTTGACCTCATTTTCATCCTTTTGGGGGAGGGGTCTATGTGTGTGTGTGCCCTATTATCCTTTTGGTAATAGCAGGTTTTGACCTCATTTTCATCCTTTTGGTGGACGCGGTCTGTTGTGTGTGCCCTATTATCCTTTTGGTAATAGCAGGCTTTGACCTCATTTTCATCCTTTTGGTGGAAGGGTCTTGTGTGTGTGTGCCCTATTATCCTTTTGTTAATAGCAGGCTTTGACCTCATTTTCGTCCTTTTGGTGGAAGGGTCTGTGTGTGTGTATGCCCTATTATCCTTTTGGTAATAGCAGGTTTTGACCTCATTTTGATCCTTTTGGTGGAAAGGTCTGTGTGTGTGTATTCCCTATTATCCTTTTGGTAATAGCAGGCTTTGACCTCATTTTCATCCTTTTGGTGGAAGGGTCTGTGTGTGTGTGCCTTATTATCCTTTTGGTAATAGCAGGCTTTGACCTCATTTTCATCATTTTGGTGGAAGGGTCTGTATGTGTGTGTGCCCTATTATCCTTTTGGTAATAGCAGGCTTTGACCTCATTTTCATCCTTTTGGTGGAAGGGTCTGTGTGTGTGTGTGCCCTATTATCCTTTTGGTAATAACAGGCTTTGATCTTATTTTCATCCTTTTGGTGGAAGGATGTGTGTGTGTGTGTGCCCTATTATCCTTTTGGTAATAGCAGGTTTTGACCTCATTTTGATCCTTTTGGTGGAAAGGTCTGTGTGTGTGTATTCCCTATTATCCTTTTGGTAATAGCAGGCTTTGACCTCATTTTCATCCTTTTGGTGGAAGGGTCTGTGTGTGTGTGCCTTATTATCCTTTTGGTAATAGCAGGCTTTGACCTCATTTTCATCCTTTTGGTGGAAGGGTCTGTGTGTGTGTGTGCCCTATTATCCTTTTGTTAATAGCAGGCTTTGACCTCATTTTCGTCCTTTTGGTGGAAGGGTCTCTGTGTGTGTGTGCCCTATTATCCTTTTGGTAATAGCAGGTTTTGACCTCATTTTGATCCTTTTGGTGGAAAGGTTTGTGTCTGTGTATTCCCTATTATCCTTTTGGTAATAGCAGGCTTTGACCTCATTTTCATCCTTTTGGTGGAAGGGTCTGTGTGTGTGTGCCTTATTATCCTTTTGGTAATAGCAGGCTTTGACCTCATTTTCATCATTTTGGTGGAAGGGTCTGTATGTGTGTGTGCCCTATTATCCTTTTGGTAATAGCAGGCTTTGACCTCATTTTCATCCTTTTGGTGGAAGGGTCTGTGTGTGTGTGTGTTCTATTATCCCTTTGGTAATAACAGGCTTTGACCTTTTTTTCATCCTTTTGGTGGAAGGGTCTGTGTGTGTGTGTGCCCTATTATCCTTTTGGTAATAGCAGGCTTTGACCTCATTTTCATCCTTTTGGTGGAAGGGTCTGTGTGTGTGTGTGCCCTATTATCCTTTTGGTAATAGCAGGCTTTGACCTCATTTTCATCCTTTTGGTGGAAGGGTCTGTGTGTGTGTGCCTTATTATCCTTTTGTTAATAGCAAGCTTTGACCTCATTTTCATCCTTTTGGTGGAAGGGTCTGTATGTGTGTGTGCCCTATTATCCTTTTGGTAATAGCAGGCTTTGACCTCATTTTCATCCTTTTGGTGGAAGGGTCTGTGTGTGTGTGCCCTATTATCCTTTTGGTAATAATAGGCTTTGACCTCATTTTCATCCTTTTGGGGGAGGGGTCTATGTGTGTGTGTGCCCTATTATCCTTTTGGTAATAGCAGGTTTTGACCTCATTTTCATCCTTTTGGTGGACGGGTCTGTTGTGTGTGCCCTATTATCCTTTTGGTAATAGCAGGCTTTGACCTCATTTTCATCCTTTTGGTGGAAGGGTCTGTGTGTGTGTGTGCCCTATTATCCTTTTGTTAATAGCAGGCTTTGACCTCATTTTCGTCCTTTTGGTGGAAGGGTCTGTGTGTGTGTATGCCCTATTATCCTTTTGGTAATAGCAGGTTTTGACCTCATTTTGATCCTTTTGGTGGAAAGGTCTGTGTGTGTGTATTCCCTATTATCCTTTTGGTAATAGCAGGCTTTGACCTCATTTTCATCCTTTTGGTGGAAGGGTCTGTGTGTGTGTGCCTTATTATCCTTTTGGTAATAGCAGGCTTTGACCTCATTTTCATCATTTTGGTGGAAGGGTCTGTATGTGTGTGTGCCCTATTATCCTTTTGGTAATAGCAGGCTTTGACCTCATTTTCATCCTTTTGGTGGAAGGGTCTGTGTGTGTGTGTGCCCTATTATCCTTTTGGTAATAACAGGCTTTGATCTTATTTTCATCCTTTTGGTGGAAGGATGTGTGTGTGTGTGTGCCCTATTATCCTTTTGGTAATAGCAGGTTTTGACCTCATTTTGATCCTTTTGGTGGAAAGGTCTGTGTGTGTGTATTCCCTATTATCCTTTTGGTAATAGCAGGCTTTGACCTCATTTTCATCCTTTTGGTGGAAGGGTCTGTGTGTGTGTGCCTTATTATCCTTTTGGTAATAGCAGGCTTTGACCTCATTTTCATCCTTTTGGTGGAAGGGTCTGTGTGTGTGTGTGCCCTATTATCCTTTTGTTAATAGCAGGCTTTGACCTCATTTTCGTCCTTTTGGTGGAAGGGTCTCTGTGTGTGTGTGCCCTATTATCCTTTTGGTAATAGCAGGTTTTGACCTCATTTTGATCCTTTTGGTGGAAAGGTCTGTGTCTGTGTATTCCCTATTATCCTTTTGGTAATAGCAGGCTTTGACCTCATTTTCATCCTTTTGGTGGAAGGGTCTGTGTGTGTGTGCCTTATTATCCTTTTGGTAATAGCAGGCTTTGACCTCATTTTCATCATTTTGGTGGAAGGGTCTGTATGTGTGTGTGCCCTATTATCCTTTTGGTAATAGCAGGCTTTGACCTCATTTTCATCCTTTTGGTGGAAGGGTCTGTGTGTGTGTGTGCCCTATTATCCCTTTGGTAATAACAGGCTTTGACCTTTTTTTCATCCTTTTGGTGGAAGGGTCTGTGTGTGTGTGTTCCCTATTATCCTTTTGGTAATAGCAGGCTTTGACCTCATTTTCATCCTTTTGGTGGAAGGGTCTGTGTGTGTGTGTGCCCTATTATCCTTTTGGTAATAGCAGGCTTTGACCTCATTTTCATCCTTTTGGTGGAAGGGTCTGTGTGTGTGTGCCTTATTATCCTTTTGTTAATAGCAAGCTTTGACCTCATTTTCATCCTTTTGGTGGAAGGGTCTGTATGTGTGTGTGCCCTATTATCCTTTTGGTAATAGCAGGCTTTGACCTCATTTTCATCCTTTTGGTGGAAGGGTCTGTGTGTGTGTGCCCTATTATCCTTTTGGTAATAGCAGGCTTTGACCTCATTTTCATCCTTTTGGTGGAAGGGTCTGTGTGTGTGTGTGCCCTATTATCCTTTTGGTAATAGCAGGCTTTGACCTCATTTTCATCCTTTTGGTGGAAGGGTCTGTGTGTGTGTGCCTTATTATCCTTTTGGTAATAGCAGGCTTTGACCTCATTTTCATCCTTTTGGTGGAAGGGTCTGTATGTGTGTGTGCCCTATTATCCTTTTGGTAATAGCAGGCTTTGACCTCATTTTCATCCTTTTGGTGGAAGGGTCTGTGTGTGTGTGCCCTATTATCCTTTTGGTAATAACAGGCTTTGACCTCATTTTCATCCTTTTGGTGGAGGGGTCTATGTGTGTGTGTGCCCTATTATCCTTTTGGTAATAGCAGGTTTTGACCTCATTTTCATCCTTTTGGTGGACGGGTCTGTTGTGTGTGCCCTATTATCCTTTTGGTAATAGCAGGCTTTGACCTCATTTTCATCCTTTTGGTGGAAGGGTCTGTGTGTGTGTGTGCCCTATTATCCTTTTGTTAATAGCAGGCTTTGACCTCATTTTCGTCCTTTTGGTGGAAGGGTCTGTGTGTGTGTATGCCCTATTATCCTTTTGGTAATAGCAGGTTTTGACCTCATTTTGATCCTTTTGGTGGAAAGGTTTGTGTGTGTGTATTCCCTATTATCCTTTTGGTAATAGCAGGCTTTGACCTCATTTTCATCCTTTTGGTGGAAGGGTCTGTGTGTGTGTGCCTTATTATCCTTTTGGTAATAGCAGGCTTTGACCTCATTTTCATCATTTTGGTGGAAGGGTCTGTATGTGTGTGTGCCCTATTATCCTTTTGGTAATAGCAGGCTTTGACCTCATTTTCATCCTTTTGGTGGAAGGGTCTGTGTGTGTGTGTGCCCTATTATCCTTTTGGTAATAACAGGCTTTGACCTTATTTTCATCCTTTTGGTGGAAGGGTATGTGTGTGTGTGTGCCCTATTATCCTTTTGGTAATAGCAGGTTTTGACCTCATTTTGATCCTTTTGGTGGAAAGGTCTGTGTGTGTGTATTCCCTATTATCCTTTTGGTAATAGCAGGCTTTGACCTCATTTTCATCCTTTTGGTGGAAGGGTCTGTGTGTGTGTGCCTTATTATCCTTTTGGTAATAGCAGGCTTTGACCTCATTTTCATCATTTTGGTGGAAGGGTCTGTATGTGTGTGTGCCCTATTATCCTTTTGGTAATAGCAGGCTTTGACCTCATTTTCATCCTTTTGGTGGAAGGGTCTGTGTGTGTGTGTGCCCTATTATCCCTTTGGTAATAACAGGCTTTGACCTTATTTTCATCCTTTTGGTGGAAGGGTCTGTGTGTGTGTGTGCCCTATTATCCTTTTGGTAATAGCAGGTTTTGACCTCATTTTCATCCTTTTGGTGGAAAGGTCTGTGTGTGTGTGTGCCCTATTATCCTTTTGGGAATAGCAAGCTTTGACCTCATTATCATCCTTTTGGTGGAAGGGTCTGTGTGTGTGTGCCCTATTATCCTTTTGGTAATAGCAGGTTTTACCTCATTTTCATCCTTTTGGTGGAAAGGTCTGTGTGTGTGTGCCCTATTATCCTTTTGGTAATAGCAGGCTTTGACCTCATTTTCATCCTTTTGGTGGAAGGGTGTTTAGGGGAAGCATTCATCAAAAATCATGAATTAGGGTTTCTTGACCTAATTCACCCCTAAGTTGACTTTTGAGGCAAGACATGAGCCAATACCTCAAGACATGATTTGAGGATCTCAAATACACCACATTTATCCATTTGCAACTATGGATTGATCCAAGAAGCTGGATTAACAAGTTTCAATTTCATCTGGACCACAATTAGGGTTTTGAAGAAAAAGTCAATTGTATCTTTGACTTTTGACCAAAACAAGTTGTTGTAGTGAGAATCATATATCAAGCTATTAATTAACTTGAATCACGTATCTTTGAAATTCACTACCGATATTTGATTTATCCAAAGGAAAGGTTAAAGATCAAAGAAAACCTTAAGTGTACTATGTGAAGACACAACTAAGAGATCTAAGGTTCGGGGGTTGGTTATACCTAGGGAAGGTATTAGTATCCTAGATATCTGTAGTACTCTACAGGAACCTCTTGTTTGTATTTGTGTTACGTTAATGTTTGCTTGCTAATGATTATCTACTAAAGGTAAGGGTGCTAAAGGTAAAGACCTATGGGTATATACGAAGTATGCTCACCAAGACGTCGCATCTCGTGCCTACGTATCCTAATAAGGATGGAATCAGAGCATTCGTAGATCACCTACTAGGGGGTGTGGAACCATTGACTATGGTCAAAGTTCCAAGGGGGAAATGGGTATGATACTCATGTAGAGTTAAAAAAAACTCTCTAAGTCTAAGTTATAAGGGGGAAGTGAATACTCATGATGATGAGAATCACATAGAGTTTAAGAACTCTATCCTAGTTCTAAGTTTAAGGGGTGAATGGCTCTAATAAGGCCAAGGAGGGAAGTGTGCAGCTATAATAATAGTACTCAAGAGGGGAAAACTAACTGGGTCTAAGTGAGAAATGGCTCTAATGAGGCCAAAGGGTTGATCTTAATGAGGATAAGGGATGGCTCTAATGAGGCCAAGATGGAAGATGGCTCTAATGAGTCCAAGAGGGTAATGAGCTATCTATAACATTAAAGTCAATAGAGAGACTTTCCTTTGGAAGGAGGGGAACAAAGAGGGTTAAGGAGAAGATCTAATAAGCTAGCCTCACTTAAGAA
This sequence comes from Lathyrus tuberosus, assembly GCA_022829125.1. Classification (NCBI taxonomy): domain Eukaryota; kingdom Viridiplantae; phylum Streptophyta; class Magnoliopsida; order Fabales; family Fabaceae; genus Lathyrus; species Lathyrus tuberosus. The sequence goes on along the minus strand of JALAZF010000532.1, from coordinate 3,981,736 downwards.
GGATATCTTAAAGAAATTTAAGATAACAAACATCATTTAAGCAAGATGAAAATATAAGCATGTTGACAGCCGAAGCAAAGCAATATGAATGTAACAACACTCAAGGAAAAGATTAAGACAAAGGAGATTAAGGTGACAACCAAAAAATCTTCACAGGGGGATATACATATTATAGATGTTACAACACCTAAGCAAACATGAATTAAGTTCTCATGGTATAAATCATGGGTTAACAAGAAGAAGGTGACAACCAAATGTCAAAGACATACATGTGTAACAACAACCATGTAGACAAAGGTATCATGTAAAACATGTTTAGAATATCTTGGCAATAATATCATGGATACAAATTGAATCATGTTAAGCAAGTAGGTGACAACCATACAAGAGCATTTAACAAATAGGTAACAAACATGTGTTTGAAGGAGGTGACAACATCACAAGGTTCATGGCATTCAAAGATTGCAATCTAAGACATGAAAACACTTAAGAACAATTCAAACATGGCATCAAAGATTCAAGGCATAAATCTATTACATGCTTGATCAAAACAATCTTCAAGTTAAAAGGGTAGATGATCTAACAAGATCTCATGATATGAATAAAGACTTTCAATGGCATTCACATGTAAACAACATATTAAACATCAAGGTATCAAAGTGAGTCAATGGCACATAATGTTACAACATCACATATGATTCAAATAACATGCTTTAGGTTTCAAACAATCAAGATGAACCAAGGATTCATGACAAAAGAACAAGAAAACCAGATATTTTCCTGAAAACCCTAAAAAGTACTTTACTTTCAACATTTACAAATGTCTCATAAATAATTATTTTGGACAATTTCTTTTCACCATCAGAAAATAGACATTTCAATGAACAATTTGCAAAAAGAATGGATCAAAAAGGATAAAAATGAGCAAGTTATGATTAAATGAAATCACGGTATCAACCACAAAATAAACAAAAGAAACTAAGTATTAAAAATAAAGGAAGTGCACTACATGGGTGTTGAACCCACATCCACAATGTGTCTAGCTCAAAATCAAGGCCAACTAGGCTAATGGCGCGTTATGAATAAATGATTTAATCATTCAATAATATAGAAAACACAATGAACTAAACATAAAATGCGCAAAAGGGTGATCCAAGGGATGAACCCAGGCACACGAAGCGAAACAAGGATCTAGCAAGGCAAGGTCTACCACTGGGGTGGCTGTTACATCTAAACATATAACGCTTCCAATTGTTTTTATTTTAATTTCATCACCTAATGGCCACCTCAGCGCCACCTTAGGATGACTGGGTGCCATCTCACCATCATCTTCCTCCTCTCTATTTTTCTCGCTCGTGCCCTAACAACAAATAAACCTAGCATTTCCTCTCCTTCAAACTCCCTCGTTTCTCAACCAAAATCAAAACTAAAAAAACAAAAGTTGGAGGAAATTTCACCAGGAATCTAAATATTACATCATTTCACATTAAAAATGAACACGTGATTCACAAATCACCACATAACAGTGCAACACCAAAATTATTCAGCATGTTATATCATGTAATATTCACAATGGAAATACACAATGATCACTCAGATCTAACCGGTAACAATATCTTTACGTGTTTAACAATCAAAAAGCAAGGATGGAATGCATGAATATAGGTGCAGAAAGTCAGAATTGGCTTACCTCTTGAAGAAGGTCCAAGGCCTCTTCAAATGCCTTTACAGATGGAAAGCAAGCTCATCCTTGACCTTGTGGAGCTTTGGAGAGGAGATGCAGAGGGTTGAAAGTTTTGGAAATGGCTTCTAGATAGCAATACGATCCTTTTTGAAATATGGAGTGTAAAAATGGTGGATGGGGTTTGAGGAGTTACAGAACTTTTCCAGGTGTTGGAATGAGTCATATATGGTGTATGGAGGTGGTTTATGAAGTTGGTTCGTGAAATGTACGAGCAAAAACTCTTGGTGCAGAGATTTTGCAATTTTGTAAGAGTGAGTGAGTGAGAGAATGCAGAGAGTATTCAGCCTGATATTAGGGTGATTCTGGTGTGTTTTTCTTTGAGGATTGATATCCTATTTATAGGAGAAGTTGAGGAGTGAAGGCATGGTCAGATATCACAAGTTGCCAAGATTGCCCTTTTTTCAAGTTTTCCTTCGGGCAAACAGTCAGCTAGGTCAAGAGGCTTCAAAAGCTCTAGCAATTGGTCAGAATAGGGTTTGGACTGTTGATGTGTGGTGATGGGATTGGGCTGAGCTTCCGTGCTGCAAGAAAGTAGGAGTAGCCATACTCTTTTGAAAAAATTTCTCTTTCATGAATCCACTTGCATAAAACCATCTTATTTTAATATTGCAACTTGTATTTTCGTGGCAGAGGTCCCAAACACACTAATCTTGCTTCTAAACTTCAGAAATGTGATAACTTTGGTGATTAGGAGTGGTTATGTATCATTATGCACAATGTTGGAATCTTGCACTTCAAGAAATGAACCCCTACATTCAAAGCTTCAAATCTCCTAGCTCCCTCAATGGATTGGGGAGTTTTGGTATTTTTTGGAAAGCCCCAAATATCCTCTACAACTTTTAGAGTGACTCCAAGTCCTAGATCCAAAGGGATCTTGGTGAAAAATGGAGGTGAAGTTGACTGAAAATTAGGGCAAAAGTAGTGAAATTTCACTAAGTCCTAAGTTGCCTTGAACTTCCAAGCTTCCTAACTTAAAAACCAAGCCTTATTTGAAGAAGGGCCCTCTAATACACTTGGAAGTTCATGGTGAGAGCTTCAATTTGAGCTTTGAGTCACAAAAATTGGATGTGTGATTTGAAAGTTATGACTCTTCCAAGTTTGCACATGGAGTGAATTCTTCCACACTTTGAAAATTTTAAGAACCAAACCTTGCCCTTTTTGCAGGAAACCTCTCAAATGTTGTTTTCTCATGCTCTAACTCAATAATAAAGCATGCCTTGATGGAATATGGTTTGAAAAATTCATCTTGGATCAAAATCATCAAATGTCAAAGGTTTGACTTTTCAGTCTAAACCCTAGTTTCCTCAGGAATTCCACTAGGTGATCCTTGATAATCTTGCTTTCGCAAACTCTTTAAATACCAGTAGATAGCCTCTAAGGGTGCATATGAACATATGGAACCTGTCCCAATGCTTGGGATCATGCCTTGATCAACAGTCAAAGACATGGTTGACCTTTCTTGACAAAACCCTAATCTGGGTGCCAGATGAATCTAGGGCTCATTACACTTGTGATAGGAACCAAACACACTTGATTTTTTGTTGAATAAGGCCTCTTGAATGTATGGGAACTCAATTAGTTGATGAACCAATCAAGGCATTGAATGATCAACACAAGATTCCTTAGTGATTCTTCAGGTTAAAACCCTAATTCCACAATTCTTGATCTGATGGTCTCCTTTTGATTTCTCTTGATCCAATCTCATGAGATCATGGCATATTATTAGAGAGCTTCATGATTAGTCTCCAAGACCAAATGGTTGAACCTTGGAGCCTCAGTTGGCTTTTCTTGAACAGATGACTTCAAACACCAATCTCCATCACCTAGTAAACACTTGGGGTGGTTGTATGGAGCCAAAAAGTGTCTTAATAGACCTTGAAACATAAGAGAACTTGGCTTATTGATCTTTTCCTCTTTCTTGTGCCAACCCTAAATTTTACACAAAAGAAACAAACTAGCAAGATATGATGGTTAGTGGACAATGCACATATGATTGATTCCTAATGCAAGTGCAAGATGTTATGACATCTAAGGGGTAAAATTTGGGGTATAACAGTTGCCCCTATTTGAATAGCTTTACCGGATGGCACGAGAGATGGTAATCCTCAGGAAATCAAGGTGAAAGGTATTTAAATATAGCAAATTGAAAATTTTTCCCTTAGATGGAATGCATATGCTAAGGACGGGCAACAGATATGCAAATGCTGACATGCCATGAACTTCTAGTATGATGATATGATGTCATGATGGTGCAAAATGCAGACAAAAAAAGACACCAAAGGACAAAGAGCAAACACCCATAGGCGAGCCTCACTGGGGAGGATGAAAGTTTAGTATCCATAGGCAAGACTCACTGGGGACGCAGGTTAACAACCAACAGAAGAGACTCACTGGGAGTGACCAAGAAAACATTGGGGATAAGAAAATAAAATGAGGTGAACCCCATAGATCCTCACTAGGGATAGAAGTCAAAGAGATATTCTCCACTGGGGAAAGATCCAGGGAGATGGACGACAGGTTTATATATGACCTGACGACATCGGGAATAACCAAAAGGGAGGTGTCGCGGTGAAAATTAGATACCATGGTTATTTGTTAACTAGGATCACATTTTTAATGTCACCACCGGTCTTTGATTTTATCCAAGGGAAGAGAGAAAAACCGAATTCCCACAATGCAATGCAAATGCCCTAAGATTTTAAGTTCGGGGGTTGGTTATACCTAGGGAAGGTGCTAGCATCCTAGATATCTGTAGTACTCTACAGGAACCTCTTGATTCATTTTATATTATCTGTTATTTGTTTTGCTAAGGGTTTAAGGGTAGGAAATTTATTATTTTATTCCTAAGTGTGCTCGACAAGATTTCTTTTTGGTTGCTGTGTACGATGCTGACGGTTTTATATGGCTTCTTTCTTTTGATATGATGAAGGTAGATTTTGTGGTGTACGAACTTGGTGATGGTTTTGGATTTATGTTTTCATCGGTTATGGGCTGAATTAGTTTTCTAATAATGATGAATAGTCGTGGATCCCACTGGTTTCCGTTTCTGGTTCGTCTACTTGTTTTTGGAAGGAAATGAAATCGTTTGAAACAAGTCTGTGCTTATTGATTGCTCCTGATCTAAACGTGTAATTGCTGAAACATGAGATTAAGAACTTCCAAATCTTTTGATTGTGTTTGATTTTCTTCATCCGAAATAACTTGTACTCCCTTCTTTTGGATCAGCTGCAGCAGCCTGAACAGTTGGCGTCTCATCTTCAAATTGCAATGTGAGATGAAGGTTTCGAGTTCACAACTAACTCGGGTGAGTTTGACATCTGCTTGGTCCTACTTAGGGTTCATATTCAAGTCCGTTTAGTTTGATGCAATATGGTTTTGATTTACCTTTAATTTGAAATTAGAAATTACTTCAAAGGCTTTGGTTTTCACAGTTGGTTTCAGAATAGGTTCTTATGTTGGTTCGTTGGATTCCCTCAGGTTTGCAGGTTATTCATCAACTAGGTTGGCCAAAGGAAACATTGAAGACTCATGATATCATACTTGCAATCTAACCACAAAAGATGCTTGATGAAGATCATGGACTTCTTGAAGGATTCACTGTTGTTATTCTACCGAGAGGGGGATAACGACGACCTTTTGGCCATGGTAAATTTTAAATCCAAATCTCATTCATCAGATTTTCTATAAAAGTTCTTCAGCGGGCTTTTCTCATAAAGACTTGGATTTGACATTAGAATCCTCCAACCGCCACAGAATTGCCTGAGAATTCGATAATGCTTTGACTATCTCTAGCGTTTCCTTCAATCTAACAAGCTTTAATCCTGGTTTTTTTTTCTTGCAGGTGTGTTTCATGTAATTCACCGTTGCGTGTAATATTCCAATTTCTGGCGCTTGACGGCTGCGAGTTCATATACCTTTTAGCAACCCTTTGCTTGATGAAGAGGCTGAAATTAGGACTAGATTGGTTTAGGGGGAGAATCACAATAATGACAATGGAGAGTTTTATTGATAAAACTTATAGCATAAGCATCAAGGATAGTAAGACTTGGAATAAACTGTTCTTATTGTAGACTTGGATTTGTGAGCCTTTTATGACATTTGAATCTTCTTGTAGCCTTAAGCTTTTAGGAGCTCTCTTGTGGTGTAGGTATTGGCGCAGGTCTAGATCCATAGCAAGGGGGACGCATTTCTGGTTTCCGACGACGGCGAGCTGAAGGTTTAATACTCCAATTAGTATTTCTGCCGGTTTTTCTTTCCAATTCTACTTCTTCCTAGGTTTTCTTTGGTTTTGTCCCTTTGAGTTAATCACTTCAATTATAAATTACAGGTTTAGTGAAGTTAAACAGGTTTGTATGCTGTTATGTTGCTTGTCTGGACCGGTTTGGATGCAAGTGAAACAAGGCATTGGTTTCGCAACTCTCTTCCTTGCGAGGTATGATTAATATCAGCATATTTCTTGGACGAGTCACATAACCACCTTGGTGCACAATGCCGTAGATAATCATTACTCCATTTGTTTTCCTATCCATAGTGTTATCATCTGATAAAGTGTGTTGTGCACAGGTTCCCACTACTCCTTCGGCGTCGAAACGTGAGAAAGACACTACATTACTGATAAGCATCTTACAAACAACATAATATTGTAGGGGCGTGGTGACCAAGGGCATCCTGGTTGGGAGTCGTAACAAGAGGGGCGTGATACTTGACCAGGTTCCCTCCTTTTAGTGCAGTTGAAGTTGGAGAGAATACCACAAAAATACAAGCATGCTTATTTGTCACAGTATTTCTTGTATAGTGGTTCATCTGCTGTTAACACGGTCGGTAAAACTCTCCATAACAGTAGGTAGCAATCCTGGATAAAGACCATTCTCAAAATACAGGGCTATGTATAGGCGAAGATTTTATTCTGAAGCTTGATGAACTATTATCAGGCATAGTTCTTGGAATAGAAACACCTGGAGGAGCAGAACCGACATGATGATGGTGATGTTGTTGGGACGAATTGCCAAAGGAATTGCCCTGACTTGAGTATGGGAAAGCATGACTAAGTTAATGTCCCACTGAAGGTTTTGGCCAAGCTAAAGGTTACAATTATAGTGCAATTTATGGTGTAAAATTTGAATTACTTCTTATATCCTTATGTTTTGTAACTTGAACTCTTTATGTAATGTATCCTTGTGCACTTTGAAGTTTGGAATAAAATTTAATGAACCTCATTCTTCACGTGAAAACATCAGAATGCAAAAATCTGCTTGGACTACAATTAAATTAGGATTCTTCTTGTGATAGCCTATGATGTATGAACTTGGATTCTTGAATGACTTAGAACAATCTTGACCTCATCACTAGTAACTTGTATTCTAAGTAAACCATAAGCATGAACCCTTCACCTTGACCATTTGAACTTAATTCGAAGCCTGGTTATATGAAATGAATCTTGAAATGGTGAATGAGCATTGAAAGTGAACTTGAACCAGATGACGATGGATTGATGGGCTCAAAACCAAAATGAATGTCTTAAACATAAGTAAGTTGTGGTTTGCACCTTCACTTCCCTATTTGAACAATTTGAACTCCATCCCTCAAATTAATACTCTTCCAAAGCTCTCAATTCTCTGTGAAAATCGACTTGCATCATAAGTAACGAGTATTTGAAAAGAAGACGAAGCCTTGAATACTGCGAATCCTTTGCCTTATATCTTATACTTCGGTCCATAAAGACATCTTGACTTCAATAAACCATAAACCAGATTTTAGGGAAAAATAAATGCCTAAGAATCTAGTGCCACTTGAACCTTATTGAATTCATGAATCCATTATCATTACTCCTTAATTTGATCACAAATCAATTATCTTCCTCTTGGTGAGTTCATAAAAACATCCTGACTTAATAAAGCTCCAAGCAAATCTTTACACTGTGCTAATCTTTTCATGCGAACCAAACCTTGAGGAGTCCTAATTTCTGAGATGCTTGACTGTAGGGAATGAGTATCATCTACGCTTGAAAGTAATGCACCTGTATAGACTGGTTAGTCATAATAAACACGCACACAAAGCCCACATGACCTAAAGATGCTATACAAAAGGAGAGGGATCTTAGGGTAAAAAATTAGGGTGCGACAGATGCCCCTATTTAAGTATCTTCTATCCGGAGATGTGGAGATCGGAATCTTTGCCTCGACGAGATAGGAGGGACTTAAATACAAACATGCACAAAATTTTTGGCCCTAAGATGCCGCCGAATGCACATGATATGATATGAAAAAGATATGAAATGCAATACAAAGATCTTGTGAGGAATAATGTCACAGGGGATAACCGAGGTTGAAACATAAAGTAAGAAAGACCCGACGAGAACGACTCAGTGAGAAAAGACTCCACGGGGAAGATCTAACTTCACTGGGGGGAAGAGACTACTAACTAACAATCCCAAGGTAGTCTAAGCGCGTGGCAAGAAACTTGAAAGGAAAAGGAAAACTTAGTACCGACAACTGGTAGCCTATGCGAGGGTACCCAATTAAAATAAAATGGCGTAATTACCTACTATCACACATGATAGCCTAAGCATAGGTGTCCGACCCAAGAGAAAGGTGTGTTACCTACTATCAAGCATGCGATAGCCTGAACGAGGTAAACACAAAAGGAAAGATGACCTACTACCACCACGGTAGCCTAAGCGAGGCATCTGACCAAAACACAAAAACAACGACTGTTTGTCGAAGTTTAAAGTTAACCAGGGAATCTACTGCCGAAATCCTGGAAAGAAACGACTGTTCGTCGAAGTTTGCTGGAAATCTACTGCCGAGAATAACTAGGGAAATACTTATTGCCGAGGTCTTCTGGAAATCTACTGCCGAGAATAACCAGGAAAATACCTACTGCCGAGGTCTTATGGAAATCTACTACCGAGAATAACCAGGAAAATACCTACTGCCGAGGTCTTCTGGAATTCTAATGCCGAGAATAACCAGGGAAATACCTACTGCCGAGGTCTTCTGGAAATATAATGCCGAGAGTAACCAGGGAATATAAGAATAAAATACCTACTGCCGAGGTCCTGTAAGCTTCACCGGGGATCTTCAAATAAAGAGAAAGACTAGTTGAATCTTCATCAAACTTCTTGAAGAGATGCCATTTGACGGAAGCAAATTGAATTGTGGACTCACTGGGGAGAATACCACTGAGAAGAAATATTGCTGTAGTTGAAAACTGTGTTGAAGCTAGTAAAATTCTTGTAATAGAGATTCTCAAATAAAGAGAATACTTGGAAAGTCTTCAATGAACCTTTCTGACGGATTTCCGGCGAGATAACATTTGATGGAGAATGAGTTGATAACCTTGATAACTTCATCGGGGATAGACAAAATTTCTTGAGGAGACTGCCATTTGTCATCCAGATAGAAAACTGAGCTCAAATAAAGAGCTACCACTTGTTGTCTGGATTTAAATCCCATAATAGTGTCGGAGGAATAACTTTTGTCTTCCATAGAGATCTTTGAATAAATTCTTCTTGGGGAGATAGGGTGCAAAATAAATGTATGCTTGATCTAGGTTCAACAGCCTAGAGATATCCAAAATTGTGATTGTCAGGGACCAAAGTTCAATCCAGGAAATAACTGGAAAGAAACGGTCAAACAAGAACCTATCCAGTGAGGAATGAACTCAACTGGGGTTTATCTTTTATCCAAAAATGGAAAAGAAAACTAAAGCAACCATCTTCCACGAGGATTGAACTCAGTGGGGAATTATAAAGGACGCTCTTTTTCTGCTTAGGGCTGACGATTCTACTTGGAGGGAGCAGACAAACCCGATCACTTGGGGATAAACGCAACCAAAGTGAAAGAACAAAACAAATGAAACAAAATGCAAGATGCAAAGATGCGCACATGCCATGAATCTACATGAATGAATGCCATGCTAAGCCTATGCTCATGCTGACAAAACAACAACAAGAAGCAAACGGGAGATGAAAACAAGCATCTCGATACGGATACCCGGCCAATCTTCGCAAGATAAGAAGCATCACTGGGGATAAATGGAAAGCCGTATATGAGGCCACGGTCCTGCTTCAAAGCTTCAAATCTCTGGGGAAAATAGAGCACTCCACTTGGGGATGAACATCATGACTTCACTTAGGATTGTCAAGATGAACCTTATGATTCTGTTGGGAATGAGAAAGATTCACTGGGAACGAATCAAACTCATGATCGAAAAGACTACATGGGGGATAAAATAAATATCCACTGTGAACTGAAGTAGTCTGAATGAGCGTTGTAACTGGATAAAATAAATATCCGCTTCACTGGAGAAGATTGATATAGTCTAACGAGGAGTGAAATAAACACTCGCTTCGCTGGGGAAGGTCGAAATTGTAAGAAAGTCCACTGAGGATTCTTAGGTTGCTGACTGGAGAAATCTTACGTCAAATGTGACGTAACTTCTTGAAATAGAGATTTACCGGGGAATAGTCGTGACTACCTGAAGTAAAGATTTACTGGGGAGTCATCACATTACTTGATACAAAATTCTTTGAGGTATGAGTGAATAATGTCGTGAGACTGATGTAACTCTGTATTGATAAACTGCATAGTAGTTATTTTGAACAACAATTGTTGTGGATGAGAAGCAATCTTCACTTCTCAAATGCCCCAGATCACTTGGTTTATACTAAGAAGTCATCCCAAGAGGATTTTACAGAAAACTTGGCGTCCAACTGTCCTAATGTTTTCAAACTCTTAGAGAGATTGTCGACTCTCGACGTAACTGCCCCAGATTGACGGTGTTCTGTAACCGAATCTTCAAATTCTTTGAGAGATTTACCAAATCTCGACGTAACTTCCCCAGATTGACGGTGTTCTGAGTCTTCAAACTTTATTCCTTGAGGTCAGACGGAGAAAGAAACAGCTGGGAAACAACTTGCCCCTGCTCAGTAAGGTCTTCAGGTGACGTGCCCCTGGATACTATCATCTCCTTGAAACAGTACTAAATTTTAGCTCATCATTGCCACACGTATGTTAATTTCTACGATGTCAAGAAATGTTAGCGAGTAGAAAATGTTAATTCTGAAACAGATAATACAAAGTATGTTCGTCTTGAAAATTTTATTAAGAAATTTTGGTGGTTGAATTGCCGATTTTATAATGCCGACGCAAGTTTTTGAGCATAGCTCATAGGAGTCAAGGAACGATATCTCAATGAGTATGCTTTTGAAATAAACCTTGCTTCAATTAGGACTTTTAAAGGTTATATTATAGATTGGTTCACGGTTTAAGAAACAAAGGATATAAGGCTCAAAGTTTGTTTATGCCCACCCAATCTTCGTGATATTTTACTCCATTTTTTTTGAAAATTGCCCTGCCCCAGGTTAAGAATGAGGGTTTTTTGATTTGGAGAAGGAAACTACTACTTCAAAGGCTCAAAAGGGTTAACGAGGGTCTATCTCCTTATATCTCCGATGTTTAGGGATTTTGAAACAATGCCTTATATCACCAGTAGAGCTTTATTCAAAAGCATACAACAAGAGATCTTGCGTTTTAATTTCGTCATCCTCCATTCAATTCTCTGCCAAAGCAAGAGATTGGGAAGCATTGGCATTATAGCATTTTAAAAATGAGTGAAACGAATGGATTTCTTCATGACAAACATGTTTATTGCATTAATTATTCAAAATTACAAGTTCTTACACGTAAAACATGCTTATAATCAAAGAAATAACAACAAATTCGAGCAAATGCATAAACAGCTTAATGATCCTGAGAGTGAGCTTTGCTTTTGATTCCATTGACTTGGAAGGAACTTCTCGAGTCTTCACGTCCGTCAGCACAAAGGTGCTCAATTCACAACTAGGCTTCCTCCCCTGAAGGTCAGCACTTCATCGTCGATCATCTCTTGGACCTTTTCTTGGAAAACCTTACAACCTTCAATCGAATGCCCCAACACTCCATTATGAAATTCACAACTAGCATCTGGATTAAACCAAGGAGGGCGAGATTTCATGGCTCTGGTCTTTCTGGGTGCCATCACTGAGTTTCGGGAAAAGTAAGACCACAATTGACTGTAAGTCATTGGGATTAGGTCAAACCCATGAGTCTTTTCTTCTGGACTACTCAAAGGTCTCTGTTGATCCTGACGCTGATTCTGGTGATTCAGGTTCTCAACTTGTCGATTCTGACGTTGATCCTGATGAGTCAACCTTTGTCGTTTGTACGGACGTCCCTGAGGTAGTGATTGCTGGCACTGAACAGGCGCTGCAAACCGGCGTTTGTGATAAGGCATCAAAACTGGAGCTTGCAAAGTCTGAGGAGATCCCAAAACTGCATTGACCTCAACACTTCTTTCCTCTCGAGAACCACTAATAGATTTATCTTCATTAGCTTGTCCATTCGAGACATCTTGGATCTTTCCACTTTTGAGTGCATTCTCGATGTTTACTCCGACTTCCATAATTTTAGAGAACTCTAATGGCAGAATGCCTATCATTCTGACATAATAAGAGTCTGACAGTGTTTTTAGAAACATCTTGGCCAGTTCCCTCTTGAAGTGGTGGCTGAACTTGGGCTACCAATTCTTTCCACCGTTGCGCATATTCCCTGAAGGGCTCGTTGTCTTTTTGACCCATGTTCATCAATTGATCACTGTTTAGAGCTATGTCCACATTGTAATTGTATTGCTTCACAAAAGCGCTGGCTAAGTCTTCCCAAGACTGAATACAGTTCCTTTCTAGCTTCATATACCATATCAATGATGCCCCGGATAAACATTCTTGGAAGCAGTGGATCATCAGCTTGTCATTGTCGACATAAGTGGTCATCTTTCGACAAAACATCGTCAAATGGTACCTTGGACAACTAACACCCTTGTATACTTCGAAGGCAGGCATTTTGAACTTCGGAGGAAAAACCACGCCCGGAACTAGACATAAGTCAGAAGCTTTAAAACCAGATGCATTAGGTTTCTTCAACATCTTCAATTGTTCTTGGAGGTCATGAAATCCTTTCTCAATTTCCGCAACTCTAAGATCGTCCACAGTCGTCACATGACAGGCGTTCTGAGAATATGGCCTATACCTTAGAAGATCTTAGAAGATAGGAAGCTCTTTCATTAACATGACCAACCAGGTTATCTTGCATAGGCTGAGGTCAAAAAGGAACATCCTCTTTTGGAGCATTGTCATCAATAGGAAAACCAAACATCGGATTAGTCATCACTCTGAAGCCTGACATGGGATTCATATTCTCTGTTCCATCCATTATCCCCAGTAACTGCTTCAAGTTTGGTCGAATGCTAAAATATCAGCTGAGCGACACGAAGATAGGACTGAATAAGCCGAGGTAGAGAAAGGATGTATGCAAAGATGATGCAATGCTAAAGATGCAATGCGAATGCAGCAAGATTCATGGAACTCAACTATTTATAATTACCAAGGAATATCAAAAGAATCATTTTTTTATTATTAAAACGGTTACAGCTATTAGTATTGGAATATTAAAAGAGTGATTTATCACAAAATTGTTTACAACGCGTCGGTACACTTTCCAAGAGTCATAACGGAAAAGCTAAATAAAAGCTAGTAATGATGGATCTAAGGAGACTCTTCCAATGGTCTTCGTTTGACTTCTTCTTCCAATTGAGCTTCCGAGGTATCGATTTAGGACTAGAGTAACTTCTTTCCAAAATTTATCCTTTTTTAGTCATATTAGCTCGGACATTTATCGAAGGTAGTAAATGGATTCTTGTCTTGAATAAGTAACTCCATTAGCTGAGAATATTCTTCAAGAGTTGTCACCAATAGTGATGGACTGGAGTAGAGTAGATAGTATTTCCTTATCAATAAGGGCTTCCCCATATAAGGTCCTGAACCTTTCTTTATCCGTTAATAAGGTCTCCAATCCCCTTAGATCGTCCAGGTTATAACTCTTGCAACTGTACTTCAAAGTTTTTATTATTATTATTTTTTATTTTTATTTTTTTTAGAGTCCATGATATCCTTATGATATTTATAAACAAGACTAAGTTCCATGAAACTTTATGAAATGATGCTCGTGAATGCAGGGATGCAAACACACAAAGCATAAAGCACAAAGCACACACAAGCAATCAAATAGACAAAAAGTCCTAGGTTTGAAAGGTCACAGCATGGAGCCAAGGTCTAACCATCCCAATAGGTGTGTACTATAGTTTCAAATGTACCTGCCGAACGGGTTCTAAAAAGTTCCCAGAGTCTACAACCTATCTTTCGGATATTATCGATTTCCTAAATCACTTGGTAGTCAATAATATTCTCAAGAGAATCTCGTCTGAGTGTAGTGTTGCGTAGCAACTATCGCAAAAATAGACTCCCGCATAGTCCCCGCACTACGCCCTAATAGGCCAAGTTGGGTTAAAGGTAACTACGGTCCCCAGTCCCGAGGGCCTTTAGATCGAAACCATATCGTCTTCACGAATGAACTCGTTGGACAAATATTTTATTCGAGAGGGCCTAGACTAAGTGGTGAAGTCTCAATTTACTTTTTCAGGAATCGACTCCCTCAAAGTATCAGTGAAGTCTCACCGTTTTCCTATCTTAATTTCACTCTAGTCCGGGTGTAGGACTTTGTCTCACCACACAAGAACCCCTGAATGCAGCAAAACCAAATAAGTATATAACAGATAAAAATAAAGATTCAAGTTAGGGGGAACCCTCTTATGAGAGTCCCCAGTGAAGTCGCCATTTCTGTCGCGGTGAAAATTAGATACCATAGTTATTTGTTAACTAGGATCGCATTTTTAATGTCACCACCGGTCTTTGATTTTATCCAAGGGAAGGGAGAAAAATCGAATTCCCACAATGCAATGCAAATGCACTAAGATTCTAAGTTTGGGGGTTGGTTATACCTAGGGAAGGTGCTAGCATCCTAGATATCTGTAGTACTCTACAGGAACCTCTTGATTCATTTTATATTATCTGTTATTTGTTTTGGTAAGGGTTTAAGGGTAGGCAATTTATTAGTTTATTCCTAAGTGTGCTCGACAAGATATCGCATCTTGTGCCTACATATTCTGTCAGGAGGGAATCAGAGCACTTGTAGTTCCTTATTAAGGATACTAAATGTTTTAAAGGTTTAGGAAAAGAAGATGAGTTATCATCTTAAGAAAGACCACCACACTTTTGAAAATGTTTGAATTTTTGTGGGGTATGGGATTGTATGTCCCTTTCTTTGAGATGATTAACATCTAATTCTCTTGTGTGGAGAATTAGGTAGGCTAAAGTTTGATTAAATAATCAAAATCGTGGGGGACTAACCTAGGAAATCTATCCTAAGTTGTCTAATAGTCCTAACTTAAGGGTATCGATTATGAATGCAAATGATGTGCACCATGCACAATAACATGGTTATCATGCATGGGGTTTTCCCTTGGATATTTATGCGATTTAATTATTATTATTTAGGCGAGGGTGCTAGTAAAGTGATGCTAGACTTGTGTCCAGTGATCGGTAGGTCGAATGCGATACCCGAAGGCGATCGACTTATATGGGTGGAAAAGTGGCTCGACGTTGGATCGAGAGTTTTTTATATTTTGAAAGGTTTAACGTATAAAAGCAATCATCATCAAGTAATAGTAAACATGAAAGTATAAGCAACACAATATCAATCATGAATAGCATACTAAACACACAAGCGTACACTCAGGCGCAATGGGCGGTAATTAAGAAAAGAGTTTGGATTCTTAAAGTTAAAAGTTTATTATTAAAGAATTATGTTTTAATTTGAAAAAGTAAAGGATTTTTATTTATAAAAGGTTTTAATTATTATTTTAGTTTCAAAGTTATGTTATAAAAGTTAATTAGAAAAGTTATTAAAGAGTTTTCAAATTAGTTTAGAGAAGGTTAGCATTTTTATAAATAAAAGTTTTTATTATTATTTATTTTTAGTCTTAAAGTTATATTAAAAGGAAAAAGTTATTAAAAGAGTTTTTTTATTAATTAAAAAAGTTTTAATTTTATTTTAAAATTTTTATTATAAAAAGCTCTTTAAAAGTGGTTTAACAAAAGTTTTAGATTAAAAGGTTCTACTTATTTTAATAAAAAAAATAAAACTAGATTTTAATTATTATAAAAAAGATAGGTTGGATTAAAAGATTTAAAGGTTTTTATCTTATTAACTAGAAGATCAAAATTAAAAAAAGTTTTAACATTATTAAAAGAAAGGTTTTACTAATTACAAAAAGGTTTTATCAAAAGTTTAAAATTAATTTTTAGTTATATTTATTAAAAAGGATGCTTTAAACATAAAAGAGAAATTAATTTTTTAGTCAAAAGGTTTTTTTTTTTATACTTAATATTAGGATTAGTCATGTTAAAAACAAGATTTTATTTAGAGAAAAAAGAAATTGAGTTTATTCATTTTGAAAAAAAAGGTTAAAGTAGTTAAAAGAACAGATTTATTAAAACGGAGGGCGCACGATATGTGTAGTGTGTGTAGTGTACGGGATCGTTCGCTTAAACAAAGAAAAAGAAAAAAGAAACGCACTCTCTCTGCCTCTCACTCTCGTTACTCTTCTCTCTGAAACTAGAATTAGGGTTAGAAAAAAACCTAACCGCCGCCGTTCTTTCCTCGTCTCTCCCAATCACCTCTCTTGTCCGAAAAGCCTCCCCTAAACGAAATCAGAAACAACATAACCCCAATCCCCACAAATCCCAGCCCCAATCCACTATATTCATAGAGTTACAATTACAAAGAGTTTTACGAATGAAAAAAAGGGAAAAAAAAGGTAAATTGCGATTGCTCGGAAGTGACACGGCGATGGGCTCCTTTAATCAGGGATGTCTCTCTTTCTCTTCACCTTTTTGCGATTTGTTTGCCTTTGTGTTGTCCTTGTCTGCTTTTGATGTTCTGGCTGTTGAGATGATGATGAACGTCGTTCTTTGACTCTGGGTTTTTCAGTGGGTTATGAAGTTGATGATTTTTTTTTGGTTGCTGTGTACGATGCTGACGGTTTTATATGGCTTCTTTCTTTTGATATGATGAAGGTAGATTTTGTGGTGTACGAACTTGGTGATGGTTTTGGATTTATGTTTTCATCGGTTATGGGCTGAATTAGTTTTCTAATAATGATGAATAACCTTGGTGTAATGGATGGACGATTTTTGGTTGTTTTTTATATGATGGGGGATGTTTGTTGATATGTGGTTCTTGATATTTCTATTCTCTCTGCCTTTTATAACCACCCTGAAAGAAAACAAAAATCTGATGGTTTTGAATTCCTTTCCATGTTTGAATCAGCATGTCGGAGTGTTTTTGGAAACCTTTTGAAATGTGTCTATAACATGATTGATGCTGCTTTGGAAAGAAAATTAAGCTTGTCTTAGACATGTTTTGGATAGGTCTTAAAATTGTTTTGGAAAGTAATGATTGTGTTTGAGGTATTTGTCTGAAACACATTTGGGAAGTTTTCGAATTTGTATTGAATTGGTTTTGATCACGATTTAATCACATTTGATGGCTTTCCAATTTAGCTTGATCAGGTAAGTTTGGTATCCAATTGATTACCTGCTTGAGTGAATTCCTCGATCTCTTTCCATGGTTTTGGAACTTTCTAAAACTTTCTTTTAGTGTTTTTCACGACTGATGACTTCTGATGAAATTTTATTTCATTTCAAAACTAACTTTCCATGGTTTGCACAATTTCTGACATCCCTTTTTCTCTCTTAATTTCATTGTACGAGGCTTGGGAGGCATGGATGTGCAAGGAGGGTACACGAGACGAAGCTTGGACTTAGGACGGATGCTTGAAGATTAATGGTGGAGGTAACGTGTTGTTCTCTTTCTAACAAAGTTTTAAGAATTTTTTGGCCTAAATCGTGTAATTGAGGGTAATGAAATTTATGGTTTGACAGTGGATGGCGACAGGAGTCTGACATGTTGATTGGGAGTCTCATAGAAGTTCTGTCACATTCTTCAGTCCAGTGAAAGAGAATAGCCGTGGATCCCACCGGTTTCCGTTTCTGGTTCGTCTACTTGTTTTTGGAATGAAATGAAATCGTTTGAAACAAGTATGTGCTTATTGATTGCTCCTGATCTAAACGTGTAATTGCTGAAACATGAGATTAAGAACTTCCAAATTTTTTGATTGTGTTTGATTTTCTTCATTCGAAATAACTTGTACTCTCTTCTTTTGGATCAGCTGCAGCAGCTTGAACAGTTGGCGTCTCATCTTCGAATTGCAATGTGAGATGAAGGTTTCGAGTTCACAACTAACTCGTGTGAGTTTGACATCTGCTTGGTCCTACTTAGGGTTCATATTCAAGTTCGTTTAGTTTGATGCAATATGGTTTTGATTTACCTTTAATTTGAAATTAGAAATGACTTCAAAGGCTTTGGTTTTCACAGTTGGTTTCAGAATAGGTTCTTATGTTGGTTCGTTGGATTCCCTCAGGTTTGCAGGTTATTCATCAACTAGGCTGGCCAAAGGAAACATTGAAGACTCATGATATCGTACTTGTAATCCAACCACAAAAGATGCTTGATGAAGATCATGGACTTCTTGAAGGATTCACTGTTGTTATTCTACCGAGAGGGGGATAACGACGACCTTTTGGCCATGGTAAATTTTAAATCCAAATCTCATTCATCAGATTTTCTATAAAACTTCTTCAGCGGGCTTTTCTCATAAAGACTTGGCTTTGACATTAGAATCCTCCAACCGCCACAGAATTGCCTGAGAATTCGATAATGCTTCGACTATCTCTAGCGTTTCCTTCAATCTAACAAGCTTTAATCCTGGTTTTTTTTCTTGCAGGTGTGTTTCATGTAATTCATCGTTGCGTGTAATATTCCAATTTCTGGCGCTTGACGGCTGCGAGTTCGTATACCTATTAGCAACCCTTTGCTTGATGAAGAGGCTGAAATTAGGACTAGATTGGTTTAGGGGGAGAATCACAATGATGACAATGGAGAGTTTTATTGATAAAACTTATAGCATAAGCATCAAGGATAGTAAGACTTGGAATAAACTGTTCTTATTGTAGACTTGGATTTGTGAGCCTTTTATGACATTTGAATCTTCTTGTAGCCTTAAGCTTTTAGGAGCTCTCTTGTGGTGTAGGTATTGGCACAGATCTAGATCCATAGCAAGGGGGACGCATTTCTGGTTTCCGACGATGGCGAGCTGAAGGTTTAATACTCCAATTAGTATTTCTGCCGATTTTGCTTTCCAATTCTACTTCTTCCTAGTGTTTTCTTTGGTTTTGTCCCTTTGAGTTAATCACTTCAATTATAAATTACAGGTTTAGTGAAGTTAAACAAGTTTGTATGTTGTTATGTTGCTTGTCTGGACCGGTTTGGATGCAAGTGAAACAAGGCATTGGTTTCGCAACTCTCTTCCTTGCGACGTATGATTAATATCAGCATATTTCTCGGACGAGTCACGTAACCACCTTGGTTCACAATGCCGTAGATAATCATTACTCCATTTGTTTGCCTATCCATAGTGTTATCATCTGATAAAGTGTGTTGTGCACAGGTTCCCACTGCTCCTTCGGCGTCGAAACGTGAGAAAGACACTACATTACTGATAAGCATCTTACAAACAGCATAATATTGTAGGGCGTGGTGACCAAGGGCATCCTGGTTGGGAGTCGTAACAAGAGGGGCAAGATACTTGACCTGGTTCCCTCCTTTTAGTGCAGCTGAAGTTGGAGAGAATACCACAAAAATACAAGCATGCTTATTTGTCACAGTATTTCTTGTATAGTGGTTTATCTACTGTTAACACGGTCGGTAAAACTCTCCATAACAGTAGGTAGCAATCCTGGATAAAGATCATTCTCAAAATACAGGGCTATGTATAGGCGAAGATTTTATTCTGAAGCTTGATGAACTATTATCAAGCATAGTTCTTGGAATAGAAACACCTGGAGGAGCAGAACCGACGTGATGATGGTTATGTTGTTGGGACGAATTGCCAAAGGAATTGCCCTGACTTGAGTATGGGAAAACATGACTAGGTTGATGTCCCACTGAAGGTTTTGGCCAAGCTGAAGGTTACAATTATAGTGCAATTTATGGTGTAAAATTTGAATTACTTCTTATATCCTTACGTTTTGTAACTTGAACTCTTTATGTAATGTATCCTTGTGCACTTTGAACTTTGGAATAAAATTTGATGAACCTCATTCTTCACGTGAAAACATCAGAATGTAAAAATCTGCTTGGATTACAATTAAATTAGGATTCTTCTTGTGATAGCCTATGATGTATGAACTTGGATTCTTGAATGACTTAGAACAATCTTGACCTCATCACTAGTAACTTGTATTCTAAGTAAACCATAAGCATGAACCCTTCACCTTGACCATTTGAACTTAATTCAAAGCCTGGTTATATGAAATGAATCTTGAAATGGTGAATGAGCATGGAAAGTGAACTTGAACCAAATGACGATGGATTGATGGGCTCAAAACCAAAATGAATGTCTTAAACATAAGTAAGTTGTGGTTTGCACCTTCACTTCCCTATTTGAACAATTTGAACTCCCGCCCTCAAATGAATACTCTTCCAAAGCTCTCAATTCTCTGTGAAAATCGACTTGCATCATAAGTATCGAGTATTTGAAAAGAAGACGAAGCCTTGAATACTGCGAATCCTTTGCCTTATATCTTATACTTCGGTCCACAAAGACATCTTGACTTCAATAAACCATAAACCAGATTCTAGGGCAAAATAAATGCCTAAGAATCTAGTGCCACTTGAACCTTATTGAATTCATGAATCCATTATCATTACTCCTTAATTTGATCACAAATCAATTATCTTCCTCTTGGTGAGTTCATAAAAACATCCTGACTTAATAAAGCTCCAAGCAAATCTTTACACTGTGCTAATCTTTTCATGCGAACCAAACCTTGAGGAGTCCTAATTTCTAAGATGCTTGACTGTAGGGAATGAGTATCATCTACGCTTGAAAGTAATGCACCTGCATAGACTGGTTAGTCATAATAAACACGCACACAAAGCCCACATGACCTAAAGATGCTATGCAAAAGGAGAGGGATCTTAGGGTCAAAAATTAGGGTGCGACAGGAGGCAAACTCTTTACTGGGGATGAAACCAGAAAGGAAGCATGACCTCCACTAGGGTTCAATTTGAACAAAAGGATAGACACCCAACAAAAGATTTTCTGGGGATTTCTTATACTGAAGATTTCAAACGGGATCTTCAAGAAAAGCCAAAAAAGAGAGAGACAGACACAAACTCTGCGTGTGCCAAATAATGATAATCATAAGGACTTTTAAAGGGATATTGGTAATGACCAAACATCTGATGGGGATAAGATTAAAGTGCCAATAATGATCAGACTCAGAAATAACACGCCAGTAAACACTGACTCACGATATCAATATCTGAAACGACGCCAGTAAACACTGGACTTGGGATAACAATAATGATTGGATAAACAAACATGCCGATGAACACTGGACTTATACGATACCGATAATAACCGATATAAAACATGCCAGTAAATACTAGACTTGAGACAAGGAAACATGCCAGTAAACACTGGACTTATACGATACCGATAATGACCGATATTAAAATAATGCTTGTAAATAAAGGACTTGGGACATCAATACTGATGACTTTTAAGGTAACGCCAGTGGACACTGGACTTAGAATACCAAAGAAAACAGGTCCTTAAACAATGCTAGTAAACACTGGACTTTAGGTACCTGATAATAATCAAACCTTTAAGCAATACCAGTAATCACTGGACTTTACAATACCGAGGTTGATTGGATTCAAAATATGCCAGTAACATCGAACTTTAAGATATCGATAATGACCGATACTAAAACAATGCCAGTAAATACTGGACTTTAAGATATCGATAATGACCGATACTAAAACAATGCCGGTAAACACTGGGCTTAGACAACAATAATGATTGGATAAAAAGCCTGCCAGTAAACACTGGACTTTAACGATATCGATGAAGACCGATATTGAAACAATGCCAGTAAACACTGGACTTAACAAACAACAATAATGATTGGTCTAAAAATAGAGGTTACATATCAGACAGGACATTACCGAGGTTACATAGTGATGACTAAACTTCTTGGGGAATATGGATAATAAACAAATTTGACGCACACAAGTGAAAACCGAACGCAAGTAGGATATGGATAACGATCCACTAACTCAAAAGGATACTTAACTTGAGCAAGTTAAGGGTAAAGGAGGTAAAGATCACAAGAAAGGCACACCCAATGAAAAAATGTACGATGATATGGCATGATGCAAATGCTTAACGATATGTAAGAGACGACTCTGAAGAGAGACGACAGGCTGGAAAAAAAGGGTAGATTAACACATCCACTGCAAAGATTCACACTGAATCTGAAGAGGACAGCAGCTCGGAGTCAAATAGGGAACATTCTTCTTTCTCGGTGGACTGAAAACCCGAAAGGGCGGTCCAGGCAAAACTTAGGGACAAAAGGCGTTTCACCTGAGGAGGTATGGGTGACAACCCTTTCTGACACAGTGAAACGCCTTTTGTCCCTAACTTTTGCCTGGACCGCCCTTTCGGGTTTTCAATCCACCAGTGTAGCGGCAAAAATCGTGAGTGTAAGCTATTGATTAACTTAACTCGAAAAGAAAGAGTCGCCACCGCACTTTTATTTTATCCAAAAAGGAAAGGAAAAAAGAGCGAACAAAACCTGCACAAGCTCTACAACAAGAACAAGTGAAGAGAGTCTAGGTAAGGGGGTTGGTTATGCAGAGGGATGGTTTTACGCACCCAAAACATCTGTGGTACTCCACGGGAACCCTTTGAAATATCTACCGCTTTTGGTCTGAAAAGGTTTGCTTGAAAAGTGATTGAGGAGATGAGAAGAGAAATTATTTTTAAGATTTTTGTGTTTGGAGAGACTTATCGTCTCATGCCTACGTACCCACGATGTGCAATGTAGGATCAAAACCTCGTAGTTCATGGTACAAAGAATGAAATTTGTTTGTTTTGGTTGATTTTAAATGTAAAGACAAGTCGTCATTTCCAAGCAAATAATTCCGCTTAAAGAAATGAATCATGTGTAAACTTATGAAAAAATTAAAGGAAAAAGTGCACGAGGGCACAAAAAAAAGAGTGATGAGTTTGATGTTTTTTAAGTCTTTTGAAAAAGAGTGTCAATATGCTTATGTAGTTTAGCATTTGTTAAGAAATGAAAAGAAAAGAGTAAAATCACTTGACAAAGTCAAGGTTTGATTATGAAAGAGGTGAAAGTTTGAAATCAAGAAGGTTTTGAAAAAGGGAGAAAGTTTTGAAAATTGAAGAATAGGGAGGAGAAGAAGTGATTATCCTAAAGCATAAAGTAAAAGCTAAGGATAAGAAAGATCTAACCACAAATATAGTTGTTTTCACCATAAACCAAGCAAAAGCACAAGGCTTCAAAGTCTTCGAACCATAATTCCAAAGCTAAGGGAAAAGGTCCTAGTTCTAAGTCAAAGGTTCCAAGAATAGCATTGAAGTCCAAGGTCTTCGAACCATAATTCCAAAGCAAAGGGAAAATGCCCTAGTTCTAAGTCCAAAGATCCAAGATTAGCATTGAAGTCCAAGGTCTAGGTGTAAAACTCCATGTCCATTGCAAAGGATAGTAACTATAGTCCAAGATTAGAAGCACAAGTTTTTTAGAGGTTTTGGTCTTTATTAATGTTTTTGGTCCAAGTGGACAAAGAGAAAAAGGCATAAGCATAAACATGTGTCCAACGGACAAAGGAAAAATATGCGGAAGCATAAACATGTGTCCAACGGACAAAGGAAAAATATGCGGAAGCATAAACATGTGTCCAACGGACAAAGGAAAAATTACATAAAAGTAAAAAAGAGATAGGGAGCGAGAAGGAATTGTAAATAAGTTAGAGGTTAGTAATTAGTAATTAGTTGTTAGAGTAAGTGATCAATAATGATTAAATAGTGTACTTAGGTCAAGGTTAATAAAGACTTGTTAGAAGATTGATAGAATAAAAGCCTCTACAACAACAAGCTTCATAGATTTTGAACCTAATACAAAAGATCAATCAACATTGAGTTGTTTTCCGATGCGGACATAATGTTGCGCTATGTTAAGCAATCTCTGAGTAATTTACAGAGTAATTACCCTACAATGAGGCCGGTTAATAGCTCTTTGTGCTAATGCATGCTAGATGAACGATATGTAGATCGTTATCCGAAAGCAATACCGCACAAAAAGAAAATAAGGTAGCGATCTAGTCTTGATCAAAATTCAACAAAGGAATTCTATGATCCATAAGACTCTCATCGATCAAAATAAAAGAAAAATAGATGAAGAGAAAGCCAAATTAAACCACACAATTATGTGATCTACGGCTAAGAACAAAAGGAAAGGGAAGAAAATGGAAAAGGAACCAAAACAGTCCCAAAATTAGGTGAAAAACACCATTCTGGCTCTGTGCAATCGATTACACCAGTGTGCAAATCGATTGCACAGCAGAAAATCAGCAATTCTTAGGCAAAAAATGCACTGTGTGGTCTATTGCACAGAAATGCAAATCTATTGCACACTGACAGGCAGCACTAAATTTTTTGAAAAATTCAGCATCCATGGTCCAATCATTTCTTCAAACACCTCATGGTCATGGATGAAAATTAGCACGAAAATTCAAGTAAAACAACAACAAATAACACCAATGGATCACAAATTGCAAGATCCAAAGATCAAGCAACAAGAATTATTAAAGGATCACATTGTGGAAGATGAATCAAGAACAACAATGGTGGAAAATGAGATTACCACTCCAAATCTGAAAATTGCTTCAAATTACTCCAAGATCTAAACTCCAAAGCCTCGATCTACAAGAATTGATGAAGAAAACAAGTTTGGATAAAGGTTTAGCTCAAAGTTGAACAAGATTCAATGTGAATTCTTGTTAACTTTCAAGAGAAGAAAAGTAAGCTTTGAGTGAATTTTGGTGGTTGGGAAGAGAATTTGTAAGAGGTTTGTTGGCTCTCAAAAGCTTCCAGGGAAATTTTAGCAAGGTGAATTTGGCTATCAAAATCTTGAAGAATGAATGAAATGAGGGTTCTATTTATAGGCTTGGAAAATTTGGTGGATTGGAATTTGGTTTGGAAATGAAAATTAGGCTTGGAATTTGAATTTGGAGGGAAAATCAAGATCAAGTGGTGATTAGTGAAGGTGTATGGTGGGAATTAATTGTGATCACGTAGGAGAATTATTTTTGGATGATCTAGAATATTTTCAAATGATAAAATTGGTGCCAAATGCTTCAAAATTTGGAAAATGCTGATTTTGGCCAATTCTGTCTTTGTTCAGTCGATTGCATTGTAGCACGAATAGACTGCACTGCTGAAAACTTCAAAATCTAGGCAAAAAAATGACTGGTGCAATCGATTGGACCAATAGTTCAATCGATTGCACAGTTGAAAAACTTGAAAAATGCCCTGTTGGCTGGATTGAGCTAGTTCTGGCTCGATTTTCTTGATTTGTCAAAGAAGGCATGTAAATAAATACATGAACCTTGAAGTCTCTTGAATAATAATCAATTAAATCTTGGAAACTCTTGATCAGATAATTTTGAATTGTTTGCATATCAACTTTGACTTTGTTCAGATGAAGTTCATTCGAGCTGAGGGACTATTTGATATCCTTGACTCAAATCCTTCCTGAAAAAGTTAGTAAAAGGGAAACAAGTATATTTTTGGATTTTGATTAAAGGTTAGTAAACATGAGCAAATAAAGGCAAATAAGAAAGACACAGATGCTCAGTGATCCCTGCAAGGCATAAACCCAAAGAAGAGAGGGATAAAGGAACCAAATCATGATCTTGTTTGTGGTATAAGATGAAAAATGAGATGTGAATGATATATGGAATCGGGGTCAAAAATTAGGGTCTTACAACCGGGACGCTATTTTTTGGCTAGGCCGCCCTTTCGGGTTTTTAACCTAGCGAGCTCTTTTCTTTTTATTTAATCCCTAACTTTTGCCTGGGTCTCCTTTATAGGTTATGACCCACCGGGATACCCTTTTCTTGCCTAAGTCGCCATTTCTGGTTTTCGACTTAGCGGGATTTTTTAGGCGTAATATTTTCTTATTGAGTTAGCATTTATGGGGTGTGAGAGTTGTTCACCGTCCATCGTTGTAAGAATTAGGGAACCTCTTGAGAATGTTGTCTTTATGATAAATGGGCCTTCATAATTAGGCACCCATTTTCCACGTACATCCCTTTGAGATGGTAAGATCTTTTTGAGTACGAGTTCTCCTTCACGGAATTCACGAACACGGACCTTCTTATCGAATGCTCTCTTCATCCTCTGTTGATACAAATGACCGTGACACATGGCAGTCAAACGTTTCTCCTCAATGAGGTTTAGCTGATCATATCTCTCTTGGACCCACTTTGCTTCATCAAGCTTGGTCTCCATCAGGATTCTCAAAGACGGTATCTCTACTTCAATGGGAAGAACATCATCCATCCTATACACCAAAGAAAAGGGGGTTGCCCCTGTTGAAGTCCGAACCGAAATTCTATACCCATGCAAGGAAAATGGTAACATCTCATGCCAATCCTTATAAGTCTTGACCATTTTCTGTAGGATCTTTTTTATGTCTTTGTTAGCAGCTTCGACAGCTCCATTCATCTTGGGGCAGTAAGGTGAGGAATTGTGATGTTTAATCTTGAAGCTATCACACAACTCCTTCATTGTCTTGTTGTTCAAATTTGTGCCATTGTCCGTTACGATCCTGTTTGGAATTCCATTACGACAGATAATCTGATTCTTGATAAAATAGAAAACCACTTGCTTGGTCACGTTGACGTAGGAGGCAGCTTCAACCCATTTTGTGAAGTAATCAATAGCCACTAGATGAATCGGTGACCGTTGGAAGCCTTTGGCTCAATAGCCTCAATCATGTCAATGCCCCACATAGAGAACGGCCAAGGTGACGGCAACACATTCAAAAATGTTGGAGGTACGTGCACCTTGTCAACACAGATCTGGTATTTATGAAATTTTATGGCGTATTGGATGCAATCAGTCTCCATAGTCAACCAATAATATCCAGCCCTCAAGATCTTCTTAACCATGGCATGCCCATTGGCGTGAGTACCAAATGCCCCTTCATGAATATCTCGAATCAACAGGTCTGCTTCTCGTTTGACAACACATCTTATCAAGACCATGTCATGATTCCTTTTGTATAGCACATCATTGCTGAGGAAAAACTTGGACGATAACCTTCTCAAAGTTTTCTTGTCAAGAGTTGAAGCATTAGCCGGATATTCTTGGTTCTTCAGGTAATTTATGATGTCATGAAACCAAGGTTTCCCATCTTCCTTTTTTTCTACCAACTGGCAGTATGTTGGCTCGGTCTTGCACTCAATAATGATGAGTGGTGCCTCATTAACAAAGTTAACCTTCCACATCGAATCTAACATGGCTAAGGCATCAGCTATGTGGTTTTCTGATCGCGGGACATGGCTAAAAGTGATCTCATCGAAGTATTGGATCATCTCCACAATGTAAGCACGGTATGGGATCAATTTCTTCTCTTTAGTTTCCTATTCACCCTTGATTTGATAGATAACCAGAGCAGAATCTCCAATGACTTCCAAAATCTTGATTCTGAGATCAATAACTGCCTCCAACCCTAGGATACACGCTTCATATTCAACAATGTTGTTCGTACATTCAAAATCTAACCTTGCTGTAAACGGGGTATAACCACCATCAGGATTCATCAACACAACACCCACATCATGTCCACTGTAGTTAGAAGAACCATCAAACATAATCTTCCACCGGGAACCGGGTTCAGGACCTTCATCAGGGATTGGTTCTTCATAGTCTTTCACAACCATAATGTCTTCATCTGGAAACTTAAACTTGAGGGGCTCATAGTCTTCAACAGGCTGATCTTCAAGGTAATCTGATAAGACACTTCCCTTGATGGACTTTTGAGTGACGTACTGAATATCATATTCTGATAAGAGCATGTGCCAACGGGCAAGTCTTCCTGTTTGAGCAGGCTTTTCAAAAATATACTTTATTGGGTCCATTTTCTAGATTAGCAAAGTAATATGACATATCAGGTACTATCTCAGACGTCTGGCAGCCCATGCTAAAGCACAACAGGTATTTTCTAGCAATGAATAACGAATTTTGCAATCAGTAAACTTCTTGCTCAAGTAGTAGATGGCATGCTCTTTGCGCCCAGATTCATCATGTTGGCCCAAGACACAACTCATTGATCCTTCCAATACAGTCATATACATGAAGAGGGGCCTTCCTGGAACAGGTGGGACCAAGATCGGTGGTTCTTACAAATAACTCTTGAGCTTGTCAAAGGCCTGCTGGCAGTCGGAATTCCACTCTACAGTCTGGTCTTTGCGGAGCAACTTGAAGATCGGCTCACACGTGGGAGTCATGTTGGAGATAAATCTGGAGATATAATTCAAACGACCAAGAAAACCTCTCACTTGAGACTCAGTCTTCGGAGCTGGCATTTCTTGAATATCTCGCACTTTGTCAGGGTTTACCTCAATTCCTCGTTGACTAACGACAAAACTGAGTAACTTTCTTGATCTAACACCGCAGGTACATTTGGCAGGATTCAACCTCAATTGATATTTCCGAAGTCTTTTGAACAGTTTCAGAAGGTAATCCAAATGGTACTCCTCACTCTGGGATTTAGCAATCATATCATCAACATACACCTCAATTTCCTTATGTATCATATCATGGAACAGAGTCACCATAGCTTTTTGATAGGTTACCCCTGTGTTCTTTAAACCAAAGGGCATGACTTTGTAGCAATAAGTTCCCCAAGGAGTGATGAATGCAGTTTTGTCCATATCAGCAAGATCCATTCTGATCTAATTATAACCGGAGAAACCATCCATAAAGGAAAAAACTGCAAAACGGGCCGTATTATCCACAAGAGTGTCGATATGTGGCAGAGGGAAATCTTCTTTCAGACTTGCTTTGTTAAGATCCCTATAGTCCACACACATTCGCACTTTACCATTCTTTTTCATTACATGTACGATGTTGGCCACCCATTCGGGGTACTTTGAGACTGCCAGAAATCCTGCATCAAGTTGTCCCTTGACCTCATCTCTGATCTTGAGGGCCATGTCAGGTCTACTTCTTCGGAGTTTCTGCTTCACTGGCAGGCATTCAGGCTTGAGTGGTAGTTTATGAACTACTATGTCTGTATCCAAACCAGGCATGTCCTGATAAGACCATGCAAACACATTCACATACTCTTCAAGAAGCTTCACTAATCGTTGTCTAACTTTTGCCCCAAGCATTGCCCTAATCTTGACTTCCTTCTTGTCTTCATCGGTACCAAGATTGATGGTGTCAACTTGTTCTTCATGTGGCTAAAGAGTCGTGTACTCGTACTCACACATTTTATCCAACTCATTCGGGACCTCATAATCTTCCTCTTCCTCATCCTCAGCTTGGTAGACGGGTGAATCAAAGTCAATAGTGAAAGTAGGGTCATCGAATACAACATGTTTGTGGATTATTCTGCATGATAGAGGGACTTATTTTAATAAAATTCACAAAATTAAATGCAAGAAGAAAATGTTTTTGGTAGTTTTGAAAAAGATTTCCATTTTTCCTTAAAAGCAAAAACAGTAAAAAAGAACAAAAGAGTTTAACAAAACAACATCTTCATTGATTAATAAAAGTTGAAAGCGGTGGCCCATACAAAATAGTCCAATAGCCTAGGGCACGGCTATGGAATTGAAAACAAACAACAAAAATAAACATATTACTCTGGCACAGGGAACAACACAGGGATCTTAATAGCTTCCCAATTCTCTAGTGCAACGTCACACTGAAATACCAAATGGATGATATCCCCATCTTCGGCATCTTCTATCATGGCATTGACCTGATATCCTTTGCTGATGAACACTTCTTGGATTATCTTTGGTCGCTCTGTTGTAGAAGCAATTGTCTCATCAAGAGTTGGTTTGTAACCCAACCCTTGGTATTTCTTCCTCTCTTGAACTTCAATGACCTTGCCCCAGCCTTCAGGAACACCTTTTTTCAGGGAAGATTGCATACTCTTGAAGGAAGCAAAAGATGGATTACTCGGGACCACCGGTTCTTCAATGTCCATCATGACTGCATTGGCTATCTCAAGAGCTTGGAAAGAAGTTTCCAAAGCATCTTTATCAGCCTCGATATAGCGGAAGGAAGACAAATTAATGACCATCAAGTCCTCTTTACCATGTATGATAACCAGTTTATTCTTAAATACAAACTTCTTCTTTTGGTGCAACGTTGATGTCACGGCACCAGTTCCATGGATCCAATGCCTTCCAAGTAGGCTACTGTAGGCAGGATTAATATCCAATACTTGGAATATGATGTTGAAAACATGCGGGCCAATCAGGATTGGTAGCTCAATTTCACCCATTACAGATCTTCGTGAGCCATCAAAAGCTTTAACAATTAAAGAGGTAGGTTTCATTTCAGCTCCCTTGTAAGCCAACTTTTTAAGAGTCCTTTTTGGTAAAATATTCAAAGAGGAGCCTTTGTCCACGAGAACTCTTGCTAAAGTGTCTTCTTGGCATTTCATAGATACATGTAAAGCAAGATTGCGATTACGACCCTCTCGAGGTAACTCTTCGTTGCTAAAATTGAGAGTGTTGCAAGCAATGATATTTGCAATGACACTATCAAACTGGCCGACAGTAATATCTCGAGCAACATGGGCTTGGGCTAATATCTTTTCCAAAGCAGCTTGATGAGTAGGGGAATTCAACAGTAGAGACAAGATTGATATTTTAGAGGGAGTCTGATGAAGCCGATCCACTACTTTATAATCACTTCTTTTGATGATCCTCGGAATTTCAACATCTTCTTCACTTGTAATCACTTCCTTCTCTTTGTCTTTGACGGGCACAGGAGCGGCAGTCTCTTTGGGCATATTCCTTTTGAAAACGGGAGTATAAATCCAACCAATTCGCGTCATTTTTCCAGACCCAACTATATTAGTCACTTCTTCACTAGTAGTTCCCACCTCTTTCCTTGGAACCACACCTTTAGATTCTTTGTTAACCACAATATCTTCATACCTCCATGGCACAACTTTAGAATTTCTGAAGCGGAATGGAACAGGCTCTCTGAGGACCTTTGGTCTTGATTGATTAGCTGCAGAAGCAACAACAGATTCAGACGTGTTGAATATTGGTTTTGGTTTATTGAAAACAGGGACCACAGAACCAGGCTTCGATACACTGAAAACTGGCACTTTCTCTTTTGATATTGGTAAGTTGAATATGGGCTCAATTACCGCAATTTCTTCTTTCTTCACTTTACTGATTACTTGCAGAAAGCCTTCATCAATCAAACTCTGAATATCATCTTGAACCAATCTGCATCCTCTGACACTGGCATCACAGTCTTCACAATCTTTGTGACAAATTTTCACTGATCCCGCTTCAAACAGTTTTTCATGGAAAGCCCCGACAGGGGTTTTGATCTTTGATGCATCCATTATCAACACTTCATCATTCTCATCTTCAATAGCATTTGTAGTCCCATGGGTAGGCAACAAATTATTCTTCACATTCGGCTGATTATCTGCAAAGGACATAATTTTCTTTTCCATCAAGCCCTTCACGACATATTTCAATGCAAGGCATCCTTCTAGATCATGACCGGCAGCGCCTTGATGGAATGCATAGTTGACATTAGGTTTCTGGAATCGCATGGATTTTTCTAAAGGCGGGCCCAAGGTGTAGCGAGCGATTTTTGTCGGTGACGCAACCACCTTATCGCTGGGTTTTCCTCACCGCAATGGTAGGAGGGGGTGCTACTTTCTGATTTCTTATTTATCCCATGAAGCTGGAAGGGAAAGGGAAGCTATCTAAAACTAACCTTGCACGCGAATGTTTAACTGAACAAACGCTTAAAATAGATTGGGGGTCCGGGATCAGGTTATACAATGGGTAGTTGTCAATTACCCATCCTATATGTGGTTATCCACAGGATATTAGCTTTTAGGTCTCGCTTTGTAATTGATAGTGTTTATCTGCTGATGGGTTGGGAAATTTTCTTGGGAAGTATGAGTGAGTGAGTGAGTTTTTGTTGATGTTCGGGTGTTTTTGGTAAGGTACTAGACCTAAGTTTTGATTGATATGAAGGTACTACACCTAGGGTTTTTTATTGGTATGCTCGCTAAGATTTCGCAATCTTATGCCTACGTATTCCCGTTTAAACGAAACAGGGAAATCAGAGCAATCATAGTTCCTCCTATTCTAGGGGAGGAAAAAGATAATGTTTTGGTGTCTTGTTCAAAGCCCAAGATTGAAGCTAAAAGAGTATTTGAGTCTTGTTCAAAGCCCAAGATTGAAGCTAAAGGGGTATTAAGAGGGAATTTGTCATCTCTAAAGAGAGATTATTGACTTTTGTGTGCCTTGATCAAAGCACAAGGTTAATGCTAAAAGGTTAATTGATTTGGCTAGGGGATTTCTTTATACAAAGCCTAAGAGGAGGCTGGATAAGACCGACTCAACAAGAGAATGTTTTATCTGTCTTGTACAAAGCCCAAGATTGAGGCTAAAAAGAGATTGACTCTTTGGGGATATCATTATACAAAGCCTAAGAGGAGGCTAAAAAGGGGTTTTGACTCCGTCGGGGAGGTTTATATGTGTCTTGTACAAAGCCCAAGATTGAGGCTGAAATGAGTTTGACTCTTGCTGGAGAGTATTATCTGTCTTGTACAAAGCCCAAGATTGAGGCTAAAACGGGAAATTTAACTGACTCTGGTGAGGATATTTTTTATGTGTCTTGTACAAAGCCCAAGATTGAGGCTGCAATGAGTTTGACTCTACTTTAGGGAAATTATTCCTCCAAGGCTAGGAGGAAATGACTTGGCTGGGGAAGGTATCTGTCCCCAGCTAAAGAGCGGGAAATTTATGTCTTGTACAAAGCCCAAGATTGAGGCTAAAAGGGTTGACTCAACAAGAGGGTCTAAAAAGGTTATTGACTCAACAAGAGAGTCTGAAAGTTGATTGACTCAACAAGAGAGTCCTTTATGCTCAATAAGAGAGTGATTTGATGTCTCGTACGAAGCCCGAGATTGAGGCAAAAAGGGTATTGACTCAACAAGAGAGTCTGAAAAGGTTAGCTCCGTTGGGGAGAATCATTTGTATAAAGCACAAGAGGAGGCTGACTTCGCGGAGGAAGGATCATTATACAAAGCCTAAGAGGAGGCTAGCTTTCCATGGAGGAAAGGTCCTTATACAAAGCCTAAGAGGAGGCTAGCTTTCCATGGAAGGAAAGGTCCTTATACAAAGCCTAAGAGGAGGCTATCTCTTGCCGGGGATGATTGAGATCCCGAGGTAGGTGCAAATGGGGAATCAACTCTTGCTGAGGGTTACAGAAGAGTTGAGATGTCAGATACCCTGAGGTTCTGATTTGAGATAGTGTTGACCCTGGTCGAGGAATTCTCATGAGAGAGGCTGGGTTTCTGCGGGAGATCGATCCAGAATGCCCGGGATTTCTTCCTATGGTTGTAAGGAACTTGAGAGTGTCTTTGAGACTCAAGGGGATTAGACTGTCCAAGTCTGCTGGTGTGGAAGAGTTTTATCTTTTGTATGATGCCTCTAAGAGGAGTCAAAGGCATTAAGGGATGAGAATCGACCCTAAAGTGGACTGAGGTCTGACACTGGAAGGACTGCTCTAGCAAAGGATGACTAAGTTCTGTCTTATACCTTTAAGAGGTCGTCAGGAGCCTTGTATTAAGCCCAAGAGAAGGCATGAGAACTTCTAAGAAGCCGAAGCGTCCTTGTACAACGCCCAAGAGGAGGCGAGGATGCTTTTAGGAAGCCTGCGGGTCCCCAAACCAAGAGAAATTCAAGAAATGCAATTCACAGAGAAGAGATCATTCGAGGAAAGTTCTAGGGTTTGGAAGAAACTCAAGAGATGTTATTCACAGAGAATATATCAACTCCGGGGAGTAGAATTTCCTTGACAATTTCTAAGGGTGACAGTCTGAGAAAAGGTTCGCCGAGAATACTGCCTTTCTCTTTGTTCCATATTGTTTAACCCCAAGAGAAGGGAAGACTGTATCTGGAAATCCTATGGGGATCTAGTTTTGTTTGTATTTAAGAGTGACCAACATGGCTTTACCTAGTTCTAGACCTAGTTGCCGGGGAAAACTCTAAATAACTATACTAGTATATATACAGTTGATATATGACAAGTATTTTAAAAGGTATGAAAGAAGACTAACCATGCGCAGCTTCCCACAATACAGTTATATATATCTGACATGTATTTAAAAGAATGAAAGAAGACTAACCATGCGCCGTTTCCCACAATACAGTTATATATATTTAAAGCGAGTAAATGAAAGCTGTTAAAAACTTACAGGTGAGCGAGCTTCCATGCTGTAGTGTTATTTGTTCATAGAAATTAAAGAAAGTTTTGATAACAACTGTATATTTGAATCTAAATCAAAAGGGAGTTGTTTGTGAAAAATTGTTGGGCTTATACTTAAGGAGAGGCCCAAGGTTTTAACAGTGATTGTACTGTTGTTTTGAATATCGTATCGGGACTTGTACTGTGGTTTTCAAAAGGGTTTAGGTCTTACACTCTATTAGAGGCCCAAAGATTATTTAAAGAAAAGAAATGGGACTTACAACACGAGGGTAGGCCCAGATGATTTTTCTGTGTGAAAATGGCGATCGCGCCGAGATTTTTTTAACGCAGAGGGACTTATACAATATTTGAGGCCCAAATGGTTTTGTATTTTCAAAGGGTTGGGTCTTACACTCTCTCAAGAGCCCATGAGTGTTTGAAAAGGATTTGTTGGGGTGAAAATCAAGGAAACCCTAATTCCATTTTCTTTTAAAAGTAATCCTTTTAAAAATGAATAAAATGACAAAAATACCAAATAAGTCTAAATAAACTACTTGTGATTTTTGGTTAAGGTTTGAAAAATGAGGTTTTAATCACAAGATGATTTAGAACTCATTTGATTTTTATTTTCAAGATGAATATTCATTTTTGAAAGGTTTAAAAACAATAAAAATGAATTCATTTGCAAAAATACCAACTATATTAAATAAATAATATAATCTGATTTTTTTGTGGAATAAAATATTTCAACATTTTTGTGATTTTTTGCAAAAAGAACCAATCAAAAATAATTAAAATTGAGAGAGTTATTAATTTTCCAAATCATTTAAAAAATAATATGAAAAATAATAAAAATGGAAAAAAGTGGTAAAAAGAGGATCTGGGGAGAGGGGGATTCGAACCCCAGACCTCTAGGGTGCAGCGCGCGCCCTCTACCACTGGGGTGGTGATACATCCGTGTATCAAAACCACCCCATGAATATATGAGGCATGCCTTGTTTTTGGCCTGGCCAAGGCAAGGCAAGGCGATGTTTTGGCCAAAAACGTGAAGCTTGTAACTTTCTCATTTCTCCATGGGTTGGGACAAAATTTAGGTTTATCTTGCCTAGAATTTCACAAGGAATCCAATGGTGGTGGTGTTTTTTCAGATGAGGCTCCTATTTCAAAAATCGATAGTGTTCTTGAAATAGGCCTATAATTGCATTTTCTATGCTACCTCTTGTTACAGGCATGAATTACATGATGAATTAGTTCAAACACAACATATATAACATGTATGAGATGTGCATGATCAGTGGACTTCAAAGCAATTCATATTTCTAAGAGTTCAAGTTGTGATGCTTACCTCTTTAGGAGCTTTTTGGGCTATCTGCCAAGTTTCTTGTGCCAGAAATAATTTGATGCTTTAGACGCCCTCAAATGATCCCTTAGAAGCTTTTAGAATGGTTGGAACCAACTGGAATCCTCAGGAACAAGTTTGAGCTCTTTCTTGCAAAAAGGGCAAAAGTGACCAATATGACAACTCTCTCAAATGGTGTTCCAGATGTGGGGAACCATTTTGGACAGTTCAAGGATGATATTTGGAGTGTGTTTGAGGCTTTATCTGGTTTATAAAGTGACTGAATCAAGACATGGCTTGAAAATTGCAAAAAAGTCAATTTTGAGGTTTTGAGAGGGGACTTTGTGATTTTGGTGTTACAGGTCACATATGAGAGTTTAGACAGCTTAGATATGACATATTGGATGTGTTTGGATCATGAGTTGTGGTGAAAATGCTCTCTAACTAAAAAACTCAAAGTTACCTTGCAAAAGAAGGCATTTTGGCCTAGAGAAAGGGATTTTGAGGAAAACATCAGTTTGGTTGCTTTGGTGTACTTAAACTGAGCACAAATAAGCTCTATTTATAGTAGAGCAAGTTTGTTTTGCAAGCAATAGTGAATGGGGGCTGCTGCAGGCCTTTGGCCAATTGGATCATTTTGGAATCTTAAGTCTCCTCTTGCCATTGACTAGAGGTTAGAGCACAGGCCTATGGTTCTTTGGTTCAGAGCTTATCCTTGACTCATTCAGTTGGAATAGGCTCAGTTCATGCCACCTTGGTGCATCCATTGAATGCTTGGAAACAAAATTGGAGTCTTGGCCTCTTTTAGGCTTTTTAGGGTTTGGCAAGCTACTTGGGGAATCTTGGACTTGGGAGGCTGATGAATCAGTGATTGTCCCTTGGTTATTCCCCCTTGAGGTGTGCAGATGGATAAGCATGCTTGGAATTGCAGAATTTGAGCAAATCGAGCCTTTATGCACAAATCTGCCTTGCCAAGACAGTTTGCAATAAGGCATGTTGCAGCTGTCATAACTCCTAGCTCAGGTGGAGTTTGATGGAGTTCTTGGACATTTTGGAAAGCCCTTATGTGACACAACACATGTGTGATCATAGTTTGTCTCGAAACTTTTTGGATCCAAGTGAAAAATGCTCCTACATTTTGAAAAAAAGTAAGACAGATTCTGACTTAGTGAAAATTTCACTAAGTGTTGAAAAAATGTTACTTTTGTGTTTTCAGCCATTTTGATCACCCCATAACTTGAAATCCATGAGGAATTGGAATGAGGTGTAGTTGACAGTTTTAAAGTATGCCATGAGAGCTACAAATCCATCTTTGTACCATCCAAAATGGTTGCTTGGATCCCAAGTTATGGTCCTTGGAAGTTGGTACCCTAGCCACTTTGTTCCATAACTTAGAAAAATTCTATGTTTTTATGGTTACCCCTTTTACAAGTTATTTCACTTTCTTTGATTTTTCTTGATGAATGATGATTCAAATCACATATTAACATTGTTTTAGGGTTGAGGAACCATAATTGTGAAAAATCTCAAAAAGTCAAACTTGACTTTTTATCAGATGAATTCCAAACTGCGCGATCCTTTGTGAAATCAAGTCCTTGACCTAAATCAAACTTGATGGACATGTTCCATAGGTGTTATAGGGTGTATTGAATCATGTCCCAAGGTTTGGGAGCATGTCTGAGTCAAAAGTCAAAGGTTCAGTTGACTTTTTCCTCGAAACCCTAATTGTGGTCCTGATGAAATTGAAGCTTGTGGATCAAGCTTCTTGGATCAATCCATTGTAGTAAATGGATCAATGTAGTGTGTTAGAGACACTCAAATCATGCCTTGAGGTCTTAGCTCATGTTTTGTCCCAAAAGTCAACTTAGGGGTGAATTAGGTCAAGAAACCCTAATTCCTGATTTTTTTTGTGAATGCATCCCCTGAGGTAAAATTGACTTGATGATTGGGTCCATGAGGTCCTTTGTAGTATCTAGAGTTATGCTTTGAAGCATTGGCTCATGCCCAGAGGAAAAATTCCATCTGGAGGCCTCAGTCGACCAAAACCCTAATTTGGTAACACTATCGATCTTGAGGCTTAATCCACTTGGAATGTTGCAACTTTGTGCTTGATTCCTGATGTGGAAGTCCTCTTGATCCTTTATGGATGTTTGAGAGGTTAGACAAGTTGAAGATCGTGTCATTTCTTGATTGATCATTTGTCTAAGAGCTCTGAGAGGGCTTGAAACCCTAATTCTTTGCTGTAGTGAATGCTCACCCATCTGTGAGGAGATTGATGAGGCAGGAAGGTACATCCATATTGTTACCATGATTTGCATAATGATGGGAAATCTTAGTGGTCAAAATTTGGGGTATGACAGATGCCCCTATTTAATTTTCTTGGACCCGAAGGTGTGAATGGCGAAGGTATTCGGGCATTTGAGGTGCAAGATTATTAAATATCGGAATACCCAAAATTTTGATAGTGGTTATGAATGGTAGTTTACGCATTCATCTTCTTTTGCTAAGCGTTGATACTTAGAAAAGGTAAAACTTCCCCTCGATCCAGGTTTTTGTAGCGAGCGATTTTTGTCGGTGACGCGACCACCATATCACTGAAGTTTGGGTTTTCCTCCTCGAGGAGAAAGGGTGATACTTTCTGATTTCTTATTTATCCCGTGAAGCTAGAAGGGAAAGGGAAGCTATCTAAAACTAACCTTTCATGCAAATATTTAACTGAACAAACGCTTTAAAGAGATTGGGGGGTCCGTGGTCAGGTTATACAATGGGTGGTTGTCAATTACCCATCCTATATGTGGTTATCCACAGGATATTAGCTTTAGGTTTCACTTTGTAATTGATGGTGTTTATCTGATAATGGGTTGGGGAAAGTTTCTTGGGAAATATGAGAGAGTGAGTGAGTTTTTGTTGATGCTAGGGTTCTTTTCCGATTGTTTTTGGTAAGGTACTAGACCTAAGTTTTGATTGGTATGAAGGTACAGGACCTAGAGTTTTTTATTAGTATGCTCGCTAAGATTTTGCAATCTCATGCCTACGTATTCCCGTTTAAAGAAACAGGGAAATCAGAGCAATCGTAGTTCCTCCTATTCTAAGGGAGGAAAAAGATGTTTTGGTGTCTTGTTCAAAGCCCAAGATTGAAGCTAAAAGGGTTTATTTGTATCTTGTTCAAAGCCCAATATTGAAGCTAAAAGGTTTGACTGAGAGAGAATTTGTCATCTCTAAGGAGGGATTGCTGATTTTGGTGTGCCTTGATCAAAGCACAAGGTTGATGCTAAAAGATTAATTGACTCGGCTAGGGGATTTCCCTATATAGAGCAGGAGAGGAGGCTAAATATGACCGACTCAAGAAGAGAGTGTAGATATAGGTGTCTTGTACAAAGCCCAAGATTGAGGCAAAAAAGAGACTGACTCTTTGGGGATATCATTATACAAAGCCTAAGAGGAGGCCAAAAGTTTGACTTTTTCGGGGAAAATGTTCTATCTGTCTTGTACAATGCCCAAGATTGAGGCTAAAAGGGGATTTTGACTCCGCCGGGGAGGTTTGTATGTGTCTTGTACAAAGCCCAAGATTGAGGCTGAAAGTTAATCGACTCTGGTGAGGATATTTTATGTGTTTTGTACAAAGCCCAAGATTGAGGCTGAAATGAGTTCGACTCTTCTTGGGGAAATTTGTCCTCGAAGCCTAGAGGAAGGCTGGGAGGGAATGACTCTGCTTGGGAAGGTATCTGTCCCAAGCCCGAGAGAGAGAGATTTATGTCTTGTACAAAGCCCAAGATTGAGGCTAAAAGGATTTGACTCAATAAGAGAGTTGTTTTATCTTTTATGTACAAAGCCCAGGATTGAGGCTAGAAACAGATTGACTCAACAAGAGAGTCTAAAAAGGTGGTTGACTCAATAAGAGAGTCCGAAAATTGATTGACTCAACAAGAGAGTCCTTTATACTCAACAAGAGAGTGATTTGTTGTCTCGTACGAAGCCTGAGATTGAGGCTAAAGGGTGTTTACTCAACAAGAGAGTCTGAAAAGGTTAGCTCCGCTGGGGAGAATCATTGTACAAAGCCCAAGAGGAGGCTGACTATGTTGAGGAAAGATCATTATACAAAGCCTAAGAGGAGGCTACCTTAATGCTGAGGATAATTGAGATCCCTAAGCAGGTCCAAGTGGGGAGTCAACTCTTGCTGAGGATTACAGAAGAGTTGAGGTATCAGATGCCTTGAGGTTCTGATTTGGGATAGTGTTGACCCTGGTCGGGGAATCTTTAAGAGAGAGACCGGGTTTTAACTCAGCTCGGAATTGATCGGATAATCAGGGTTCCTACGCTCGTAGGGAACTTGAGAATGTCTTTGAGACTTAAGGGGGTTTAGACTGTCCAAGTCTACTGGTGTTGAAGAGTTTTATCTTTTGTAGGATGCCCAAAAGAGGGCAATGGCCTTAAGGGATGAGAATCAACCCTAAAGTGGCCTGAGGTTTGACACTTGAAAGACTGCTCTAGGAAAGGATGACTAAGTTCTGTCTAATACCTTTAAGAGGTCATTAGGGTCCTTGTATTAAGCCCAAGAGAAGGCATGAGAACTTCTAACAAGCCGAAGGGTCCTTGTACAAAGCCCAAGAGGAGGCGGGGATGCTTTTAGGAAGCCTGTGGGTCCCCAAACCAAGAGAAGTTCAAGAAATGCAATTCACAGAGAAGAGATCATTCCAGGAAAGTTCGAGGGTTTGGAAGAAACTCAAGAGATGCTACTCACAGAGAATAGATCAACTCCGGGGAGTAGAATTTCTTTGACAATTTCTAAGGGTGACAGTCTGAGAAAAGGTTCACCGAGAATACTGCCTTTCTCTTTATTCCATATTTTTTAACCCTAAGAGAAGGGAAGACTGTATCTGGGAATCCTATGGGGATCTAGGTTTGTTTGTATTTAAGAGCGACCAACATGGCTTTACCTAGTTCTAGACGTAGTTGCCGGGGAAAACTCTAAATAACTATACTAGTATATATACAGTTGATATATGACGAGTATTTAAAAGAGCATGAAAGAAGACTAACCATGCGCAGCTTCCCACAATACAATTATGTATATGAAAGCAGATAAACACTTACCCGTTGTAGAGCTTCCATGTTGTTTTGTTAGTTGTTCAACAAAGAAATTAAAGAAAGTTTTGATAACAACATGTATATTTGAATCTAAATCAAAGGAGAAATTACTTTGAAAAGATTGTTGGGGCTTATACTCAAGGAGAGGCCCAAGGTTCTAACAGTGATCGCACCATTGTTTTGAATCTCGTCTCAGAACTTATACAATGACTGAGGCCAAAGGTTTATTTAAAAAAGGGTTGGGTCTTACAACTTAAGGAGAAGCCCAAAGATTATTTGAAAAAAGAAAAAAATGGGACTTACAACACGAGGGGAGGCCCAGGTGATTTGATTTTGAACTGGCGATTGCGCCGAGATTTTGCTTTTCTAACGCAGGGGGACTTATACAATACCTGAG
Organism: Lathyrus tuberosus; assembly: GCA_022829125.1. Classification (NCBI taxonomy): domain Eukaryota; kingdom Viridiplantae; phylum Streptophyta; class Magnoliopsida; order Fabales; family Fabaceae; genus Lathyrus; species Lathyrus tuberosus. The sequence continues at coordinate 3,940,765 of JALAZF010000532.1, read as the reverse complement.
GCCCAAAATGGTTTTGGTTAAAAGAGGATTGAGTCTTACACTCTATTAGAGGCCCAAAGATTATTTTTGTACAAGTGATGGGGCTTACAGCTCAAGGAGAGGCCTATTTGTTTTTGCTTTAAACTGGCGATCGCGCCGAGGTTTTTGAAAACACCGTGGGTCTTATGCAATGACTGAGGCCCAAATTATTTTGGTTTTCAAAAGGGGTTGGGTCTTACACTGTATTAGAGGCCGAAAAGAGTTTGAAAAATATTGGTGCATTGTGTATTTACAGGAAATACTTGTTTGCAAGTTCAACTATTTTTAACAGATGTGAATAAATGCATGGCATACAAGCAAAGCGTTTAAATTCGAGTTTACCGAACACCGGTGAATTTTTCTACGCAAGCAGAGAAACGTCTGAGGAAGCTTTAAGCATTCAATGATTTTCAAAGATCGCCAAGTTATTCAATTAATAATTCCTGCATTAAGTGAAAAACCAAAACAGACAGGCAAAAACCAGAGATCACAGGGAAACGATCTTGGTCTCGTCGAGTGGTTAGAATTGAATCGCTTAGTGAATAAACGATACAAGAAACGAATTATTTAATTAATCATTTACAGAAAATATTCTAAGAATAAATTATGAAAATTGAATAAACAATTTAAACGATTAATTTTAAATTAAACTAATTGAAACATGTTTAATTAGATAATACTAATCTAACTAAAAAAAAATAACAATTAATTAATTAAAAAGAAAAATAAACATGGAAATAAAGGGGGTGTAGTTAGTGATTCTGGAGAGTTTCAAGCCCAAACCCAATCATAAAAATCAGATTTTTTATATGAAACATAAAAAAAAAAATAGTATTGAAGGGAAATAACCTGAGACACGTTTCCTTTCTCTCTGAAAATCACTTGAGCTTTCTCCCAAATACGCTTCCTTTTCCAATCCCTTTCCGACGCAGCTCCGTCCCGCGCGGTTTCCTGCAACGGTATTTCTGGTGACGTTAACCTCTCCATCGCGGTTCAGTTCAGGCGAAACCTTCCCTGTTTCTTCGCCGACGATTCAAATTGCGGATGTGTTATTGGTGAACGGTGGAGCGAAGGCGAGCACGAGGGTTTTAGGTAAGAAAAATTCTATCAATTCTTCTCTTTTTCCCTCTTTTGATTCCAAACAATTTGCATCAAGGGTTTATGAAATTGTTTTCTGAAATTGGAATTACGTTGATGATTCGGCAGATTTTTGTGAACCTCTCCGTTTTTCCTTTCTCTCCGGCGCGGTGGTTTTGGCTCAGGTGAGGTGAGATGATGATTCTTCATTTTGATTCAAAAGCCTGTAGAAGAATTTGAGCATGTTAATTTGATTTCTCTTGTAATTAAACCTGATAATTCATTAAACTCAATTGAAATTGTGAATTGAAATTGTAATTTGATTGCAAAAAAAATTATGAAGGTTCAATTAAATTCTGAGTTCTGCAATTGTTGTTGCAGAAATTGTGTGAAACGGCCGCTTATGGACGAACTCGACGTATCGGCGACGTCGGCTTTTGCGGCGAATTCGAAGATTGGAAATGCTGCTGTAGGTAAAGTAACAGGTTCTCATATTCTCATTTTGATTTTTGATGGACTGAAAATCCAATTTGTCAGCTGTGAATTGGATTTGTTGCTGAATCTTTGTTGTCCTGTTGCACTTGTTATGCAGGTTCTGATGTTGTTGATGTTCTATTGTGCGCAGGTTGGGATGTTATTGTTCTTTACAGTTCCTGAAAAAACAAAGAAATAGGACAGCTGAGGGAGGGGGCTGCTATGTGTTATTTTCTGCAACATTTTTATGTTTTGAATTTTTGAATTTCTCACCATGTGTATGTTTGCATCAAGCATAGCAACATGTATAAGACAATATTAATAACATATTAGTAAATGTTCTCTCTTTTTTTTCTTTTCAAAACTCTTGTGTGTAAGTGACATTTTGTAGTAAAATGTGAAAGTAGGGGTTTGTTCCCCTGTGTGTATTTGTGAACATTTTATGAAAACAAAACAAGAAAGATTGAAATAGAGGGGAAGGGCGCTGCCCTGTGTTGTGTATGTGAATTTTAAGAAAAAATACATTGCTATGGGAGAAAGGGGGTGCGCAGCACCCATTGTTTATATTTACATTCTCTTTTTTTTCTAATTTACACAAAAAAAATAGAAAGAAAATTTTAGAGAAAGAGAAGAGAGAAACAAGTTAATACTTGTTTGGTGTAATTTGCAAAGAGCTTCAAAGCTCTATTTATAGGCAAAGATGCATTAGTATTTTAAACTAAAAATGAGATAAGATGAAGACTTAGCATTCAAAGTTTGATCCTCAAATTCAAAACTTGGCCTTCAAGTTTAAAAAAAAAATCATGAGTCTTGACTCAAATTTTTCAAAGTTTATTATGATTTAATGTATGTAAAACAAATCATGAAAAATAAAAATTAGTAAAAACAAAACTCATTAGAAACAAAAATCATAAAAAACAAAAAAATAAAAATATATAAAATTATATTTTTATTTCTTTAAAAAAACAAAAATTTGAATATATATAAATATATACATATATTTACACGAAATATATATATATATATATAAAATATATATATATATATATAAAAAATTGAATATATATTTATATATATATATATATATATATATATATATATATATATAAAGGAAAAAAAAAAATATATATATATATATATATATATATATATATATATAAGTATCTAAAAGAAAGAGAAAAAAAACAAATATATTTATATATAAAAACGAATATATATATATATATATATATATATATATATATATGCATACTTAATTTTTTTTTTAATTTTTTTTTATTTTCATTTTATATAGGTAAAAATAAAACAAAATCAGAGATTGATTAAATCGTGCGAAATATAGATGAATAATGGACATTTGCAAGTTTAATTGAAAAACACGTCCGTTCATCGGTTTTTCGCATAATTAACCAGAAAAGACGAAGATTTCAATGCATATATTCTGACTGAAAATTTTAACGATATACATGACAAAAACAGATGCTATAGTATGCAGATGACACGAAGTGAAAACACAATCAGGTTTTGACAAATGGTGGTCAAAATTTGGGGTATGACAGATGCCCCTATTTAATCTTCTTGGACCCGAAGGTGTGAATGGCGAAGATATTCGGACATTCAGGGTGCAAGAGGATTAAATATCGGAATACCCGAAATTTTGATAGTATCTATGAATGGTAGTTTACGCATTCATCTTCTTTTGCCAAGCGTTGATACTTAGAAAAGGTAAAACTTCCCCTCGATCCTGGTTTCCCGCCAAGGAACTGGTCTCTGTTTCTAATATAAACTTCCCCTCGATCCTGGTTTCCTACCAAGGAACTGGTCTCAGTTTCTGATATAAACTTCCCCTCGATCCTGGTTTCCTACCAAGGAACAGGTCTCAGTTTCTGATATAAACTTCCCCTCGATCCTGGTTTCCTACCAAGGAACTGGTCTCAGTTTCTTTTGTCAATAAACTTTCTTGACAAGAAACGCTATTCGTAGCGGTTTTTCCTCAAACTTCTCGCCGAATTTCTTTTACTAGGGAGATGCCATTTGACGGAAAAGGGTTGAGGTCAGACTTGCTGGGGAAACCCATTGGTCTGAGCTGTAGAGGTGTGCAAACTTCTCTGTTGGAGACGCCATTTTTTGACTCTACTGGGGAAAACGAGTCTCTTGAGAGACTGCTTTCCGCTTGGGGATATTACATCATACCTTTCCTCGAGATCTTCTTGAAGAAATGCCATATGACGTAATCCAATTTGGGAGGTGCTGATGACCTCTTCGTCAGCGAACCTTTTGGAGAAAAACTGCTGTATTGCCGAAGCTTTGATTAAGTGGATTTCTCTTAGGATTTTCCTTAATCCGAGAAAGCGAAGACATCATATTCAATGGCGAAGAGTGACATTTGTCGAAGGTTTTCTTGTCTTTCAGAGATTCAAGTTATCAAAGTGGTCGAAGGTTGTCTCTAATCCAGAGATAAACTGGAGAGAGATTGTTTAGATGATTCACTTCCTGACGAGGAAAGAACTGACAACTCGATTGAGAGAACTTTTATCACTTGGGGAACAAGATCGACTAGAGTGATAATGATGCAATATGAATGTGAATATAAATCAATAATGCATGATGTATGTATGTTTATGCTGACAAAGTTGACACGACATACAAACTAGTGGATGAACAAGACTGGATACTCGGCCACTGCGGGGGACGAAAAAGTACCATTTGGTCCAAAATAGCAATTTTGCCTTGCTTAGGAGAAGTAGTCCCTGTGGGGAAAACCGTTGGTTGGGCTTAGGAGATAAGAACTCTGTCGGGGATGTCGGAAGGAATATTCGCGTCCGACACAGCTGATCCTTCATTCAGGTGCACTGGTTTAGAAGGAGTACTTAGATTCTGCACTTTGAAGCTCGATTACTTCTGGAGTAGCGATCAATGTTCTTTCGATGTTCAACAATCAAAAGAAATTGCCATCTTTATTTTAAAAGCAGAAAAAGTTTGACAAGTAAATTCATTTTTGTTTTATTTCAAGAATCGTTAATCATTTTAAAACGTCGTTCTGTAAAGCTAAAACAAATGAGAATTGCAAACAAAAGCACTAGGACTCAAATTTTATTGATAGGATGGAAATCAGCCAAACACGTGATTCCATGGAGTATGTACAAAGTTTAGAAAATGGTAATTTAAGGGAAAAGGGCTACATTGAAACATAACGACCGCTATCTTTCTACCAACTTTGAATTCTGGACATCCTGAGCTTCCGTCGAAGATGACCTTGACTGGAGTTTCCCTGAGGGATGGCATTACTGTTGTTGCAAATTTGCCCCTTTGTTGGACATAGTTACTTACCATTAATCCCTAATTTTTTCCTGGATTGTACTTTGAGATTTCCAATCCACCGGGATGATTTTTGATTATGTCTCTAATTTTTGCCTGGACCGCCCTTTCAGGTTTTCAATACACCGAGACGTTTTTTATTTATTTATTTAGGTGAAGTATTTCTTGACTACGTCAACATTTGTGGGGTAGGAAAATTCCTCTCCGTCCATGGTTGCGAGTCTCAAGGCGCCGCCTGAGAAAGCTTTCTTGACCACATAGGGGCCGTCATAATTCGGAGTCCACTTGCCCCGGGAATCAGTGAGAAAGGATTGTATCTTCTTGAGCACGAGGTCTCCTTTTCTGAAGACACGAGGTCGAACCTTTTTGTCAAATGCCTTCTTCATTTTTTGCTGATACAACTGACCATGGCATAGTGTCGTTATTCGCTTCTCTTCAATCAGATTCAGTTCGTCGTGTCGGCTTTGACACCATTCAGCTTCTGTTAGCTTAGCTTCCATCAATACCCGGATTGATGGGATCTCTACCTCTATGGGGAGCACTGCTTCCATGCCATATACTAGAGAGAAAGGGGTTGCCCCTGTTGAAGTACGGACATACGTGCGATAACCATGAAGCGCAAAGGGTAGCATCTCGTGCCAGTCTTTGTAGGTTACAACCATCTTTTGAATAATCTTCTTGATGTTCTTGTTAGCCGCTTCTACCGCTCCGTTCATCTTGGGTCGGTAGGGAGATGAGTTATGGTGTTCGATCTTGAACTCAGAACACAACTCTTTCATCATCTTGTTGTTCAAGTTAGATCCATTGTCAGTAATGATCTGGCTTGGAACACCATAACGGCAGATGATATTGTTTTTGATAAAGCGGACCACCACTTTTCGGGTTACATTGGCGCATGACGCTGCTTCGACCTACTTGGTGAAGTAATTAATGGCTACCAGGATGAATCGATGTCCGTTCGAAGCCTTGGGTTCTATCATGCCAATCATGTTGATTCCCTATATGGAAAAAGGCCATGGGGAAGATAGAACTTTGAGATGTGCTGGTGGTACATGAATTTTGTCTGAGTATATCTGACACTTGTGACACTACCTCATGTACTTGTAGCAGTCAGATTCTATGGTCAACCAATAGTACCCTGCTCTTAGAATTTTTCTCGCCATTGTGTGTCCATTGGCATGAGTGCCAAAGGATCCTTCGTGAATTTCTTTTATCAGCACGTTTGCTTTTGGCCTGTCTACGCATCGGAGCAAGACCATGTCAAAGTTTCTCTTATAGAGTGTATCACCGCTCAGGAAGAAGTGGCCTGCCAACCTTCTGAGGGTCTTTCTGTCTTTTCTAGATGCCCCCGGTGGGTATTCTTGTTTCTGAAGGAAGCATTTGATATCGTGATACCAAGGTTTGTCGTCTATGACAGCTTCAATTGTGAAGATGTAAGCGGGCCATTCCAGGCGGATTATGTCGATCTTAGGTGTGTCGTTCCATTGACATACACTAATCATGGAAGAGAGAGTGGCTAATGCATCAGCCATGTGATTCTCTTCACAAGGGATAGGGTGAAACTCGACTCTGTTGAAGAAGGGTAACAACCTTCTCGCGTAATCTTTGTAAGGAATCAATCCTGATTGGTATGTGTTCTAATCTCCTTTGATCTGATTGATAACCAGGGCTGAGTCGCCATATACATCCAAGTTCTTAATCCTTAAGTCAATTGCTTCTTTGAGTCCCATGATACTAGCTTCGTATTCGGCCTCGTTGTTTGTGCACTTGAATGTCAATCGGGCAGTGAAAGGAATATGGGTACCCTGAGGTGTTATGATGATTTCCCCAATTCCGTTTCCATAATGATTGACAGCTCCGTCAAAGATTAGTCCCCATTGGGAACCTGGTTCCGGCCCTTCCCTGGTTAGTGGTTCATCGTAATCTTTCATTTTTAGATACATGACATCTTTGTCTGGGAAGTCAAACCCGACCGATTCCTGATCGTCAATCGGTTGATGAGCCAAATGATTGGCTATAACACTTCCCTTAACGACTTTCTGAGCATGGTACTCTATGTCATATTCTGATAACAACATCTGCCAACGGGCTATCCTTCCCGTGAGAGCAGGTTTTTCAAAGACGTACTTGATTGGATCCATTTCAGAGATTAACCAAGTAGTGTGACGAATCATATACTTGCAAAGACGTATGGCTGCCCAAGCCAGAGCGCAACAAGTTTTCTCAAGCATAGTGTACCGAGTTTCACAGTCAGTGAACTTCTTTCTCAAATAGTAGATGACAGATTCTTTTCTTTTTGTTTCGTCTTGTTGGCTAAGTACACATCTCATCGAGTCTTCCAAGACTGTTAGGTAGATGATCAGTGGTCTTCCTTCCACTAGAGGTGATAGATTCAGTGGGTTCAACAGGTATTCCTTGATACTGTCGAAGGCGGTTTGGCAATCTTCTGTCCAAACGCAGTCCTGATTCTTTTTGAGTAATTTGAAGATCGGCGCGCATGTCGCGGTCATGAGGAATATAAATCTGGAAATGTAATTCAAACGTCCCAAGAATCCCCTGACTTGTTTTTCATTCTTTGGAGAAGGCATTTCTTGAATTGCCTTGACCTTGTCAGGATCAACCTCATTTCCTTTCTAGCTGACGATGAACCCTAAGAGTTTCCCTGAACGAACATCGAACGTGCACTTATTGGGATCCAAGCGGAGTTTGTACTTTCTCAGACGCTCAAATAGCTTTGACAGGTGGGTCACATGCTCTTCTTCTGTCTTAGATTTGGCAATCATATCATCGACACATGCCTCGATTTCTTTGTGTATCATGTCATGAAACAGAGTAGTCATGGCCCTTTGATAGGTTACCCCGGCATTCTTCAAACCGAATGGCATTACCTTGTAACAAAAGGTACCCCATGGGGCGATGAACAAAGTTTTCTCCATGTCTTTCGGTGCCATTTTTATCTGATTATAGCCCGAGAATCCATCCATGAAGGAGAATACTTTGAACTTTGTTGTACTGTCTACCAGCATGTCAATGTGTGGTAAGGGAAAATCATCCTTTGGACTTGCTTTGTTCAGATCCCTTTAGTCTACACACATTCTGACTTTTCCATCCTTTTTCGGAATGGGTACTATGTTGGCTAGCCATTGAGGATATTGTGATGTGGCGAGGAAACCCGCGTCAATCTGTTTTTGTACTTCCTCTTTAATTTTGATGGCCATGTCTGGGTGAGTCCGTCTCAACCTCTATTTTACTGGACATTTTGATCTTAACGGTAGATGACGTTCCACGATGCTGGTATCCAACCCTAGCATGTCCTGATAGGACCAAGCAAATACATCAGGAAACTCTTTGAGAAGCTTTGTTAAACTTTCTTTGACAGTTAAACTGAGCAGTGCCCCAATCCTGACCTTTTTCCTCTCTTCTTCTGAACCCAAGTTGACCATTTCCAACGGCTCTTTTTGAGGTTTGATGGACCTTTCCTCTTGTCTGAGTAATCGGGAGATCTCTTCTGGGATTTCGTCGTCATCTTCTTTTTCATCCTCAAACACCGGGAATTCAAAGTTAGGAGAAGGCATTGGATCATATGTTTCAATGGGGTTTAAAACAAGCAATCTGCATGACGTGATGATTTGTTTTAGAAGAGATAGAGAGAATGCAAGAGCGCGTGCAGTGTATTTATGATCTTGTCGATTCTTGAAACTACAGCCCTATAAAACAAAACTCAGGCGCTTTGGGCAAAGCGAAGAGGTATATTTACAAAAAAGTGAGCCTTATAAAAACATCTGTTTCACCTGGGCAGGGTGAAAGGTTAAGATAAAGACGGTAATTACTTAGACTTATGAACAACTTTCGGAACGTCTACAGCAACCCATTGGCGGCGAACTCCTCGGTGAATCACAAAGTCTGGCACCTTCCTTCTTGATTTTTCTTCAGAAATGACGCTAATTTCTGGTGGAACATGATTGTTGGAGTCTGTCTCCCTGGCAGAGTTGCCATAGGAGGATTCTTCTGTTGTATCTTGCACAATATTTGTACTCTCAGGTGGATCTCCCCATCCAGTTGGCTGGATGTCTTCGAGCCTGATGCGAGAGCTTTCGGGAGCGGTGTACTTGACCATGAAGTCGTATTTTCCACTTGGTTGTCCTAAGGTGTCCTACACTTCTTTGGAACTGGAGGAGTCATCCCTCTCGATGACGTTGACCTCGGGAAAAGCGTAGTTGATGAACTCTAGTCCGGCAAGCTTTGCAAATTCATCGTTGTACTGGATATTTTCAGAATGCCCTGAGTGTTGATCCCATGACATGGTGGGGACGCAAGTATTCTTTTCAATGATGCTAGGCTGATATACATCATTGGGCTGACTCTCTTATCCTGAGTCTCCTGGGTACGGCTTCCAGATAGGCAGGTCATCCATTGGGCCATAATAGTCATGGTCAAAGTTGTCTTTCATCAGAGTGTTCTCCTCTAATGAGTTGGGTGGAGCACGACATCCTTCTGGATCACAATCTCCGCATATCATTTCGATGTCTGATCTTGGTATATATCTCGGACTCTGTACGGGATAGCAAAATGGCGTAGGCACCTCTTCCTGAGACATATAACCGTCCTCGTTGAGATAGGACTTCCATTCTTCATCTGTATCAGAGGGATCACCCTCATTGATGGTATGTACTTCTTGAGACACTGGGTGAAGGAAACCTCCACTGTGGAAGAAGTTCTGAATGGGATGAAGAGTTTCATTGTTAAAAGAAGTTTGGGTTCAGGATGAAGAAAAACTAAGACCTTTCTTCGCTTTGTTATCAGTAGGAATGACAAGCTGTCCCCATCCTTTGGTACTGTTATTTTTTATTACTTCGAGAGCATCTTTGTACGAGGAAATCGATGTTCCTCTTTCTGACTGGTTGTTATTTCTCACCGAAAGTGCATGGAACTGGGTTCCAACAACCTCCTCTGGTTCTACACAAGTGGATGATGATAAGTTACTCACGATCAAGGCTTGCTCTCTGCAGACTGTGACGAGATGGTCGTTCTTGACAAACTTCAGCTTTTGGTGAAGTGTCGAAGTGGCTGCCCCAACCTCGTGTATCCAAGGTCTTCCTAACAAACAGTTGTATGCTGCCCGGATGTCCATGACATGGAAAGTGACTTGGAAAGTGTGAGGACCAATAGTTATGGGAAGGCCGACTTCGCCGATAACTATTTTTCGGGATCCGTCAAATGCCTTGACGATGACCTCACTGCCTCTCATCGGAGATCCTTTGAATGATAGTCGCATTAGAGTGGATTTCGGCATAACATTTAGAGCCGGTCTGGTATCTACCAGTACGCTGGCTAAAGCATCGCCCTGGCAGTTGACTGTAATATTTAGCGCCATGTTGTGACTTTTGCCTTCTTTCGGCAGTTCCTCATCACTAAACCCCAAGTTGTTGCAGGAAGTGATGTTGGAGATGATGTTGTCAAATTATCTTATTGACACATCATGTTCCACAAAGGCTTGCTCTAAGACTTTCTGTAGAGCTTCCCTGTGAGCTTCGGAACTGAGTAAAAGAGATAACACATAGATTCTTGAAGGATTTTGCAACAGTTGGTCTACAATGTTGTATTCACTCTTCTGGATGAGTTTCAGCATCTCATCGTTGTTCTTTGAAAGGCCGGGATTACTAGATTGATTGACTGGTTGATTGGGACCTTCTGTTTGAGGTTCCTTTTCTCTGGTAGGTTCTCCAACTCCTCTGTTGAAGATCCGAACGCTCTGTGTTACTCGACTGATGTCTGCAATATTCACGATGGAGGGTAATGGAGTTTCCTTTCCATTCTCAATTGTTGTTGCACCGTATTTGTAAGGGATAGCTTTATTGGACTTGTACGGTACTAGTCCCGGTAGATAGATAACTACAGGAGCCTTTTGATTTTTTTGACCATCGTAGTCGGCCTCAATTGGTTCGAGGTTGAGAATCTTTCCACTATCAAGGGGAACTCTTGATTCATGGAGTAAAGGGATTATGGCGCATACATCTTTGGCCACTTCTCATTTAGGGATTAAGACAACGTCTTTGCCTTGATTGGGAAGATAGTCTGACATTATGTTGATCGAACCAGAGCTTGAGCATGGTCGAACCTCTTTGTGGTCCAACTGATTTTGAAGGGCTGCTCGCACGAGGTAGCATCCTTGGTTATCTTCCGAGCAAACTCTACATCGTTCATAGTTGTGTGGTGGCACCCGGCCATGTCCGCTCTGTATGCAGTGTAACCTTACTAGATCTGTTTCCATTGATCGAACATTCTGACTTTGATGCCTAGTAGGGTTCCCATTAATCATACTGACTTATTGTGTGTCTTCGTCTAAATAGATCGGAAGCCACCAGTGGTTCAACAAGTGTTGCAAATTTCTCTGAACGAGAGCACATCCTTGGTCGCTTTCACGGCATACTGTACAACCCTGATAATTGTGCAAAGTCAGAAAACCGAGCAGGACCTGCTTAGCATGTAACTCCACCAAGCTGGTATTCATCAAGCGAATATCAAAGATTTGAATCATATTCACTTGATACTGATTTCTATCGCGGTAATCCTGAATCCATCCAAGATCCATCTGACGCTGGAGGGCGTCTTGTACAAAAGAGCATCCCTGATTGTTTACCGAGCAAATCAGACAGGAGTCGTAATCGTGTCGTGGAAGATTATGATGTTGGCTTTTCCTTGAGTGCATTGCCACCAAGTTGACATTCATCGCACGGATGTGTTCGCCTTGAAATTCAGCAAACAACCTCTGGTCTTCTAATTTGTGGAATTAGTTTACTAACAGGACCGACCACACAAATCCAAGGACACAGTGCGTTAAAAATGCTGACAATTTGAGTAAAACTCTAACCTTTTCATCATTGTTTTATTATTGTTCTCACAGTTGGTAATTTTTTACTAACTAAAATAAATAAAACTTGGAATTGGTAAATAACTGGTGAATATGAAAATAACGTGACAAGAATAAAATTTGCAGAATCTTATAGAGTATTGTAAACAAAATTAAATTTCATAAAGAATTGCAAGTAATAAACTGGTGTTTTTCTCAAACGTACATTTTTTCCATAATGACTCATTTCTCTCACACGGTTACTCTGAGTAATTTGAATAACTTGTACAATTTTGAAATGCACACACTTTTCTCATACTATGACTACCTATTTATATACAAACCAAACAACTGTCGATAACAGCTATTTCCCCTAAATGTGACAAATGGCGTCTTGCATGCTTCCTTGCCTTGGATATGCTCCACGCGTCTGATTTCTTCAACTGCATCTCCCTCTCAATTTTGAATTTCAAATTATCTGACGAAATACCTCTCTAACTCAAGTTTGTCAAAATAATGAACTTCTTTATTACTTAGTGAAATTCACATCACTTGTTCCAGTTTCCAAACCGTCTTCGACTAACTTTTAATTTAGCATCAAATCTTGAGTCAAAAATATTTCGACCAGCTCCTTCTACTTTTTGTTTTCCAATCAATCCATTGCCATCAAAAATAGCAGTCTACAAATTGCCCCCCAATAAATGCCTTTTCGATTATCAATGAGAAATGCATTTTTTGCCAACATGATTCGACGCCTTCAGTAATTTACCAAATTGACTGGTCCTATGATTGGACACCTATGACGTTAGGATCATCATTACACTTTTCTGAAACGTCTCTTCAGCCCACGTTTCTGACAATTTTCATCACCACTACCCTAATCCCTAGTAAATCGTGGGCGACCAACTCAACTGCCACTGTTTCAGTCCATCCACTCACAACTGCCACGTGCCCCATGATCTCTCCAAATAAAAAAATTTCTGAATCTTAACTGCATCAGTCACCTCTTTTTACCATCTATAAATAAGTCAAAAAACTCCTTTTTCAACCTTTTATGCTTCTTCTTCCTCTTGAGTAAACCCTTTCAACGTTTCTTCCTCTTCTCTGAGTTTCTCTGCAACTTCTTTCCTCCAAACATGGCGTCTTCCGCAGCTCCAACAACTTCCAACAAAGCTCCAAAAAACTCTAAAGCTTTATCACCTATCCACAAAATTCTTGGCCCAAAGGTGGTGGGAAACCAACAATATGTGCCTGAACCTCCTAATCAAGAAGAAAAAAGGCGCATTTTTCAATCCCAGGTACTTATCCCTATTCTAATTTCTGGTAAATCATATGCAATGCTAGGGCCTTTGCCTGATTTAAAATTAGATCCAGTGAAGGTAAAATATTTTTTTCCAGTTTATCACCGTCATAAACCCATAGATAATGGGGTTAAACGTAGAACTGATAAAGAAAATGCCATATATGAGAAATCCACTGTTGATGGCCAAGGCTCACCCTCTGAAGAACCCATAAGCTTAGAATATCTGAACCATGCCAGAATTTTTAGATCTTGTCCCTTGTCGAAAGACCCATATGATTATTTAGCTTGGCTGGCGAAGATTGAAAAAATTAAGGCTGACTTTTGGAAAGACATAGGTATTTTCGACTTGATTCAACCATCGAAAGTAGGACCAGGTTACTGCCCAAATATGCTCCTGTCTTCCCTCTACTTCTGGGATAGTACTTATAACAATTTCCATCTTCGTTGTGGGATGGTTACCCCTACCCTATTCGACGTAGCTGTCATCACTGGCCTTAGCCTGTTAGGAGTAGACTATGACCCCAACGTTTTATGTGATGATTTTATAGGATTCGACACGAACAAGGCCACCTTCATAGCTTACATTGCCAATTATCATGATAAAGAGACTAAGGAAGTCTCTGATCAGGAACATGTAGTTTTCCTAGCCCTCTGGCTGTCGAGATGTGTCTTTTGCTCCAGGTCACTCCAAGTAGCCAAACGTTACATTACTATGGCAAATCAGCTTCATGCTGGGCATCGGTTATGCCTGAGTGAAATGATCTTAGCAAATCTTTACTAACCTCTGGGCGAAGGTGTTACTTTCCTCAAGACCGTCAAGGATAAAGGAAACCTTCTTTTGTCAGGACCGTTTTGGCTTCTGCAATTATGGCTTAATGCCACTTTTGAAGCCTCTCTCCCTATCAAAAATCCTGTGAATGAAGACGCCTTGAGGGACAGGAGGGTCAAAGGGACTAAATTGGTGCAATTGACACCCACTGACGAAGGACTGAGCCTCCAACAAGCTTTTAATAGTTACGTCATGATGTTCACCAAACGCTACAACTTTACCCCCAGTATGGCCCCTTTCGCCAATAGGGTGATTGGACCAAAATGGTTCACTAGAAGACTACCTGTGGAGTCAAAACCTGAAGAAGATGATTTCCTCAATGTCTGGGAATCCTTCCTGACACCTAGACTTCTAGCTTCCAGAAATTAGCCCTGGAAAGTCAAAGATCTCTTTGGTTGTTTACCAGCCCAACTTTGTCTCTCGACAGTTTGGGTTAATTCAGATACAACCTAAACCCCTCTTTTCCAGAAAAGGTTCTCTCATTCACTACAACATGTTCCACAACGAAGATAAGTGATCAGAATTATTGGAGAAGTATTCTAACCTGTTCGAGATTCAACCAGTGGTCTTTCGATTGTCCTTCCTTTGTACTCAGGAATTCGATGAATGGTGGAAAGATTACTATACCACCCAGTTTTTTGATGTGCCTTCCTTCAATATCCAGCTAACTAAAGCTTTTACACTCGTGCAGGACAAGACCAAGAAAGGTATTTCGAGACACGTCAAGGAAATCCAAGCATTCCAGAAATACTTTGAAACTGCTTATAGGCCCAATGAACTTAGTCGAACCATAAGTGAAGCAGCAGTTACTTTGAAACAAAAATTCATGAGCAAACTAGATGATTTTAAACTACCTCCATACGTTCGACCAGATCAACGTTATGAGTTGGCTTTCAATCTTCATCCACCAAAGTTTCCCCCTCTACCTTCTGCTGAATTTGGTGTGGCTCTTAGCCCTCCGTTTCTAGATTGGTTCATTTGCGGGGATTCGATGAAAATTCTTTGCAAAAATTACCAAAAACGCGCTAAGCGAGTGGTTCCGACTAAGTACACCTTAGACAATTTCAAAGGTCACCTTCATATTGGCATAGAACACGTTCGCGTGGAAACTCCAATACTTGAAGGTGTGGAATGGGGAGACCTTCGACATCCTTTACTTATTATTCACGCATATTTCTTCAAACTTTATCTCTAATTTCTTCCTTTTTCCCTTAGCTTTGAAAATAACTGCCAAGAAACCAGCTGTTGAAGGTTCGACTGCAGGAGTTGAGGAAGGCCCTCAAAACACAACTAAAAAACCTCTGGCGAGAGTATAACTCTATTTCTTATTTCGCCAACATTATTATTATTATTTTGTTTTACATGCTAATTAAACTTTGTTGCCATTTTCAGGGAAGCCGAAAACCTCCTCCAACGCCGAAGAAAAGGAAAGAGCAAGAAATTGAAACTCCTGTTATTGAATTTGGTGACGAGTCTCCCGAACAGGTACAACCTTCAAAGAAAAAGAAAAAGGTATCGAAACCTCCCCCACAAAAGTCCTCTACCGTCAGAACACTGGAGAACACTCCCCCAACAAGTCCAATTGTGCAAGTTCCACCCATTCCTGAAGATAGTGAAAATTCCAGCTTTAAAACTGTTATCCCCCAGGTACGTTCTGATATTCGACAGCTAAACTCTTTCCTTATGGTCATACTTAATTTTTTTTTAACTTGATTTATCTTTTCAGGTCCAAGTTGATACCCTTGGGCACCCTCTTGTACAAGTACTTCCAAAGACCAGCAGTGATCCCACCTATAAACCTACCAGTCCTTCAAAGCAGTCTCCAAAAGGTTCGACAAAGGAATTTTCAACGGAGGTCAACCAACCAGTTGCTACTCTCCAACAACAACATCCTGCTCAAGACAGGAAGGGAGAAGAAACCAACCCCAAGAACGACATCTTAGTCGAAAATGGTGGGGAAACTGAAATGGCCAATGAAACCTTGATCACAAAAGACCATCCTGATGATAATTCTCCCATTCATTCGAAACAGGATGATGAAGATAAGGATGAGGAGACTGGCTCTGATGTCGAAAAAGAAGAAGAAACTGAAGATGATAGATGTAACGCCCCGATTTGTTTAATTGTATTTATTTATTTCATTTATGTGAATTTTGTGAAATGTGAGAATTTATTGTATTTTACCTGATAATTGAGTTAATTGGTTAATTTCCCTGATAGGTAAAATATTTGCAATAAATTATAATTTCTTTTCAACTTTTATTTCCCGAAATATATTTCATTGCTGTTTATGTTTTATCGCATTTTGAGAGCGTTTGGGAGATATTTGAGCGTAAGGGCAAAATGGTCAATTGATAAGTTAGATATTTATATAAATAGAGAATAGAGAGAAAAAGAGAGAAAGGAAAAGAAAATAAAGAAAAGGGAAAGAAGAGAAAGAGAAGAGAAGGAAAAAGAGAGAAGAGGAGAAAGAGGAAAAAAATGAAGAAACTCCATTTCAATCGCGAATAATCGGGTAAGGGTGAGAAGTTTCGATTATATCTTGCTTGTATATGTATATGTGTATGTTTTCTTGGATTGTTTTGGTTATTTTCTTCTAGTTTTCAATTAGGTTGGATTTATGAACAATGAGTGGGAATCGATGTTTGGCCGGTCGAAAGTCGGAATAAATTGCGTAGTATAGTCGGGTGAAGATATGATTTACTCGGGTAAACTTGTTGGTATGTTTCCATAGGTGTTGATTGAGTTTTGGGGTGTGAATGTATTGATAAAATTATGTTTCAAAATATTTCAAAAATGGAAAATGTGTTGGATGGCTTTTTAATGGTGAAAATATTGTAGTATGTTGAATTCTGAGACCGGGGCTTTTTACGAAATCGAAATCGGATGTCCGGAAGGCATTTAACGGTCGAAAACTGAGTTTTTAGCAGAATCTGCGCATTCATGCGCTAACCCTAGAATTATGCATCTACTCATGATCTTCGTGCGCTGACCCGGGCGAAATTTCCAGGTTTATGTGCTGACCCCTAGCATCATGCGTCGACTCATGATCACAGAATTTTCCAAAATGTCAGATTTTGTTTTTCTTCATAACGTTTGAACCGTAAGTCCGTTTTGACCCCCGTTCGAAGCATTGAAAAGCTAATGAAATATTCTTTCTATTAAAAATGGTTTGGAGGGAAGTAGATGATTTATTTAAGTCGTGGTCTTGTGAAATTGTGGTGTTGTCAGATTTTTACCGTCGTAATTGTGTGCGATTGATGTGTTATCATGTGATATGCTTTTGATATATAACGTATAGCTTATGTGTTGTTATATGATGTGAATGCATGTGATAATGATGTTGTTGTGTGGTAAAATACATTGTTTGATTGAATATCAATGTATGTTGTTATGATGTTTTGTGGGATTGTTGTAGTTGATGGTGAGTAATTCTTGATATGAATTAATATGAGTGTATATGCTAAAATGCTAATTGTTGTGGCTTGTGGATTATGATGAAATGCATTGTTTATGTGAAATTCAATGTGTGTTATTTGGTGGCCTTATGGCAAGTAAATGCATTGTTTGAATTGATTTCCAATGCATGAATAATGATGATGAGATAATCCATATTGTTGATTTGTGAAGATGCATTTGATTGTCATGAGTCCTTGTATGCCAAGCATCATGATATGCATTCTTGTGATGTCGTGTGCCCTTGTGGGGTGTGAGCGACGAAACGGTTCCAGAGGGAATCCGCTATAACATTGTGTGCCTTATACAAAGAGGTGTGAGCAATGATTATAGACGATCGTGTGCCTTATACAAAGAGGTGTGAGCGATAATTATAGACGATCGTGTGCCTTATACAAAGAGGTGTGAGTGATTGGGTCATGTGCCTTATACAAAGAGGTGTGAGCAATCCATAAATGCCGTGTGCCTTATACAAAGAGGTGTGAGCGACGGGGAATCATCGTGTGCCCGACGGGGAGTTACACTAAGTAACAAGCAATGAATCCAATAGTTCCTGAGTGAACTAATGATGAGAATGATGGATGGATGGTAGAGTCGTTGTGTCGGTCTCTGTGCATTTGCATGAATCATGAATGGATTGATTATGTGTGGAAAATCATGAATGGATTGATTATGTGTGGAAAATCATGAATGGATTGATTATGTGTGGAAAATCATGAATGGATTGATTATGTGTGGAAAATCATGAATGGATTGATTATGTATGGAAAATCATGAATGGATTGATTATGTGTGGGAGATTGTGAATTGATTAATTATGTGTTGAGCTTGTGATAGCATTGGTGATTTGATATGCATTTGTGATAAATGCATTGGTTATGGATGATATGTTTTATGTATAGACATATGCTATGTTTTGTGGGGATGTTGTACATTATAATGATTGTATTAATTATCTATGATATGCTATATATGAATATATGTGATGCGGTGGTGTGTTTCCATATGTCATAACTTTAGTATGCATTATGTACGAATATGTTATGTATTTGTGGCATGCTATATGCATTAGTATGTGATGCTTGTAGTGAGAATAATTATGCATGTGAATTTATATGTGTTTGCATATTATTATGCAATCTTGATTTAGTTGTTATTTCTCACCCTTCTATTGTGGTTTGTTGCTCTATGAGGCAATTGCAGATTAGTAGTCTTGGAGGCTTTTGTGAAGATTAGTTCTCCATCCGTGTGTCAGTCTGTCAGCTCTGATACGTAACACGGGAGTCAGGGAACGCTTTTGTTATATATGTATACATTTGTTGGATCTATTTTGTATTACCTTTGTATGAATATTTTGATGTTATAAAACAATTTATTTTGTAAAACAAGTCAGTGATGGATCTTTCTGCTTTATTCCATAATTGAACTTTCCTTTTGTTGGAAAAAGTTTCCCTTTTATGTTTATTCCATTTTGTGTTATGTATCAAATTTATGAGCAGGAATTGTGTTTTCTTTCTTTAAATGTGGCATCCTTGTTTCTGTCTAAGAATAATAAATTTTTATGTACTTTCTGATTTATTTATGTATTATTTATTCGCGATGGGAATTGGGGTGTTATAATAGAGAACCCACTCTAGGAATTGCTGCTGACGAGGAAAAAGAACGTGACACGCAGAACTCTCCCAAACATGCTAAGACTGGTTCACCAAATACTACTTCGACCAACTTCTCTCACGAAGAACTTGAGAACATGAAGGTGCAGCGGCCCTTAGAATATTTGAAAGTTGTGCTCAGCACACGTCACACCTTCTATGACTCTTCCCATAGCAGTTTGACCACCTCAGGGGCTGTTTCTGGTGCCAAATCTATGGATGCTATACTAGCCCAAATTCGGGAACAAATCCTTGACGTGGACCTGTTTCAGCTTTTGGAAGATGATTCGTTTGCTCAGTTCAACCTTAAGAAAATCCTGAAGCAAGTCAACATTTTGGAAGCTCCTGCTGAAATAACTGACGTTGTGGTGGACTTAACCACACTAATTGACCTAGTAGTAGCAGACTTCAACCGACTATGAGATTATTCGAAAAAGATAGAAAACAAGTCAGAAACTCAACTTGCTGAATGGGATGCCGTTGCAGTCTCCACTAATAGAGTGACTGAACTGGGAGAACTTTCTAAAAAGAGCAAGAAAGAAGCTGCCAGTTGTGATGAAAACATTCTGAAGTGGGAGAAACAAATAGCTGCTCTCCAAAAGAAAATTTCCCAGGCGAAAAAACGCAAGGAGGAACTGCAACAGGTCAAGCAAGATGAAATTGACAAAGAACTGGAAGTGGGAGTACACCATGCTGACAGAGCTCAAACATTTGGCAAATAAATTGAAGAGCTTTCGAACAGCAAAGCTCTTTGTGAATGTCGAATTCAGATCCAATGCTCAAAGTTCAACAAGTTGAAGAAATCTTTTTCTAATTTAAAGTTGTAATGTTACTTAGACCTTTGAGGCCTATTGGTTTATCTGTAATGACAATTAAGTCATTTGTTTGGCGAATTTCACCAACTTGTATTATTTCTTTTCGTAACATTATTCCATCATTATTTTAATTTCCTGCAACATGGGTCTATATTTTTTCAAATATTTCCCATTTATTTTCAGTACTCTTTTATCCTTTTCTAGTTCCTCAACTTCATATACGCCATTCGAAAATACTTTAACAATCTGAAAAGGTCCTTCCCACTTGGGGGACCGTTTCCCCATTAATCTATCTTTTCGATCCATGGGAAGAATAACTTTCCAAACGAGATCACCAATTGAAAAAGCTTTATTTTTTACCTTTTTATTGTAAGATTTTTCTACTCTTTCCTTTTTCCTTTTCAATAAATCTAGCGCTTTTAACCTTTCTTCATCCAAATTGACTAACTCATCTATCATCATGTTCCAATATGAATCTGATGGAATCTCATGATGTCTTTGAATTCGGGTCGATTGCAAATATATCTCAACTGGCAAGACTGCGTCATGGCCATACGTTAGTCAAAAAGGAGTTGCATTTGTAGCTTCCTTAGGGGATGTTCAACAAGCCCATAGAACTGTATCCAAAGTCTTGTGCCAATTTTTAGGCTTTCTTTCTACATGCTTCTTTATCAAACTGATTATGACTTTATTTGCTGCTTCGACCTGTCCATTGGCCTGAGCGTAATAAGGCGTTTATGTAAGAAGCTTGAACCCCGTTTCCTTCGCGAATGCTTGCATATTCTTACCAGTGAACACATATCCCTGATCTGTTGTTATTGTCTCTAGAATCCCAAACCTATAAATGATATGTTTCTGGATAAATTCAATTACTGCTTCCTGATCCACATTCACCAAAGGTATGGCTTCGATTCACTTTGTAAAATAATCGACCCCAACCAAAATATATCTCTGGCTTTTTGAAGAGGCCGGTCGAATTTCTCCAATTAAGTCCAAAGCCCAACCTCTAAATGGCCAAGGCTTTATTATAGAATGTAATTCGCTTGCAGGAACATGTGGTATCCCTGCGTGTACCTGACATTCTTGGCAACCTTTAGCAAATTTGACGCAATCTTTTAACATAGTTGGCCAATATACTCCTTGTCGGAATAATAGCCATTTCATCTTATGTCCAGCTTGATGTGCGCCACATGCCCCATTATGCACATTCGACAAGGCTATGTATGCTTCAGCTTCGCTTAAACACTTCAGCATATCCCCTATGGAGTTTTCTTGAATAATTCGTTTTCGAAAAGCACATAACTTAAAGCTCGATACTTGACTTTTCGTTCAACCGGTCTATTTGGGTTTTGTAAGTATTCCCTGATAGGTTTCCTCCAATCTTCAACCCTTGAATCATCCACGTTAAAAATCTCAAAGTTTTCTTCGTCAGCGTATCCTAGCTTTATTGTCTCTAGATCTGATGGGGATAACCTAGTTGAGACGACTCTTCCTCTTACTTCAATGGCTTTCTACAATTTCTCTTTGGACACTTTGTATCCGGAGGCTATTTGTGCTAAATCATTTGCCTCCTGGTTTTCTATTCAAGGAATATGTCGAACTGTAACCATATCGAACTTCTTCAATAGTCGATTAGCTACTACGAAGTACATGATCAAATTTTCTTTGACACACTTGTACTCCTTGGTTATTTGATTTACTACTAACTCAGAGTCTCCCATTATTTGGACTCTAGTTGCCCCCAATTCCAATAAAATTTCAAGTCCCGCTATTAAAGCTTCGTATTCGGCTTCGTTATTTGAACACAGTCCTTCGACTTTATACTTGAATTTTGTTGGAATTCTTTTAGGAGAAATAATCAAAACTCCTACACCAGTTCCATTCTTATAACTAGAACCATCGAAATATAACTTCCATGGCTCTATTTCGACATAGTCCACAGACTCTTCGTTTATGGCATGGTCGACTATAAAATCAGCCACCACTTGTCCTTTGACAGCTTTTAATGGTAAGTATGTCAAGGAATATTTAGTTAATACTAAAGCCCATTTTCCAATTCGACTATGCAAAATTGGTTTAGATAACATATGTTTTATTACGTCGAAATGGGAAGAAACATAAACATCAACTAGTTTTATATAGTGCTTTAACTTCATACATGAAAATTATACACATAAACACAACTTTTCAATCACACTATATCTAGTTTCTACATCATTTAAGACTCTACTGAGGTAATAAATGGCTCTTTCGACACCATTTTCATCCTCTTGGGCTAACATACTCCCTATTGTCTTATCTGACGCGGCTATGTACAGCCTTATACTTCTACTTCTACAAGGTGACATCAAAATAGGGGGATGTGTCAAGTACTCCTTGATTTTGTCGAAGGCATCTTGTTGCTCTTGCCCCTATGCAAAGTTTTCCTTTTTTAGTCGAAGTAGAGGAGAAAAGGCTTGCGTCATCCCACTAAGGTTGGAGATGAACCTTCTGAAAAAATTAATCTTCCCAAGTAAAGACTGTAATTCCTTCTTTGTTGATGGCGCTTTCGCCTCCATTATTGCTTTGGCCTTGTTTTGATTTATTTCGATCCCCTTCTTGTGGCCCACAAAGTCTAGGAAGTCTCCCGCCTGCACACCAAATGCACATTTGAGAGGATTCATTTTTAGACCATACTTCCTCATCCTTTCAAAGGACTGTCGAAGGTGGTCAATGTGACTTTCTCCTGAAACAGACTTAATAACAATGTGTTATACCCCAAATTTTGACCACTAAGATTTCCCATCAATGTGCAAATCATCATCACAATATGGGTGTATCATTATGCCTCATTAGTCTCCCCAAAGATGGGTGAGCATCCACTACAATCAAAATTAGGGTTTCAAGCCCTCTCTGAGCTCTTAGACAAAGGATCAATCAAGAAATGACATGATCTTCAACTTGTCTAAACCTCTCAAACATCCACAATGGATCAAAAGGACTTCCACTTCAAGGATTAAGCACAAGGTTGCTCCCTTCTAGGTGGATCAAGCCCCATGATCAACAGTGTCACCAAATTAGGGTTTTGGTCGACCAGGGCCTCCAGATGGAAATTTTCCTCTGGGCATGAGCAAATACTTCAAAACATAACCTAATATGCTCCATGGAACCTCATGACCCCAATCATCAAGTCAATTTTGACCTCAGGGGATGCATACATCAAAAATCAGGAATTAGGGTTTCGACCTAATTCACCCCTAAGTTGACTTTTGGGACAAATCATGAGCCAAGACCTCAAGAGAGGATTTGAGGGTCTCCAACACACCACATTGATCCTTTTACAACAATGGATTGATCCAGGAAGCTTGAGCAATAAGTCTCAAATTCATCAGAGCCACAATTAGGGTTTTGCGAGAAAAGTCAACTGTAACTTTGACTTTTGACCACGACATGCTCCCAAGCCCTAAGACATGATTCAATACACCCTATAACACCCATGTAACATGTCCATCAAGTTTGATTTAGGCCAAGGACATGATTTCCTAAAGGATTGCACAGTTTGGAATTCATTTGATAAAAAGTCAACTGTGCACAAAAGTCAACTTTGACTTTTTGAGATTTTTCACAATTATGGATTTTTAACCCTAAAATGATGTTAATGTATGATATGAATCATCATTCATCAAGAAAAATCAAATAAAGTGGGATAACTTGTAAAAGGGGTAACCATAAAAAACTTAGAAAATTTTCTAAGTTATGAACAAAGTGGCAAGGGTACCGACTTTGGAGGATCATAACTCCTAAACCACAAAGCCATTTTTCCCCATCCAAAGCTTGATTTGTAGATCTCATGGACCTCTACAAAAACTTCAACTAGACCTCATTCCAATTCTTCATGGATTTTGAGTTATGGATTGATCAAAATCACAAAAAGTGAAAATGTCACTTTTTTCCAACACTTAGTGAAATTTTCATTAAGTCAGACTCTGCCTTCACTTTTTTCCAAATGTAGGGACATTTTTCACTTGGTTCCAAAAAGTATCAAAACCAAATATGATCAAACAGTTTTTGTATCATATAAGGGCTTTCCAAAATGGCCAAGAACATCACCAAATTCAATTTGAGCTAAGAGTTATGGTAGTGGCAAAATGCCTTGCTGAAAACTGCCAAGGCAAGGCAGAGTTTTGCATTTTTGGTCGATTTGCCAAAATCAGCCAATTTCAAGCCTTGTCATCATCTTGGACACATCTGAGGATCAAATCTAAAGGGGACAATCACTGAGCCAAGCCTCCAAAGTCCTTGGAACAAGAAGTAGCATGCCAAACCTAGAATTGCCTAAAAGAGGGACAAGACTCCAATTTTGGATTAGAGCATTTAATAGATGCTTAGAGGTGGCATGGACTGACACATTTGCAACTGACTTCAGTCAAGATTCCTCCAACAAGTAGGGAACCAAAGCTCTGTGCTCTAACCTCTAGTCAATGGCTAGAGGAGACTTGGATTTCTATTTGCCAACATTGGTCAAACCTCTGTTGCAGTTGCCATTCACTATTGATCCCAAAACAAACTTGCTCTACTATAAATAGAGCTCATTTGTGCTCAGTTTGAGTACACCAAAGCCATCAAACAGTTGCTTTCCTCAAAATCCCTTTTTCTTGGCAAAAATGCCTTCTTTAGCAAGGTAACTCTGAGTTTTTAAGTTTGAGAGCTTTTTCAATCAAACCAATCACACACACACCTCATAAACATCATATGTAGGTGATCCAAACTCTCACAAGTGACCTGTAATCACAAAATCACAAAGTCACCTCTCAAAACCTCAAAATAGGCTTTTTGTGCATTTTTCAAGCCATGTCTTGATTCAATCACTTTCAAAACCAGATAAAACCTCAAACACACTCCAAATATCATCCTTGAACTGTCCCAAATGGTTCCCCCCATCTAGAACACCATTTGAGAGAGTTGCCATTTTGGTCACTTTTAACCCCTTTTGCAAGAAAGGGCCAGTTTGTGTTTTTGCAGGTACCAACTGATTCCAATCTTCTTAAAAGCTTCAAAAGGATCATTTGAGTGTGTCTAAAGCATGAAATCATTTCTGGAACAAGAGGCTTGACAGATTGCACAAAAACTCCAAAAAGCTCAAAAAGAGGTAAGTCTCATGACTTGAACTTTCCAAAATATGCAATGCTTTGAAGTCCACTGATCATGCACACCTCATACATGTTAAATATGTTGTGTTTGAACCAATTGATCATGTAATTCATGCCTGTATCAAAGTGTAGCATAGAAAATGTAATTATAGGCCTTTTCAAAACCACTATCGGGTTTTGAGGAGGGAGTGTGATCTGAAAAAACTACCACCACCATTGGATTCCTTGTGAAATTCTGGTCCAGATGCATATAAATTTTGTCTCAAACCATTAAGAATTGAGAAAGTTATGACCTTCACGTTTCTGAGCCAAAACTTGTCTTGCCTTGCCTAGGGTCAGGCCTAAAATCAAGGCATAACTTGTATATTTGTGATTTCACTTCAAACAATGGATGTATCACCACCCCAGTGGTAAGGCATGCGCCTTGTGACCTTGAAGTCGTGGGTTCAAACCCCACCCATGCCATTTTGTTTTTTTTTTTTTCATATTTTGCCATTTTTTCCAATATTTTATGTTTTATTAATTAATTGGAAAATTAATAACTCTTTCAATTTTAATTATTTTTTATTGGTTCTTTTTGCAAAAAATCACAAAAATGTTGAAATATTTTATTCCACAGAAAAATTAAGTTTATAATATTTATTTAATATAATTAGTATTTTTGTGAATAACTTCATTTTTTATTTGTTTTAAACATTTTAAAATGAACATTCATCTTGAAAAATCAAGACCAAATGAGTTTTAATATCTCTTGTGATTAAAACTTCATTTTTCAAACCTTAAACAAAAATCACAAGTGGTTTATTCAAATTCATTTGGTATTTTTCCTTGATTTTCTTTTAATATTTACTTTTAAAAGAATAAATTAGGGTTTCTTTGATTTTCACCCTCATCAATCATTTCCAAAATTTTGGGCCTCTGATAGAGTGTAAGACCCAATCCCCTTTTAACCAAAACAATTTTGGGCCTTAGATATTGTATAAGTCCCTCTGCGTTAAAAGAAAAGTTCGGCGCGATCGTCACCCGTTTAAAAATAAACCATATGGGCCTCTCCTCGAGCTATAAGACCCATTCAAAACTTTTTGGGCCTCTATTAGAGTGTAAGACCCATCCCCTTTTGAAAACCAAATTATCTTGGGCCTCAGTCATTGTATAAGACCCACTGTGTTTTCAAAAATCTCGGCGCGATCGCCATTTCAAACAATAAAATCATCTGGACCTACACTCGTGTTATAAGCCCCACTCTTTTTCTTTAAAACCTTTTGGGCCTCTTGAGAGAGTGTAAGACCCACCCCTTTGTACAGAAAACCTTTTTGGGCCTCAGACACTTGTATAAGTCCCTCTGTACAAAACGATAGTGTGATCACTAATAAAAACCTTGGGCCTCTCCTTGAGCTGTAAGCCCCAATTTTTCATTTCAAAGCACCTTCTCCTTTGATCTTGAATATACTGTTGTTTTCAATCTTTCTTTGTTGAACAAACTAACAAAACAACATGGAAGCTCTACAACCG
Organism: Lathyrus tuberosus; assembly: GCA_022829125.1. Classification (NCBI taxonomy): domain Eukaryota; kingdom Viridiplantae; phylum Streptophyta; class Magnoliopsida; order Fabales; family Fabaceae; genus Lathyrus; species Lathyrus tuberosus. The sequence continues at coordinate 3,914,332 of JALAZF010000532.1, read as the reverse complement.
AGTAAGTGTTTATACGCTTTCATTTACCGCTTTCATATACATATAACTGTATTGTGGGGCTGTTTCACTGTAAGTCTCCTTTCATAAACTCATATCAACTGTGTAATAATAGTATAGATATTTAGAGTTTCCCCAACAACTATGTCTAGCACTAAGCCCTGTTGATCACTCTTAAATAGACTAAACTAGAATCCCATAGGATTACCAGACACAGTCTTCCCTCCTCTTGGGGTTAAACAATATAGAGACGTGAAAGGCAGCATTCTCGGTGAACCCTTTCACAGACTGTCACCTTTAGAAATCGTCAAAGAAACTCTATTCCCCAGAGATGATCTTTTCTCCGTGAATGGCATCTCTTAAGTTTCTTCCAAATTCTCGAACTTTCCTGGCTTGATCTATTCTCTGTGAATAGCCTGTCTTGAATTTCTCGGGGTTTGGGGACCCACAGGCTTCTTAAAAGCACCCCGCCTCCTCTTGGGCGTTGTACAAGGACCCGTCAGCTTCTTAAAAGTATTCACAGCCTCCTCTTAGGCTTTGTATAAATGATTTCTTCCTCCGGGAATGATAGCCTCCTCTTGGGCTTCGTACAAATTGTCCCTCGGCTTCTTAAAAGTTTCCAGCCTCCTCTTGGGCCTCGTACAAATTGTCCCGATGACCTCCTAGAGGTATAGGAATAGAAATTAGTCATCTTAATAGAACAGTCTTTCAGAGAGTCTAGATCCTGCTAAATGTTGTTTTTTAAACGTAGTACAAAAGATGAAACTCTAGACTTGGACAGTCTAATTTCCTTGAGTCTCAAAGACATTCTCAAGTTCCTTTCAAAACTAAGGGATGAAACCCGTAGACTCGGGCAATCCCAATCCCCTTTGGATTTCCCATTTCCTTAAAGAAGAGGAAATATCCCTGATCCTCGAATCAAAATCCCTGAGTGCAAACATTACTCATATAAGAACTGATTTTCTCTTTTAACCAACATACTGGACCTGTCACTTAACTAAAACAGCCACTTTTAGCCTTCATCTCGGGCTTTGTACGAGATACAAAACACTCTCTTGTTGAGTATAAAAAGACTCTCTGGTTGAGTCGACCACCTTTTAGCCTTCATCTCGGGCTTCGTACGAGATACAAAGAGACTCCCTTGTTGAGTCAACCTTTAGCTTCCGTCTTGGGCTTCGTACAAGACACATATAAAGCACTCTCTTGTTGAGTCAACCCTTTTAGCCTCTCTCTCGGGCTTCGTACGAGACACATAAAATCACCCTCTTGTTGGGTCAATAGCCTCCTCTTAGGCTTCGTATAAGGAAATCCCGATTGAGTCAATCAACCTTTTAGCATCAAAACTGTACCTCGTTCACAGGATACAAACATCAACAACTCCCTTCATCTAATTGCTGTAAGCGGCAAGCCTCTGGATTATTTACATCCACGCCACTGTCCTTCTTTTAGCATGAGAAATTCCTAAGAAAAGATGGCATTGCTCTACACTGGGTTAAAGTCTTCTCCTTCAGGTTAAAACTCCCTATAAAGGAAATTGTGGCATTGCTAGGATTCGCATATCCCAGTTAAAGTAATCCTCCTTTATAGTCCGTCACCCAACAGTCATGACAAATACCCCTCTTTAGAGATGACAAATTCTCTCTAAAGTCAAAACCCTTTTAGCTACACATCTTGGGCTTCGAACAAGATACAAATAGACCCTTCAGCTTCACATCTTGGGCTTTGAACAAGATATAAACCACCTTTTTAGCTTCACGTCTTGGGCTTTGAACAAGACACCAAAACACCATTTCCTCCCATAGAATAGGAGGAACTACGATCGCTCTAATTTCCCTGTTTCGGAAAACGGGAATACGTAGGCATAAGATTAAAAGAAAAATCTTAGCGAGCACACTAAACAAAAACCCAAAGTCCCATACCCTCATTCCTAAACATCCTACCCATGAACCATCTTGTCATTTCACCCTGAACAAAGTAAAAAGAAAGAGGCCCTACTTCCATATAGCATCCGTAACCTAACAGACCGCTGTTTTAACTCAGTTTGCAAGCAGGGTTAATTGGAGAAATCTATTTCCCTTCCTTAGTCAGCTCAATAGGATAACAAATGAATCGACCTGTAGTAACCCCAAAAGAGTGGCAGTGCTTAAGAAACACGTCTAGTTTCGCTCGCTACAGAAAAGTGGCGCCCACCGTGGGGCTCTCTTTTTTATCTCTCAGGTAGAAACCGAAGAATGATGACTTCACTAGGGATTTCACTGGAATAGGACTTTTTTTTTACTTCACAAGGATCTTAGGTCAAAAACCTTTAAAGTTGTGAAGGAACCACAGAATGGCGACTCCGCCGGGGAGCCATTTTCTGTCAGGGACATAGGATTCATAGCTCTTAAAAGTCTAGGACATTAGGACGAATATATATACTGCTTTTCCTAATTGATATATGTGTTTATTTTTCTGCTAATGGGAATGCGTGTGATGCCGCATGTGGAAAGATTGAGTATACACCTAGGAAAAATCCTTTTAGTGGTGCGGAAGCTATCGGAAATGGTTGTCACGCGATACCACCCTCTTCTGAGGACTCTTCAAAAAAACACCACCTAGCATGGTTCCCGGCCCGCTGGTGTTTTTCTCGACAAGAGTTGATGATGTTGAGAGACAGGTACAAAAATCACTAGTATAAACCTTTGGGACGGGTAGAGCCTTGACTCCATGACACCGACCCTTTGATCCCATGTTTTTTCTATGTTTTTGTGTGCTGCATTCATGCATTCATTTAAAAAAAAGAACATTAAAACAAAGGAAATCTTCTCTTCTAGTCTCTATTTTTCAAATTAAACTAAGACAATGATTGCAAATGTCAGAGAAAAAGATTGTGCTCATGGATTTCGGTAGAAGGAGAACTCATAAGTATACCTTCAAGTTCCAAAACTAGAAGATTTGAGAGTTTTGGCGAGAATGATCACGAACCAAGAGGCTTTCAGAGCCAAGTATGGAGGTTTGCTATCTCTATTAAGGGTTCAAGTAATTGAAAGAATTATGGATGCACTCGTTTAGTTTTACGATCCGGTCTATCATTGTTTCACATTCCCGGATTATCAGCTCACACCAACGCTGGAGGAATATTCTCACCTGATTGATTACACATCACTGATCGAGCTCCTTTTTCTGGCCTGGAAGAAATTCCAAAGGATCAGACCATTGCAAGAGCAATTTATTTGGACGAGTCAGAGGTCAGGACTCACATGACCACTAAGGGTGGCATACAAGGTTTGCCGGCCCAGTTCTTGACAAAGAAGACCTTGTACTTCGCTAGTATAGGGAACGTGACTGCTTTTGAAAGCATATTTGTTTTACTCACCTACGGGTTATTTTTGTTTCCCAACATCAATAACTTCGTCGATATCAACTCCATTATGGTTTTTCTCATTGGAAACCCTGTACCGACCTTACTTGCAGACGCATATCATTCTGTACACTTAGGGAATTTGTACAGCGGAGGGGAAATCACTACCTCTGCTATACAAATGGTTTATCTCCCATTTGCCTAAGTCTGCTGCTTTTTGGGATCAAAAGAATACTTTACGTTGGTCGCAGAGAATCAAGTCTCTTACCAACTCTGACATAGATTGGTGCAATAGGATTTATGATGGGATCAGGATCATTGACCGTTGTGGAAACTTCCCCAACGTACCCCTCATAGGAACTAAGGGAGGAATCAATTATAATCCAATTCTTGTTCATCGTCAATTTGGATACCCGATGAGACATGTCCCGCGGAATGCTCAACTGGAAGGTCTTTTCTTCATAGAAGGAGAAAGTGACATATCACTAAAGATGGAAATAGTGCACGCTTGGAAACATGTTCATAAGAAAGGACGAAAGTCTCTAGGAAAACCGGACTGTGTCTCAGTGGAGCCTTATCTCCACTAGGTACAAACTAGAGCTCTCAAGCTAAAGATGCCTTATCCTCGTCACGGAGTTCTTCCCCCAAGGGAATCTGTTCATGACTGAAACGGAAAAACTCCAGGTTACTCTCAACAAAGTTCAGCGGGAGAGAAGGTCTTGGAAGAACAAGTATCGCACCCTCAATGTAGAGTGTATCAAAATACATCAACTACTAAAGGATAAAGATGCTCTGATTGAAATTTTAGAGCAGCATGTGTCACACCCTAATTTTTGACCCTAAGATCCCCGCTTTGCTCTTTGCATAACATCTTAGGCCAATTATTTGTGCATAACTAACCGCTTTATCTAGCTTTGTCTGTTTGTTTCTCTTTTGAGGGCAGATGTTGCTGCAAAAGATTCAAAGACTTGGAGGTTGTGCTGTGTGTGTGTTTGCGGAGGTTTCTCTGGCCTTTGCAAGGTGTGTATGGATTCCTGTGAGTTTGTGCCCTTCCCCCTCTCTGGTCCCTAAGCCACCACCAAGCCTTTTCTTCCTCAAGACTCCTCAATTTTCCCCGCGGAGATACTAAGTCCTTTATGCCCGTTGGATATAATGATTGGTCCCTCAGAGGCTAGTCACTGGTTGTGTGGTAGTTGTTAGTACAATTTGTATTCTTTCCCCCCTCTGTAAACTCCTCAGATTCAAGAGATGTGTTGCTCTTTGTTCTCAAGGCTTGGTTTATTAAGGAAAGTTAAATTTGGAGGAAGTTGAAGGTTGAAGTCCAAATATGCAATCTCAAGCACATGACTGTCGCAAATTTACAAGATCAAGCATAAAAGTCACGATCCATTCACTACCCAAATATCCAAAGGAGTTGCTTGACATAATAACATTGTCATGTGATCGAATCTCATCGAATGCAAGTTTAAGTATAAAGCTCAAGTTGCAAATTCAAAGGTGGCTTGCAAAAACCCAAGTATAAGAGTGGCAAAATCTTTTGATTGAATTCAGGAGGATAATTCAAGAGGTTACAAGTAATTCATAATTATATTTGCAAAGCTGTAAGAGGGAAATTAGTCAGTTAAAGTTCATGGAGGAGAGCAGTAAATGATGTGGTCTTTAATGTAGCGATACAAAGCATGTTTCTTAGTCGTTTAATGCCAAAGATGCTCAAAAATTCGGAAATATACACTGTAAGGCCAGTTTAACGTTTCTGGATACGTAATATTAGAAAACTGAGAAAGAAAAACAAAATTGAAATGGCTCGTGAGCTTTAATGGCCACTAAGGAATTACAAATCTGGAGTCGATACCAACTTTATGACTAGGTTCCTACACTATGCTTGTTGAACAGAATGGTATTACATAACTGGGAGTACAAACTAACAAAAGTCATCTTGACGAGAAGACAAATATCACACGGCGACAAACACAATATAGGCGCATGATTACAAAATTTATCACTCCAAACTCAAATCCAAGGCCACCATACTCAAAGATGGTTCTTCTGTTGGTCTAATGAATATCTCTAGTATCTAGTATAACCATATACAAGATTGAAACCCTGGTATAACAGCGGCGCTCGATGATGCACTATCAGACGGCCTCGATGTTCTCGCCATGTATCCTGGTACTGAGGTACAGTTGCTATAGCCATGGAAAAGTGTCGTGTGTCAGCTTCCGCGAGTGACAATAGGCCTTCCTCTCAAACTTTCTGCTTGATCCTCAAGATACAGCCAAGATTGGACCTCAAAGCATTTACCGCCTCCGTCAACGTTAGAATACCATAAATCTACATGAGCAATTCTGCCAATAACAAAAAACATTGGAGTGAGTTTCTAAATACAGGAAACAACAATAGAGAATTAATTTAAATATGAAGAAAAAACTGGTTGACACTAAAAGTGATGTTGAGACAGCATTGAAGAGATTAATTAGAAGCAGTTTACACGTTTGATTTAGTTAGCAGAGTTCCCAGAGTTATTGATGATAGTCAAGCATCACGAATGTTACTGACTCTCCACTTCATACCATCCGAACCACGCGTCGCGCCTCTTATTCCAACTAATATGATTGTAGCTGTGAAATTCAACAAATATGCGGCCAGTGTTCAGCATTGTTAGTGAGATTCAAAAGATAAATTCCAAAACATGTCAGCCGCAAATTTCCTAAACTAAAGCTCCTGCCGAGCTTCTCAAATGCAACATTTCAGCTAAACTTCTACTGTTACACCTTGTGACAAATTCCACTGTACCTTAGAGAATGGGGACAATGAGCTAGGAATGGAGGAGGTTTGTGTTGTTGAAAGGGACCTCAGAGATCGTTTTTAACTTTAGAGCTTGGTTGTGATATTGGATCTAGCATCACACCTTTCTAACTAGAAACAACAACGCATTGGAACCATCATCAAAAGACCTGTCCAAAATAAATTCAAGTTAGTGCTAATCAATTCGAGAAAACAAGTGATTTGAAAGACAACCTCTAACAACGAAGCTGGAAGCTTTCGACTCTTCCAACACACGTTACCGTTTTCTATCACGAGGTGTTGGTATGGCTTTGAAAGATTTTAAACACGCCCAGGTATGGATGTACCTATTAAGCATCCACCAAACATCGACTAAGCGTATGAAGAAGGAGGATATGGGAAGTTTTGATCGCATACGAATACGAAGAAAAATCAGAAACACGGTTATGACAATCCTTTTGAAAAAAGATACGACATTATCATCAAACCTTACAAGTAAGGTAAGCAGAGTATCAGGATTATCAAACATCGTCAACTATTTCCAAAGAGATCAATTCCAAACAAATTCAAGAACATTCCAAAACAGACATAACATTTGATTCACATTAGCACAACATCCAGACAAAACTCTAAGAGTCAGAATCCCAAATCCGATGTATTCAGACCAAGACATACAAGAATCAATACAAAACCCAAAAGTTCATTACAAATTTCAAAGGATATTTATGCAAGCACCTCAAATCACATATTTGGGTATTGGACTATTTATCTATGATTTCCATTAAAGACCAACGTAAGCACTAAGATACCAAGATCAAGATAATTCCTAAAGACTCGCAGTCAAAATCAAATCAATTATTACGTGGTCCAAGCTACCACTTTTTTTAAAAGTTAAAACCAAATTCAAAAATCCAAAGTACGACAAAGAAATGGAAAAGCTTACAAGAGATAATCCCAAATTGCCAAAGTCCTTTAATCCACAAAGTCGAAAGTTCCATGCTCCATGCTGCGCCCATGTTTCCATCTCCTTTCCTACAAAACCAAAATCAGTTTGTTCATAATTTCAAAAGATACAAGAGCCCCTTTCAAAGAATCAATCTAATGACTATCGGAATCCGGATTCAAGGACAATCAAGATCGAAATTTCAAGTAGTAAATCAAGTGGAAATTTCTCAGAGAGTAAGATTAGAAAGGATAGCACTGTGAAAGACAAAATGTTTCTTGATACCGAAAAGGACGGTTTAATAGCTCCAATCAAAATGTTGTTCAACCAAAAGGAAACTGTCAAGATACAAGTATACCTCAGCAATATTGTGATACCTGACCCTTTTCTCATTACCAAAATGCTAAAAGGAAAATGAGTTAAGTGCAAAGGTGAAGGTAACATTGAGGAACCGTGGCTGCTATGTCCCTAAATAATCCACAAAGAAGCATGATCCAGTCAGGTTAGAACTCACTCAATTTTCAACTAACGTTCAATACAAAACAACACCTCATTACAATGAATCAAAACACAATCATGGGCCATCAAAACCAATTCAAACTCTTTCCAAAACCAAGCCCAGACAAGATTCAAATACTTTCCAAAATTGTCTACAAGCATGTCAAAATAAAAACAGACAGAAATTTATCACGATCAAACATGTTCCTTTTGAAAAGGTAAGTCCCTAACTACAATCATTGACAACATTCAATACAAATCAGATTTTCAATTCTCAAAAGGGGCTTATAAAAGGTTCACGAAGAGAAGAGAAAGAGGACAAAAAAAAACACACAAGCCATATACATGAAAAAACCATAAATAAACACATACTGGTATAAACAGGAGAGAAGAAAAATTCACGCCTGAAGATCCACACAACATTCATACGAAACAAGTTTCACAGAGATACACACATATCCCAAACCGCGAATTCATACGCCAAAAGCACACATACTCATAGAGGTAGCACACACGGAGTAAGAACAACATCCTGAACAACCACAACTCCAACACAGGAACAGAAAGGGGAAGGATCCAGAAAGAGAATTGAAAACTTATCTGGAGAAGGAGTCGAAGATTTGGTCTCACCGCATCGCCTCGCTCGCATCCCTCTATTTCTCCGCCGCTTTTCTTTCTTTATCTTTGCAAATTGCCTTGTAAAATGTAATCGTCTCTAATTAGTGGATTGGGGTTGGGATCATTGGGGCCAGGGTTTTGTTTCTTTGGTTTCTAGGGTTTCAAATTGGGGGAGGAACGAGAGATGAACAGAGAGAAAGGAAAGACGAACGGAGAGAAACGAGAGAGGACCTGCTATTTTCTTCCTTTTCGTTTTTTTATTTTAAGCGATTATCATGTACACATGCACACACCTCACTTATCGTGTACTCTCTCTGGGATCCGTTGGATTGACAACGTATTTGGATCTAGAGGTTGAAACTCGAGGGTCCGCGATGGACCCTCTCTCCCTTTGCAGCACCTAATCCCTCCGTTTTAAATAAAATAAAAAATCTATTTTTAATTAATTTAACCTTTTTTTTTAATTAATTAAATTCATAATATTCATAATGTTTAAATTTTTCTAAGTAATTAAAATTTGTTTTTAACATAACTAAAAAATAAAAATATAGAACTTTTTAACCTTTAAAAATATACAATATATATATATATATATATATATATATATATATATATATATATATATATATATATATATAACTTCTTTTATATATTTAAAATATCACCTTTTTTAATAAAATATAACTTAAAATGTTTTAATTATAAACTTTTGTTAAAAACCTTCTCTTTTAATAAAAACTTTATTCAAAATTAAAATCTCCTTTTTTTAATTAATAAAAAACTCTCTTAATAACTTTTCTTTTCTTTAATATAACTCTAAGCTAAATAATAATAATAATGAGAACTTTAATAATATTAAAACTTTTCTTATAAGAAAACATTATTTTAATTAATATAACTTTAAAACAAAAATAAAAACTTTAAAAATAATGAAAACCCTTTTTATTATTAATAAGAAATCTTTATCCCTTTTTAATCAATAATAATCTTTAACCTAATAATAAAATGATAGCTTTTTATATTAATTCTCCCTTTGAAAATTAAAACTCATTTTCTTAATAAATCGTTACCCGTTAGAAATCTCCCGCTGCGCTTAAGTATACGCTTGTGTGTGATTTGGTTTGACCTTAGTTGATGTTATTGTGTTTATCATTTATTTGATTGTTGCTTGTCTTACTTCAAAACCTTTTCAAACTTATAAAAATCTCAATCCAACGTCGAGTCCACTTTTCTACCCATGTAAGTCAATCGCCTTAGGGCATCGCATTCGACCTACCGATCACATGACACAAGTCTAGCATCACTTTGCTAGCACCCTCGCCTAATTAACAATACTTTAATCGCATAAATATCCAAGGGAAAATCCCATGCATGATAACCATGTTATTGTGCATGGTGCACATCATTTGCATCATAATCGACACCCGTAAGTTAAGACTATTAGACAACTTAGGATAGATTTCCTAGGTTAGTCCCCCCATAATTTTGATTCTATAATCAAACTTTAGCCCACCTAATTCTCCACACAAGAGAATTAGATGTTTATCATCTCAAAGAAAGGGACATACAATCCCATACCCCACAAAATACAAACATTTTCAAAACTATGGTGGTCTTTCTTAAGATGATGACTCATTTTCCTCTCCTAAACCTTTAAAACATTTAGTATCCTTAATAAGGAACTACAAGTGCTCTGATTCCCTCCTGACAGGATATGTAGGCACAAGATGCGATATCTTGTCGAACACACTTAGGAATAAAAATAATAAATCACCTACCCTTAAACCCTTAGCAAAACAAATAACAGATAATATAAAATGAATCAAGAGGTTCTTGTAGAGTACTACAGATATCTAGGATGCTAACACCTTCCCTAGGTATAACCAACCCCCGAACTTAGAATCTTAGTGCATTTGCATTGCATTATGGGAATTCGGTTTTTTCTCCCTTCCCTTGGATAAAATCAAAGACCGGTGGTGACATTAAAAATGCGATCCTAGTTAACAAATAACTATGGTATCCAATTCTCACCGCGACAGAAATGGCGACTTCACTGGGGATTCTCATAAGAAGGTTCCCCCTAACTTGATCTTTTTATTTTATCTGTTATATTTTTGTTGGTTTTGCTGTTTGGAGGGATTCTTGAGTGGTGAGGAGTCCTAGACCCGGACATGAGTATAATTATAGGAGATGATAAGGTCAAGGGTACTTTGACGGAGTCGATTCCCGAAAAGTCGAATTGAGAAAATCATCGCTCAGTTTAGGTTCTTTTGAACTTAATATTGTTTGAACGAGTTCATTCGTGAAAACGGTATTAACTTCGACCAAGAACCCTTAAGGCTGAGACCGTAGCACCTTTAAACCCACTTGGCCTTTTAGAATGTAGTGCGGTGACTATGCGGGAGTCTATTTCCAAATAGTTGTCACGCGATACTACACTCGGACGAGATCCTCTTGAGAATATTATTGACTAACCGAGTAATTTGGGTAGTCGATAATATCCGAAAGAGGGGTCGTAGACTCCGGGAACTTTTAGAACCCATTCGGCAGGTACATTTGAAACCATACTACCTTATGGGATGGGTAGACTTTGACTCTATTCACGCTCCTTTGAACCTAGGACTCTTGTTTGTTTGTGTGTTTTGTGCTTTGCCTTTGTGTTGCATTAGCATCATATCATAAAGATTCATGGAACTTAGTCTCATTTGTAAACATCATAGGATATCATGGACTTTAAAAAAAAACGTTGAAGTACACCTACGATAGTCATAACTTGGACGATCTATGGGGACTGAGGACTTCACTGGCAAATGAAGAAAAGTTCAAGACAAGATAAAAAGCTATTATCTCCAATTCATGAGGACTAGTTGATGACTAATTATGAAGAATATTCTTAGCTGACCAAGTTACTATTTCAGGACAAAAGTTCATTTCCTATCTTAGGTTCATATTCAAGCTAAGATAACTACACAAAGAGGATATATTGGAGAGAAGCTATTTCTTGCAAAGAAAATCCTAAAGACGTTTTAATCCTCAATCAACACTTATAGGAAGAAGCTCAATTGGAAGAAAAAGTCAAAGAAGACCGTTGGAAGAGTCTCCTTAGATCCATCATTATTAGCTTTTATTTAGCTTTACGTTATGACTGTTGCAAGGCGTACGTACGCGTTTTAGTTTTTGCATTAAATCAATCATTTAGTATTCCGATACTAATGACTATAATTGTTTTTTTATGATTACTAAAAAATGAGTCTTTTGATATTCCTTGATGATTATAAATAGTTGAGTTCCATGAAACTTGCTGCATTCGCATTGCATCTTCAGCATTGCATCATTTTGCATACATCTTTTCTCTACCTCAGCTTATTCAGTTTTCTATCTTCGTGTCACTCAGCTGATCTTCTGGCATTCACATCGAACTTGAAGTAGTTACTGGGGATAATGGACAGAACATAAAGTGTGGATCCCGTGTCAGACTTCAGAGTGATGACTAATCAGATGTTTGACGATGATGCTCCACAAGTGGACGTTCCGACTCGATCTCAGCCTGTGCAAGCTGACCTGGTTGATCAAGTTGATAAAAGAGGTTCCCGCTTCCTAAGGTATGTGCCAAATCCTCAGAACGTCTGTCATGTGACAACTGTGAATGATCCTAGATTGGAAGAAATTGAAAAAGGATTTCGTGACCTCCGAGAACAATTGAAGATGTTGAAGAAACCTAATGCATCTGGTTTTAAAGCTTCTGACTTGTGTCTAGTTTCGGGCGTGGTTTTTCCTCCGAAGTTCAAAATGCCTACCTTCGAAGTATACAAGGGTGTTAGTTGTCCAAGGTACCATTTGACGATGTTTTGTCGAAAGATGACCACTTACGCCGACAATGACAAGTTGATGATTCATTGCTTTCAAGAAAGTTTATCTAGGGCATCATTGATATGGTATATGAAGCTAGAAAGGAACTATATTCGGTCTTGGGAAGACTTAGCCAGCGCTTTTATGAAGCAATACAATTACAATGTGGACATGGCTCCAGACAGTGACCAATTGATGAACATGAGTCAGAAAGACAACGAATCCTTCAGGGAATATGCACAACGGTGGAAAGAATTGACAACCCAAATTCAGCCACCACTTCAAGAGAAGGAGTTGGCCAAGATGTTTCTAAAGACACTGTCAGGCTCTTATTATGTCAGAATGATAGGCGTTGTGCCATTAGAGTTCTCTAAAATTATGGAAGTCGGAGTAAACATCGAGAACACATTCAAAAGTGGAAAAATTAAAGACGTCTCTAATAGACAAGCTAATGAGGAAAAGTCTGTTAGTGATTCCCAAGAAGAAAGGAGTGTTGAAATTAATGCAATTTTGGACTCTCCTCAGACTTTGCAAGCTCCAGTTCCGGTGCCTTTTCACAAACGTCAGTATACAGCTCCTGTTCAGTGCCAGCAATCACTACCTCATGGACGTCCGTACAAACGACGAAGGTTAACTCCTCAAAACCAACGTCAAAATCCACAAATTCATAACAGAAATCACCAGAATCAGTGTCAGGATAAGCAGAGACCTCTGAATAGTCCAGAAGAAACAACTCGTTGGTTTGACCTAATCCCAATGACTTACAGTCAATTGTGGTCTTACTTTGCCCGAAACTCAGTAATGGCACCCAGGAACACCAGAGCCATGAAATCTCGCCCTCCTTGATTTGATCCAAATGCCAGTTGCGAATTTCACGATGGAGTGTTGGGGCATTCAATTGAAGATTGTAAGGTTTTCCAAGAGAAGGTTCAAGAAATGATCGATGATGAAGTGCTGACCTTCAGGAGAGGAAACCCAGTTGTGAATGGAGCGCCTTTGTGTTAATGGACGTGAAGACTTACGAGAGTTCTCCCCAAGCGATCGAAATTAAGAGCAGAGCTCACTCCAAAGACCATTAAGCTGCTTATTCATTTGCTTGCATCTTATTGTTATTTCTTTTATTATAAGCATGTTTTACATGTAAGAATTTGTTACTTTGAATAATTAATGCAAAGATAATGGTTGTCTTGAAGAAATCTATTCGTTTCACTCATTTTAAAATGCCTTTTCTATTTTATAATGCCAATGCTGCCTAATCTCTTGCCTTGGCAAAGAATCGAACGGAGGATGATGAAATCAAACGCAAGATCTCTTGTTGTATGCTTTTGAATAAAACTCTGCTAGTGATATAAGGAATTATTTCAAAAATCCTAAACACCGGAGATATAAGGAGATAAACCCTTGTTAACCCTTTTGAACCTTTAAAGTAGGAGTTTTCTTCTCTAAAAAAAAAACCCTCATTCTTAACCTGGGGCAGGGTAATTTTCAGTAAAAAAAAGGAGTAAAATATCACGAAGATTGGGTGGGCACAAACAAACTTTGAGCCTTATATCCCTTGTTTCTTAAACCGTGAACCAATCCATAATACAACCCTCAAAATACCTAATTGAAGCAGGGTTCATTTCAAAAGCATACTCAATGAGACGACGTTTCCTGACTCCTATGAGCTATGCTCAAATTCGTGTTGGAATTATAAAATCGGTAATAAAACTTCAAGACAAACATACGTTGCATTATCTGTTTCAGAATTAACATTTTCTACTTGCTAATATTGGTTGACATCGTAGAAATTAACATACGTGTGGCATTGATGAGCTAAAATTTAGTACTGTTTCAAGGAGATGATAGTATCCAGGGGCACGTCACCTGAAGACTTTGCTGAGTAGGGGCAAGTTGTTTCCCAGCTGTTTCTTTCGCCGTCTGACCCCAAGGAGCAAGTTTGAAGACTCAGGATACCGTCAATCTGGGGCAGTTACGTCGAGATTTGGTAAATCTCTCCACAGTCTGAAGAACAAGTTTGAAGGCTCAGAACATCGGCAATCTGGGGCAGTTAAGTCGAGATTTGATAAATCTCTCTAAGTTTGAAGATTTAGAACACCGTCAGTCTGGGACAGTTACGTCGAGATTTGATAAATCTCTCCAAGTTTTGAAGACTCAGAATACCGTCAATCCAAGCCAGTTATGTCGAGATTCGACGAATCTCTCCAAGAGTTTGAAAACATTGGGACAGTTGGACGCCAAGTTTTCTGTAAAATCCTCTTGGGATAAATTCTTCTTATAAACCAAGTGATCTGGGGCATTTGAGAAGTGAAGATTGCTTCTCATCCACAATAATTGTTGTTCAAAATGGCGACTACTATGCAGGTTATCAATGCAGAACAACATCAGTCTCACGACATTCTTCACCCATGCTCAAAGAGTTTCTATCCCAAGTAATGTGATGATTCCCCAATAGGTCTTTGATCCCAGTAGTCACGACTATTCCTCGATAAAGCTTCACTTCAAGAAGTTATGGCACATTTGACGCAAGATTTCTCCAGTCGGCAACCTAAGAATCCTCGGTGGATCCTCTTACAACTTCAACGTTCCCCAGCGAAGTGAGTGTTTATTTCACTCCTCATTGGACTTTCTCACTATCGCAATCTTCTTCAGTGAAGGCAGGTGTTTATTTCATCCCCTCGAAGTTTTATCTCCGACATTTTCAACTACTATTAATCCAAGTTTCCCTGATGAAATGGATATTTATTTTATCCATCTACAACTTTCATTCAAGATTATTTCAGTTCGCAGCGGATATTTATTTTATCCCCCATGGAGTCTTTTCGATCATGAATTTGATTCATTCCCAGTGAATCTTCCCATCCCCAACGGAATCACAAGGTTCATCTTGACAATCCTAAGTGAAGTCACGATGTTCATCCCCAAGTGGAGTGCTCCCTTTTCCCCAGAGAAGTTTGAAGCCTTGAAGTAGGACTGTGATCCCATGCGTGGTTTTCCATTCTTCCCCAGTGATCCTTTCATGTAGATTCATGGCATGTGCGCATTTTTGCATCTTGTATTTTTTTGTGTTGTTTGTTTTGTTCTGTCACTTTGGTCGTGGTTATCTCCAAATGACTGGGTTTGTCTGCTCCCTCCAAGTAGAGTCTTCAGCCTTAGGCAGAAAGAGCACATCCTTTCTAATTCCCCACTGAGTTTGATCCTCGTGGAAGACGGTTGCTTTAGTTTCTTTTCCATTTTTAGATAAAGATAAACCCCATCAAGCTCAGTCCTCAATGGATGGAGTCTTGTTTGACCGTTTCTTTCCAGTTATTTCCTGGATTGAACTTTGGTCCCTAACAATCACAAATTTTGGATATCTCTAGGCTTTTGAACCTAGACTGAGCATGCATTTATTTTGCACTTTGTCTCCCCAAGAAGATTTTATTTGAAGATCTCTATGGAAGACATAAATTATTTCTCCAGCAGTATTATTACAACATTTTCAAGGGATTTACACCCAGACAACGAGTGGTAGCTCTTTATTTGAGCTCAGTTTTCTATCTGGATGACAAATAGCAGTCTCCTCAGGACAATTTGTCTATCCCCGGTGAAGTTGTCAAGATTATCAGCTTATTCTCCAAAGAATGTTATTGAAGACCTTCCAGGTGTTTCTCTTTATTTGAGAATCCTTCTTGCAAGAATTTTATTACTTCAACGAATTTTAAACTACAACAATATTACTTCACAGTGGTATTCTCCCCAGTGAGTCCACAATTCAATTTGCTTCTATCAAATGGCATCTCTTCGAGAAGTTTGGTGAAGATTCAAATGATCTTACTCTTTATTTGAGAAGACATATTTTACAAGTCATCCAACCCACATCTCTTTTGAATATCCCCGGTGAAGCTTCCAGGATCTCGGCAGTAGATTCCCTAGTTTATTTTAAATTGCGATAAACAGTCGTCTCTTTCCAGGATCTCGGCAGTAGATTCCCTGGATTACATTAAACTTCGACAAATAGTCGTTTATTCTCTGGTTATTCTCGGCAGTAGATTTCTAGAAGACCTCGGCAGTAGGTATTTCCCTGGTTATTCTTGGCAGTAGATTTCCAGAAGACCTCGGCAGTAGGTATTTCCCTGGTTATTCTCTGCAGTAGATTTCCAGCAAACCTCGACAAACAGTCGTTGTTCTTGTGTTTTGGTCAGATGCCTCGCTTAGGCTACCGTGGTGGTAGTAGGTCATCTTTCCTTTTGTGTTTACCTCGCTTAGGCTATCACATGCTTGATAGTAGGTAACACACCTCTCTTTTGGGTCGGACACCTATGCTTAGGCTACCGTGTTTGGTAGTAGGTGATCCATTTTTCCCCAGTTTATTACCTCTGCTTAGGCTATCGTGTGGGATAGTAGGTAATATACGCCATTTTATTTCAACTGGATACCTTTGCTTAGGTTACCAGCTGTTGGTAGTAAGTTATCCTTCCTTTTAGGTTTCTTGCCTTATATTTAAGACACCCTGTGATTGTCAGTTGGTAATCTCGTCCCCAGTGGAGTTAGATCTTTCCCCGTGGAGTCTTGTTTTGCTAGTCGTCCTCTTCGGGTCTTTCTTTCTTTGCGTTTCAACCTGTTGTCCCCTGTGACGGTTTCCTCACAAGACCTTTGTCTTGCATATCATTTCATACCATATCATGTGCATTTGGTAGTATCTTAGGGCCAAAAATTTGCGCATGTTTGTATTTAAGTCTCTCCTATCTCGTCGAGACGAAGATTTCAATCTCCATATCTCCGAATAGGAGAAACTTAAATAGGGGCATCTGTCGCACCCTAATTTTTGACCCTAAGATCCCCGCTTTGATCTTTGCATAACATCTTAGGCCAATTATTTGTGCATAACTAACCGCTTTATCTAGCTTTGTCTGTTTGTTTCTCTTTTGAGGGCAGATGTTGCTGCAAAAGATTCAAAGACTTGGAGGTTGTGCTATGTGTGTGTTTGCGGAGGTTTCTCTGGCCTTTGCAAGGTGTGTATGGATTCCTGTGAGTTTGTGCCCTTCCCCTTTCTGGTCCCTAAGCCACCACCAAGCCTTTTCTTCCTCAAGACTCCTCAATTTCCCCCGCAGAGATACTAAGTCCTTTATGCCCGTTGGATATACTGGTCCCCCGCAGAGATTTCCTAGGTTAGTCCCCCCATAATTTTGATTCTATAACCAAACTTTAGCCCACCTAATTCTCCACGCAAGAGAATTAGATGTTTATCATCTCAAAGAAAGGGACATACAATCCCATACCCCATAAAATACAAACATTTTCAAAACTGTGGTGGTCTTTCTTAAGATGATGACTCATTTTCCTCTCCTAAACCTTTAAAACATTTAGTATCTTTAATAAGGAACTACAAGTACTCTGATTCCCTCCTGACAGGATATGTAGGCACAAGATGCGATATCTTGTCGAGCACACTTAGGAATAAAAATAATAAATCACCTACCCTTAAACCCTTAGCAAAACAAATAACAGATAATATAAAATGAATCAAGAGGTTCCTGTAGAGTACTACAGATATCTAGGATGCTAACACCTTCCCTAGGTATAACCAACCCCCGAACTTAGAATCTTAGTGCATTTGCATTGCATTATGGGAATTCGGTTTTTTCTCCCTTCCCTTGGATAAAATCAAAGACCGGTGGTGACATTAAAAATGCGATCCTAGTTAACAAATAACTATGGTATCCAATTCTCACCGCGACAGCATGCTGTAGAAAATCAAGATGACTAAAGGAATTTGCTCACCCCTTTCACCTGGCAAAGGAATGACAACCCGACAACGGCTCAAGAGCCCCGGTCAAAGAAAAGGAAAGTGCCAGAATCACCATCCGGTTTCTCCTCAGAGAGGACCCAGGACCCATTAGCTTAGGTTTATGTTTTCGCACCTTGTAATCTACTGTATTTTCATTTCCGCAATCCTTTGAATTCAATAAAACGGGGTTTCCCCACTGTTTGATATTTGCAATCTAATTGTCGAAGTTTATTTTGATTAAACAAAAACAATAAATATAATCATTGCATTCATCATTCTCACATCACGTATTCTCCTTACCTACGAGTCCCACGTTTGTGTCTCGATTCTAGAGTCAAACTGTCTCATTCGTATAATACTCGGTCCAATCGTCAAAAAAAGATGGATGATGATCTTGAGGAAGAGAACAGAGAGTTGAGAGAAAAGATCGACGCTCTGAGAGAGGATATGAGAAAGCTTCGTAATGACATGCAACCCATGGCAGAAGCTCAGCTACAAAGGACTGTGATCCCGGAGATCACCTCAATGCCCATAGTGGAGAAGTATGATCCTAGGTACAAAATGCCGAAAGATCGTCCCTGGGGCATGCCTGTTAACTATATCCCAGAAGGATATATTCCGCCGATCACTGGAGATTTGGAAACTTCAGCAGAAGCCGCTAGGCCTGAAGGTTACAAACTTCGGGAAAACGAGGATGCCAGAGGCATATTGAGGACTCCTGAAGGTTACAAACTTCGGGAAACGCCAAGATTCACTGCCGTAGTAACGGTACCACCCCCTGTGGTGCACACTGTCCCGGAAGGGCAGATTCCACATATACCTTCTGGTAGAAAGGAAACTATGTTCGACAGGATGGACGAGTTCCAGGAACAGTTCTTGGAAATGCAAAAGGAACTGCAAGCCATCCGCGGTCAGGATTTATTTTGAAAAGACGCCGCAGACCTTTGTCTGGTTCCCAATGTGAAAGTCCCGCACAAGTTCCAAGTTCCCGACTTTGAAAAATACAAGGGTAACTCTTGCCCTCAGAGTCATTTAGTGATGTACGCTCGGCGAATGTCAGCTCAGACGGAAAATCAGGATCTACTGATTCACTACTTTCAGGATAGTTTAACCGGTGCCGCCTTAAAATGGTACATGGGTTTAAACCGTTCCATGATCAGCACTTTCAGAGATCTTGGCACTGCCTTCGTCCAACAATAAAAATACATTTTGGACATGTCACCAGACAGAGATCAGCTCAGATTGATGTCACAAAAGGACAAGAAAACTTTTAAGGAGTACGCTCAGAGATGGCGTGAAATTGCCGCCCAAATTTGTCCACCTCTTGAGGAAAAAGAGATGAAAAAAATCTTCTTAAAGACCTTAAACTCATTTTATTATGACAGAATGGTTGCCAGTGGGCCCAGTGACTTCACCGAAATGGTCGGTATGGGGGTACGTCTCGAGGAAGCCGTCCGAGAAGGACGTCTAGTCAAAGACGCTGGATCATCAAGTAGTACAAAACGATATGGTAGTACTCTCCCTAAGAAAAAAGAGCAAGATATTGGGAATATCTCTCTCGGAAGGAAAAGGCAACGTTATCAGCCGGTAGCGGCTGTTACTTCTGCTATCACTCCTGCGCCTATTTCTACGTATCAACCTCAGGTTGCGCAGAGCCAACCTAATCAGCAAAGGACACAACAGCCTCTTCAGCAGGCTCGTCCTCAATACAACAACAACCGTACAACGCAGCCACCAGGGTTTGATCCTATACCTGTATCATACGCAAAACTATTTCCATTCCTGTTAGCCAAGGGGCATGTCCAGACTAAGTCTCCTCTTACAGTACCAGAAAATCCTCCTTTTTGGTTTAAGGTGGATCAGACATGCCCTTATCACCAAGGAGGACCAGGGCATAACATAGAAAACTATCTCAATTTCAAATCCGACGTGCAAAAGCTTGTTAGGAGCGGGGTCTTATCTTTTAAGGATACAAATCCCAATGTTCTCACGAACCCGCTACCTGAACACGAGAAAGCCGCAGTCAATCTGATAGAGGGAGAGACTAACAACGTCTATCAAATTCACGATGTACTCTTATTGAAAACCAACTTGGTCAAGATGCATTGTAGATAGAGTGGATATGGCCATGTGCCACCTCATAATTATCATCAGTGTGATATCTGCTCTAAAAGCAATCAAGGATGTTCCATGGTGCAATCAGCTCTACAGGAATAGATGGATCTTGGATGGATCCAAGAGCACCAAGTTCGTCGAGTTAACATGGTTTACACGAATTCTAATATCATTCAGAATCACGACATCCGTGCAATGAATGTCAACTTGGTGGCAATGGATTCTAGGCAAAGTCAGTATCATAATCTGCCACGGCACGATTACAGTTCTTGTCTGACTTGCTCGGTAAACAAACAGGGATGCTCTTTTGTACAAGAGGCCCTCCAGCGTCAGATGGATCTTGGATGGATCCAGGACTACCATGATAGGAATCCCTATCAGATCAACATGGTGCAAATCTTCGACATTCATTTAATGAATACCAACCTGGTAGAGTTACATGCTGAGCAGGTCCACCTCGGATTCCTGGTATCACATGATTACCAGAGCTGTAAAGCGGGTTGCGAAAACGATCAAGTTTGTGCCCTTGTCCAGGAGGCACTTCAACACTTGTTAAATCACTAGTGTATGCCAATCTATATGGATGAAGATACTCGGAAAATTAGTATCAATAACAGGAAGCCTACTCGGCGTCAAAGTCAGGATGTCCGATCTGTGGAAGCTAACCTAGTGAGGTTACATTGCATTCAAAGCGGGTGTGGCCAGGTGCCACCACACAACTATGAACGTTGTAGAGTCTGTTTGGAAAGTAACCAAGGATGTTACCTTGTGCGAGCAACTTTTCAGGGTCAGGTGGATCATAGAGAGATTCGCCCATACCCGGGTTCCGGACCAATCAACTGGACGTCGGACTACCTCGCTGATCAAATTGAAGATGTTGTCGTAATCTCTGATCATCAGAGGGCCAGAGATGTTTTTGCCATCATCCCTCTACTTGATGAATCAAGAGTTCCTAACCAGGAACAGATCGAGATTACTTACGATGGCCAGAAAAATCAGAAGGCTCCCATAGTCATCTATCTACCGGGACCACTACTGTGTGAATCAAATAAGGTTATCCCTTACAAATACGGTGCAACGATAATTGAGAATGGAATGGAAATTCCATTACCCTCCGTCGTCAATATTGTAGACATCAGTCGTGTAACACAGAGTGGTCGAATCTTCAACAGAGGAGTTGGAGAGTCCAGCAAAGAAAAGGAACCTCAGACAGAAGTTCCTAATCCACCAGTCGGTCAGTCCAATAATCCCGACCTTTCAAAAAACGATGATGAGATGCTAAAGCTCATCCAAAGGAGTGAATACAACATTGTTATCAGCTATTACAAACTCCTTCAAAGATCTCAGTATTGTCACTGTTACTCAGTTCAAAAGCGCACAGGGAGGCTCTATAGTAAGTCTTGGAGCAAGCCTTTGTGGAACAGGATCTAACAATCGGACAGTTCGATAGCATTGTCTCTAACATCACTTCCTGCAATAACTTGGGATTTAGTGATGAGGAATTACCTGAAGAGGGTCGCCGTCATAACATGGTGCTCAATATCACGGTCAGCTGCCAGGGCGATGCTTTAGCCAGCGTACTGGTAGACACAGGGTCAGCCCTGAATGTTATGTCGAAGTCCACTTTGATGCAATTATCCTTCAAAGGACCCCCGATGAAAACCAGCGAGGTCGTCGTCAAAGCTTTTGACGGATCCAAAAACACGGTTATCGGCGAAGTCGACCTTCCCATAACTATCGGTCCTCACACTTTCAAAGTCACTTTCCAGGTCATGGACATCCGGGCAACGTACAGTTATTTATTAGGAAGACCTTGGATACATCAGGCTGGGGCGGTCACCTCGACCCTCCACCAAAAGTTAAAGTTCGTTCAAAACGACCAGCTCGTCACTGTCTGTGGAGAACAAGTCTTGCTCGTGAGTAACTTATCATCATCTACTTGTGTAGAACCCGAGGAGATTGTTGGGACTCAGTTCCAAGCGCTTTCGGTGAGCAAGGATAATCGATTCGAAGAGGGAACTTCCATTTCCTCATACAAAGATGCTATCAAAGCGGTCGAGAGTACCAATACAATAGGATGGGGATAGCTAGTCATTCCTACTGACAATAAAACAAAGAAGGGTCTTGGTTTTTTTGCAATCTGCACCCAGACAGCTACTACCAGCGATGAAAGTCTTCATCCCATTCGGAACTTCTTTCACAGTGGAGGTTTCCTTCAACCGGTGACCCAAGAAGTACACACTATCAATGAGGAGGATCCCTCCGACACAGATGAGGAATGGAAGTCCTATCTTAACGAGGACGGTTATATGTCCCAGGACGAAACGCATACTCCATTTTGTTTTCCGGCACAGAGTCCAAGATTTATAACGAGGGCAGATGTCAAAATGATATACGAAGGTTGTGATCCGAAAGGATGTCAGGCTCCGCCAAATTCATTAGAGAAGGACACTCCGATGAAAGACAACTTTGACCACGACTATTATGGCCCGATGGATGGTCTGCCTATCTGGCAGCCGTACCCAGGAGACTCGGGGCAAGAAAATCAGCCGAATAATGAAAATCAGCTGAGCATCATTGAAAAGAATACTTGTGTCCCCACCATGTCATGGGACCAACACCCAGGTTATCTTGAAAATACCCAGTACGACGATGAATTGACAAAGCTTGCCGGACTAGAATTCATCAACTATGCTTTTCCTGAGGTCAACGTCATCGAAAGGGATGACTTCTCCAGTTCCAAAGAAGTGTGGGACACCTTGGGACAACCGAGTAGAAAATTTGACTTCATGGTCAAGTACACCGCTCCTGAAAGCTCTCGTATCAGGCTCGAAGACATCCAGCCAACTGGATGGGGATATATACCTAAGAACACAAATACTATGCAAAGTGCAACAGAGGAATCCTCCTACGACAATTCTGCCTGGGAGACAGATTCCAATGATCCTGCTCCACCATAAATCAGCGTTATTTCTGAAGACAAATCAAGGAAGGTACCAGACTTTGTGATTCACCGAGGAGTTCGCCGCCAATGGGTTGCTGTTGATATTCCGAAAGTGGTTCAAAAGTCAAAGTAATTGTCGTTTTTAACCTTTCACCCTGCCCAGGTGAAATGGATGTTTTGATAGGGTTTACTTTCTGTAAATTTCCCTCTTCGCTTTGCCCAAAGCGACAGAGTTTTTTCCTATAGGGCTGTAGTTTCACGAATCGACTTGTTCATAAATAAATAAACATCATTCTGTAATTCCCGCATTAATTGTTGTTTTCTCTTTTCGCTTTTTCAGAAAATGGTAATCCTAAAAAAAAATTCAAATAATAAAAACAAGCAGTAAAAGAAATACACTGCACACACTCTTGCATTTCCTCTATCTCTTCTAAACACAAATCATACCGTCATGCAGATTGCTTATTTTAAACCCCGTTGAAACATACGATCCGATGCCTTCTTCCAACTTTGAGTTCCCGGTATTTGGGGCTGAAGAAGAAGTTGACAACGAAATTCCAAAAGAGATCTCCCGACTACTCAGACAAGAGGAAAGGTCCATTGAGCCTCGCAAAGAGTTGCTGGAAATAGTCAACTTGGGCTCAGAAGAAGAGAGAAAAGAAGTCAAGATTGGGGCGCTACTCAGTCTAATTGCCAAAGAGAATTTGATAAAGCTTCTCAAAGAGTTTCCCGATGTATTTGTTTGGTCCTATCAGGACGTGCCAGGGTTGGATACCAGCATCGTGGAACATCATTTACCGTTGAGATCAGAATGTCCGCCAGTAAAACAGAGGTTGAGACGGACTCATCCAGACATGGCCATCAAAATCAAGGAGGAGGTACAGAAACAGATTGACGCAGGTTTCCTCGCCACATCAGAATATCCTCAATGGTTAGCCAACATCGTACCAGTTCCGAAAAAGGACGAAAAATTCAGAATGTGTGTCGACTACAGGGATCTAAACAGGGCTAGTCTAAAGGATGACTTTCCCTTACCACACATTGATATGTTGGTAGACAGTACAGCAAAGTTCAAAGTTTTCTCCTTCATGGATGGATTCTCGGGCTATAATTAAATCAAAATGGCGCCGAAAGACATGGAGAAAACTTCGTTCATCACCCCATGGGGTACCTTTTGTTACAAGGTAATGTCGTTAGGTTTGAAGAACGCCGGGGCGACCTATCAAAGGGCCATGACTACTCTGTTTCATGACATGATACACAAAGAAATCGAGGTATATGTCGATGATATGATTGCAAAATCTAAGACAGAAGAGAAGCATGTGACCCACCTGTCAAAACTATTTGAGCGGTCGAGAAAATACAGACTCCGCTTGAATCCCAACAAGTGCACGTTCGGTGTCCGTTCAGGGAAACTTTTAGGGTTCATCGTCAGCCAGAAAGGAATTGAGGTTGATCCTGACAAGGTCAAGGCCATTCAAGAAATGCCTTCTCCGAAGACTAAAAAACAAGTCAGAGGATTCTTGGGACGTTTGAACTATATCTCCAAATTCATATTCCTCATGACCGCGACATGTGCGCCGATCTTCAAATTACTCAAAAGGAACCAGGACTGCATTTGGCCAGAAGACTGCCAAACCGCCTTCGACGGTATTAAGGAATACCTGTTGAACCCTCCGATTCTATCACCTCCAGTGGAAGGAATACCACTGATTATCTACCTCACCGTCCTAGAGGACTCAATGGGATGTGTACTTGGCCAACAAGATAAAACCAAAAGGAAAGAGTCTTCCATCTACTATCTGAGCAAGAAATTCACCGACTACGAGGCTCGGTACACTACGCTTGAGAAAACTTATTGCGCTTTGGCTTGGGCAGCCAAACGTTTGCGCCAGTACATGATTCGTCACACTACTTGGTTGGTCTCCGAGATGGATCCAATCAAGTATGTCTTTGAAAATCCTGCTCTCACGGGAAGGATTGTCAGTTGGCAGATGTTGCTATCAGAATATGACATAGAGTACCACGCTCGAAAAGCCGTTAAAGGGAGTATTTTAGCCGATCATTTGGCTCATCAACCGATTGACGATTAAGAATTAATCGGGTTTGACTTCCTAGACGAAGATGTCATGTATCTAAAAATGAAAGATTGCGATGAACCGCTACCCAGTGAAGGGCCAGAACCAAGATCCCAATGAGGACTTATCTTTGACAGAGCCGTCAATCATTACGGAAACGGAATTGGGGCAATCATTGTTACACCTCAGGGTACCCACATCCCTTTCACCGCCAGACTTACGTTCAAGTGTACGAACAACGAGGCCGAATACGAAGCTTGTATCATGGGTCTCGAGGAAGCAATTGATTTGAGGATCAAAAACTTGGACGTATACGGCGACTCAGCCCTGGTTATCAATCAAATTAAAGGATATTGGAACACATACCAATCAGGATTGATTCCATACAAAGACTACGCGAGAAGGTTGCTACCCTTCTTCAACAGAATCGAGTTTCATCATATCCCTCGTGGGGAGAATCACATGGCTGATGCATTAGCCACTCTTTCTTCCATGATTAGTGTAGGTCAATGGAACGACTTACCTAAGATCGACATAATGCGCCTTGAACGGCCCGCTTACATCTTCACGATCGAAGCAGTCATAGACGACAAACCTTGGTATCACGATATCAAACGCTTCATTCAGAAATAGGAGTACCCACCTGGGGCATCCAGGAAAGACAGAAAAACCCTCAGAAGACTGGCTGGCAGCTTCTTCCTGAGCGGTGATACACTTTATAAGAGAAACTTTGACATGGTCTTGCTCCGGTGTGTAGACAGACCAGAAGTAGACATGCTTATGAAAGAAATTCACGAAGGATCCTTTGGAACTCATGCCAATGGACATACAATGGCGAGAAAAATTCTAAGAGCAGGGTACTACTGGTTGACCATGGAGTTCGACTACTACAAGTACATGAGAAGATGTCACAAGTGTCAGATATACTCCGACAAAATTCATGTACCGTCAACGCATCTCAAAGTTCTTTCTTCCCCATGGCCTTTTTCCAGATGGGGAATCGACGTGATTGGCATGATTGAGCCCAAGGATTCGAATGGACATCGGTTCATCCTGGTATTCATTGACTATTTCACCAAGTTGGTCGAAGCAGCGTCATACACCAATGTAACCCGACAAGTGGTGGTTCGTTTTATCAAAAACAATATCATCTTCTGTTATGGTGTTTTGAGCCAGATCATTACTGATAATGGATCTAACTTGAACAATAAGATGATGAAAGAGTTGTGTGCTAAGTTTAAGATCGAACACCATAACTCATCTCCCTACCGACCCAAGATGAACGGAGTGGTAGAAGCGGCTAACAAGAATATCAAGAAGATTGTTCAGAAGATGGTTGTAACTTACAAAGATTGGCACGAGATGTTACCCTTTGCTCTTCACGGTTATCGCACATCTGTCTGCACTTCAACAGGGGCAACCCCTTTCTCTCTAGTATATGGCATGGAAGCAGTACTCCCCATAGAAGTAGAGATCCCATTAATCCGGGTATTGATGAAAGCTAAGCTAATCGAGGCTGAATGGTGTCAAAGTCGACACGAAGAACTTAATCTGATCGAAGAAAAATGAATAACGGCGCTATGCTATGGTCAGTTGTATCAGCAAAGAATGAAGAAGGCGTTTGACAAAAAGGTTCGACCTCACGTCTTCAGGAAAGGAGACCTTGTGCTCAAGAAGATACAATCATTTCTCACTGATTCTCGGGCCAAATGGACTCCGAATTATGACGGCCCCTACGTGGTCAAGAAAGCTTTCTCAGGCGGCGCCTTGAGACTTGCAACCATGGACGGAGAGGAATTTACCTACCCCACGAATGTTGATGTAGTCAAGAAATACTTCGCCTAAATAAAAAAAACGTCTCGGTGGATTGAAAACCCGAAAGGACGGTCCAAGAAAAAATTAGAGACATAATCAAAAATCATCCCGATGGATTGGAAATCTCAAAGTACAATCCAGGCAAAAATTAGGGATAATGGCAAGTAACTATGTTCAACAAAGGGGCAAATCCCTCAGCAGCAGTTAAGTCGTCCATCAGAAAAATGCCAGTCACGGTCATCTTTGACAGAAGCTCAGAATGCCCCGAATTCAAAGTTGGTAGAAGGATAGTGGTCGTTATGTTTTGATGTAGCCCTCTTCCTGTAAATTACCATTTTCTAAACTTTGTAAATACTCTGTGGAATCACGCGCTTCGCTGATTTCCATCCTATCAATAAAATTTGGGCCCTTGTGCTTCTGTTTGTAATTCTTATTTGTTTTAGCTTTATAGAACGACATTTTAACATGATCAACGATTCTTGAAATAAAACAAAAATGAATTTACTTGTTAAAATTTCTTTGCTTTTAAAATAAAGATGGCAATTTCTTTTGACTGTTGAACATCAGAAGAACATTGATCGCTTCTCCAGAAGTAAGCGAACCTCAAAGTGCAGAATCAAAGTACTCTTTCTAAACCAGTGTACCTAAATGAAGGATCAACTGTGTCAGATACGAATACTCCATCTGACACCCTCGGCCAAGTTCTCATCTCCTAAACCCGACCAACGGTATTCCCCGCAGGGACAGTCTCTCCTAAGCAAGGCAGAATTCCTACTTTTGAACCAGCGGTACTTCTTCGCCCCGCGATGGCCGAGTATCCATTCATGTTCATCTATTAGTCTGTATGTTGCGTCGGTTTTGTCAGCATATACATACATACATCATGCATTATTGATTTGCATTCACATTCATATTGCATCACTATCACTTTAGTCGACCTTGTCCCCTAGTGATAAAAGTATTCACAATCGAGTTGTCAATTCTTTCCTCGTCAGGAAAGGTTGCGTCTGAACAATCTCTCTCCTCCAGTTTATTTCCGGATCAGAATTGGCCCTTGACCACTTTGATAACTTGAACCTCTGAAAGACTAGAGAACCTTCGACAAATGTCATTCTTCGCCATCGAAGACGACATCCTTGCTTTCCCGGATTAAGGAAAATCCCTAGAGAAAGCCTCTTAATCAGAGATTCGCCGGTACGACAGTTTTTCTCCAAAAATCCACTGATGAAAAGGTCATCGACACCTCAAAATTAGATCACATCATATGGCATTTCTCCGAGAAGATCCCGAGAAAAGTATGATGTAATATCCCCAAGCAGGAAGCAGTCTTTCAAGAGACTCGTTTTCCCCAGTAGAGTCGACAAATGGCGTCTCCAAACAGAGAAGTTTGAACACCTCTACAACTCAGACGACTGGGTTCCCCAGCAAGTCTGACATCAAAACTTTTTCTGTCAAATGGCATCTCCCCGGGAAAATTCGGCGAGAAGTTTGAGGAAAACCGCTACAAATAGCGTCCCTTTTCAAGAAAGTTTATTGACAAAAGAAACTGAGACCAGTTCCTTGGTAGGAAACCAGGATCGAGGGGAAGTTTATTTCAGCAACTGAGACCAGTTCCTTGGTAGGAAACTAGGATCGAGGGGAAGTTCATTCTAGAAACTAAGACCAGTTCCTTGGTAGGAAACCAGGATCGAGGGGAAGTTTATACCTTTTCTAAGCATCATTGCTTAGCAAAATAAGATGAATGCGTAAGATACCATTCATAACCACCATCAAAATTTCGGGTATTCCGATATTTAATCCTCTTGCACCCCGAATGCCCAAACACCTTCGTTATTCGCAACTTCGGGTCCAAGAAGATTAAATAGGGGCATCTGTCATACCCCAAATTTTGACCACTAAGATTTCCCAACAGTGTTCAAATCATCATCACAATATGGGTGTATCATTATGCCTCATTAGTCTCCCCAAAGATGGGTGAGCATCCACTACAATCAAAATTAGGGTTTCAAGCCCTCTCTGAGCTCTTAGACAAAGGATCAATCAAGAAATGAAATGATCTTCAACTTGTCTAAACCTCTCAAACATCCACAATGGATCAAAAGGACTCCCACTTCAAGGATTAAGCACAAGGCTGCTCCCTTCTAGGTGGATCAAGCCCCATGATCAACAGTGTCACCAAATTAGGGTTTTGGTCGACCAAGGCCTCCAGATGGAAAATTTCCTCTGGGTATGAGCCAATACTTCAAAACATAACCTAATATGCTCCCTGGAACCTCATGATCCCAATCATCAAGTTAATTTTGACCACAGGGGATGCATACATCAAAAATAAGGAATTAGGGTTTCTTGACCTAATTCACCCCTAAGTTGACTTTTGGGACAAATCATGAGCCAAGACCTCAAGAGAGGATTTGAGGGTCTCCAACACACCACATTGATCCTTTTACAACAATGGATTGATCTAGGAGGCTTGAGCAACAAGTCTCAAATTCATCAGAGCCACAATTAGGGTTTTACGAGAAAAGTCAACTATAACTTTTACTTTTGACCAGGACATGCTCCCAAGCCCTAAGATATGATTCAATATACCCTATAACACCCATGGAATATGTCCATCAAGTTTTATTTAGGTCAAGGACATGATTTCCTAAAGGATTGCACAGTTTGGAATTCATCTGATAAAAAGTCAACTGTGCACAAAAGTCAACTTTGACTTTTTAAGATTTTTCACAATTATGGATTTTTAACCCTAAAATGATGTTAATGTATGATTTGAATCATCATTCATCAAGAAAAATCAAAGAAATTGGGATAACTTGTAAAAGGGGTAACTATAAAAAACTTAGAAAATTTTCTAAGTTATGAACAAAGTGGCAAGGGTACCAACTTTGGAGGATCATAACTCCTAAACCACAAAGCCATTTTTCCCTATCCAAAGCTTGATTTGTAGATCTCATGGCCCTATACAAAAACTTCAACTAGACCTCATTCCAATTCTTCATGGATTTTGAGTTATGGATTGATCAAAATCACAAAAAGTGAAAATGTCACTTTTTTCCAACACTTAGTGAAATTTTCATTAAGTCAGAATCTGCCTTCACTTTTTTCCAAATGTAGGGACATTTTTCACTTGGATCAAAAAAGTATCAAAACCAAATATGATCAAATAGTTGTTGTATCATATAAGGGCTTTCCAAAATGGCCAAGAACATCACCAAATTCAATTTGAGCTAAGAGTTATGGTAGTGGCAAAATGCCTTGCTGAAAACTGCCAAGGCAAGGCAGAGTTTTGCATTTTTGGTCGATTTGCCAAAATCAGCCAATTTCAAGCCTTGTCATCATCTTGGACACATCTGAGGATCACATGTAGGTGATTCATACTCTCACAAGTGACCTGTAATCACAAAATCACAAAGTCACCTCCAAAGCCTCCAAAGTCCTTGGAACAAGAAGTAGCATGCCAAACCTAGAATTGCCTAAAAGAGGAACAAGACTCCAATTTTGGATTGGAGCATTTAATAGATGCTTAGAGGTGGCATGGACTGACACATTTGCAACTGAATTCAATCAAGATTCCTCCAACAAGTAGGGAACCAAAGCTCTGTGCTCTAACCTCTAGTCAATGGCTAGAGGAGACTTGGATTTCTATTTGCCAACATTGGCCAAACCTCTGCTGCAGTTGCCATTCATTATTGATCCCAAAACAAACTTGCTCTACTATAAATAGAGCTCATTTGTGCTCAGTTTGAGTACACCAAAGCCATCAAACAGACGCTTTCCTCAAAATCCCTTTTTCTTGGCAAAAATGCCTTCTTTAGCAAGGTAACTCAGAGTTTTTGAGTTTGAGAGCTTTTTCAATCAAACCAATCACACACACACACCTCATAAACATCATATGTAGGTGATCCAAACTCTCACAAGTGACCTGTAATCACAAAATCACAAAGTCACCTCTCAAAACCTCAAAATAGGCTTTTTGTGCATTTTTCAAGCCATGTCTTGATTCAGTCACTTTCAAAACTAGATAAAACCTCAAACACACTCCAAATATCATCCTTGAACTCTCCCAAATGGTTCCCCCCATCTGGAACACCATTTGAGAGAGTTGCCATTTTGGTCACTTTTAACCCCTTTTGCAAGAAAGGGCCAGTTTGTGTTTTTGCAGGTACCAGCTGATTCCAATCTTCCTAAAAGCTTCTAAGGGATCATTTGAGTGTGTCTAAAGCATCAAATCATTTCTGGAACAAGAGGCTTGACAGATTGCACAAAAACTCCAAAAAGCTCAAAAAGAGATAAGCCTCATGACTTGAACTTTCCAAAATATGCAATGCTTTGAAGTCCACTGATTATGCACACCTCATACATGTTAAATATGTTGTGTTTGAACCAATTTATCATGTAATTCATGCATGTATCAAAGTGTAGCATAGAAAATGCAATTATAGGCCTTTTTCAAAACCACTATCGGGTTTTGAGGAGGGAGTGTGATCTGAAAAAACTACCACCACCATTGGATTCCTTGTGAAATTCTGGTCCAGATGCATATAAATTTTGTCTCAAACCATTAAAAATTGAGAAAGTTATGACTTCACGTTTCTGAGCCAAAACTTGCCTTGCCTTGCCTTGGGTCAGACCTAAAACCAAGGCATGACTTGTATATTTGTGATTTCACTTCAAATAATGGATGTATCACCACCCCAGTGCTAAGGGGCGCACCTTGTGACCTTGAGGTCGTGGGTTCAAACCCCACCCATTCCATTTTGTGTTTTTTTTTTTCATATTTTGCCATTTTTTCCAATATTTTATGTTTTATTAATTAATTGGAAAATTAATAACTCTTTCAATTTTAATTATTTTTTATTGGTTCTTTTTGCAAAAAATCACAAAAATGTTGAAATATTTTATTCCACAAAAAAATTAAGTTTATATTATTTATTTAATATAATTAGTATTTTTGTGAATAACTTCATTTTTTATTTGTTTTAAACATTTTAAAATGAACATTCATCTTGAAAAATCAAGACCAAATGAGTTTTAATATCTCTTGTGATTAAAACTTCATTTTTCAAACCTTAAACAAAAATCACAAGTGTTTTATTCAAATTCATTTGGTATTTTTCCTTGAATTTCTTTTAATATTTACTTTTAAAAGAATAAATTAGGGTTTCTTTGATTTTCACCATCATCAATCATTTCCAAACTTTTGGGCCTTTGATAGAGTGTAAGACCCAATCCCCTTTTAACCAAAACAATTTCAGGCCTCAGATATTGTTTAAGTCCCTCTGCGTTAAAAGAAAAGTTCGGCGCAATCGTCGCCCGTTTAAAAATAAACCATATGGGTCTCTCCTCGAGCTATAAGACCCATTCAAAACTTTTTGGGCCTCTATTAGAGTGGAAGACCCTACCCCTTTTGAAAACCAAATTATCTTGGACCTCAGTCATTGTATAAGACCCACTGCGTTTTCAAAAATCTTGGCGCGATCGCCATTTATGCATCTCTAACAAGGTTCACACTCGGTTGACCATTATCTATATATGCATCAATGACATGGTTGGCACTCAGTTGACCATCATCTATGCATCTCTGACATGGTTCACATATGGTTGACCATCATCTATGCAACTCTGACATGGTTCACACTTAGTTGACCATCATCTATGCATCTCTGACATGGTTCACATATGGTTTACCATCATCTATGCATCTCTAACATGGTTCACACTCAGTTGACCATCATCTATGTATCTTTGACATGGTTAACACTCAGTTAACCATCATCTATGCATCTCTGACATGGTTCACATATAGTTGACCATCATATATGCATCTATGACATGGTTCACACAGTGTGAACTATCATCTATGCATCTCTGACATAGTTCACACTCAGTTGACTATCATCTATGCATCTCTGACATGGTTCACATATAGTTTACCATCATATATGCATCTCTGTCAGGGTTCACACTCATTTGACCATCATCTATGCAACTCTAACATGGTTCACACTTAGTTCACCATCATCAATGCATCTTTAAAATGGTTCACACTTAGTTAACCATCATCTATGCATCTCTGACATGGTTCACACTCAGTTGACCATCATCTATGCATCTTTGACATGGTTCACATATGGTTGACCATCATCTATGCATCTCTGACATGGTTCACATATGGTTGACCATCATCTATGCATCTCTGACATGGTTCACACTCGGTTGACCATTATCTATATATGCAGCAATGACATGGTTGACACTCAGTTGACCATCATCTATGCGTCTCTGACATTGTTCACATTTGGTTGACCATCATCTATGCAACTTTGACATGGCTCACACTTAGTTGACCATCATCTATGCATCTCAGACATGGTTCACATATGGTTGATCATCATCTATGCATCTCTGACACGGTTCACACTCAGTTGACCATCATCTATGCATCTCTGACATAGTTCACACATAGTTGACCATCTTCTATGCAACTCTGACATGATTCACACTTAGTTAACCATCATCTATGCATCTCTGACATGGTTCACACTCAGTTGACCATCATCTATGCATCTTTGACATGGTTCACACTCAGTTGACAATCATCTATGCATCTCTGACTTGGTTCACACATAGTTGACCATCCTCTATGCATCTCTCACATGGTTCACATATGGTTTACCATCATCTATACATCTCTGACATGGTTCACATATGGTTGACCATCATCTATGCATCTCTAACATGGTTCACACTTGGTTGACCATTATCTATATATCATCACCGACATGGTTGATACTCAGTTGACCATCATCTATGCATCTCTGACATGGTTCACATATGGTTGACCATCATCTATGCAACTCTGACATGGTTCACACTTATTGAGCATCATCTATGCATCTCTGACATGGTTCACATATGGTTTACCATCATCTATGCATCTCTGACATGCTTCACACTCAGTTGACCATCATCTATGCATCTCTGACATGGTTCACATATAGTTTACCATAATATATGCATCTCTGACATGGTTCACACAGTGTGAATTATTATCTATGCATCTCTGACATGGTTCATACTCAGTTGACTGTCATCTATGCATCTCTGACATGGTTCACATATAGTTTACCATCATGCATCTTTGTCATGGTTCACACTCACTTGACCATTATCTTTGCAACTCTAAAATGGTTCACATATGGTTGACCATCATCTATGCATCTCTGACATGGTTCACACTCCGTTGACCATCATCTATGCATCTCTGACATGGTTCACACACAGTTGACCATCATCTATACATCTCTGACATGGTTCACACATAGTTGACCATCCTCTATGCAACTTTGACATGGTTCACACTTACTTGACGATCATCTATGCATCTCTGACATGGTTCACATATGGTTGACCATCATCTATGCATCTCTGACATGGTTCACACTCAGTTGACCATCATCTATGCATCTTTGACATGGTTCACATATGGTTGACCATCATCTATGCATCTCTGACATGGTTCACATATGGTTGACCATCATCTATGCATCTCTGACATGGTTCACAGTCGGTTGACCATTATCTATATATGCAGCAATGACATGGTTGACACTCAGTTGACCATCATCTATGCGTCTCTGACATTGTTCACATTTGGTTGACCATCATCTATGCAACTTTGACATGGTTCACACTTAGTTGACCATCATCTATGCATCTCAGACATGGTTCACATATGGTTGATCATCATCTATGCATCTCTGACACGGTTCACACTCAGTTGACCATCATCTATGCATCTCTGACATAGTTCACACATAGTTGACCTTCATCTATGCAACTCTGACACGATTCACACTTAGTTGACCATCATCTATGCATCTCTGACATGGTTCACACTCAGTTGACCATCATCTATGCATCTTTGACATGGTTCACACTCAGTTGACAATCATCTATGCATCTCTGACATGGTTCACACATTGTTGGCCATCCTCTATGCATCTCTCACATGGTTCACATTTGGTTTACCATCATCTATGCATCTCTGACATGGTTCACATATGGTTGACCATCATCTATGCATCTCTAACATGGTTCACACTCAGTTGACCATTATCTATATATGCATCAACGACATGGTTGATACTCAGTTGACCATCATCTATGCATCTCTGACATGGTTCACATATGGTTGACCATCATCTATCCAACTCTGACATGGTTCACACTTATTGACCATCATCTATGCATCTCTGACATGGTTCACATATGGTTTACCATCATCTATGCATCTCTGACATGCTTCACACTCAGTTAACCATCATCTATGCATCTCTGACATGGTTCACATATAGTTTACCATAATATATGCATCTCTGACATGGTTCACACAGTGTGAATTATCATCTATGCATCTCTGACATGGTTCATACTCAGTTGACTGTCATCTATGCATCTCTGACATGGTTCACATATAGTTTAGCATCATGCATCTTTGTCATGGTTCACACTCACTTTACCATTATCTTTTCAACTCTGAAATGGTTCACATATGGTGGACCATCATCTATGCATCTCTGACATGGTTCACACTCCGTTGACCATCATCTATGCATCTCTGACATGGTTCACACACAGTTGACCATCATCTATACATCTCTGACATGGTTCACACATAGTTGACCATCATCTATGCAACTCTGACATGGTTCACACTTACTTGACGATCATCTATGCATCTCTGACATGGTTCACATATGGTTGACCATCATCTATGCAACTCTGACATGGTTCACACTTATTGAGCATCATCTATGCATCTCTGACATGGTTCACATATGGTTTACCATCATCTATGCATCTCTGACATGGTTCACATATAGTTGACCATAATATATGCATCTCTGACATGGTTCACACAGTGTGAATTATCATCTATGCATCTCTGACATGGTTCATACTCAGTTGACTGTCATCTATGCATCTCTGACATGGTTCCCATATAGTTTTCCATCATGCATCTTTGTCATTGTTCACACTCACTTGACCATTATCTTTGCAACTCTGAAATGGTTCACATATGGTTGACCATCATCTATGCATCTCTGACATGGTTCACACTCCGTTGACCATCATCTATGCATCTCTGACATGGTTCACACACAGTTGACCATCATCTATACATCTCTGACATGGTTCACACATAGTTGACCATCATCTATGCAACTCTGACATGGTTCACACTTACTTGACGATCATCTATGCATCTCTGACATGGTTCACATATGGTTGACCATCATCTATGCATCTCTGACATGGTTCACACTCAGTTGACCATCATCTATGCATCTTTGACATGGTTCACATATGGTTGACCATCATCTATGCATCTCTGACATGGTTCACATATGGTTGACCATCATCTATGCATCTCTGACATGGTTCAAACTCGGTTGACCATTATCTATATATGCAGCAATGACATGGTTGACACTCAGTTGACCATCATCTATGCGTCTCTGACATTGTTCACATTTCGTTGACCATCATCTATGCAACTTTGACATGGTTCACACTTAGTTGACCATCATCTATGCATCTCAGACATGGTTCACATATGGTTGATCATCATCTATGCAACTCTGACATTGTTCACACTTAGTTGACCATCATCTATGCATCTCTGACATGGTTCACATATGGTTTACCATCATCTATGCATCTCTGACATGGTTCACACTCAGTTGACCATCATCTATGCATCTTTGACATGGTTAACACTCAGTTAACCATCATCTATGCATCTCTGACATGGTTCACATATAGTTGACCATCATATATGCATCTATGACATGGTTCACACAGTGTGAACTATCATCTTTGCATCTCTGACATGGTTCACACTCAGTTGACTATCATCTATGCATCTCTGACATGGTTCACATATAGTTTACCATCATATATGCATCTCTGTCAGGGTTCACACTCATTTGACCATCATCTATGCAACTCTAACATGGTTCACACTTAGTTCACCATCATCAATGCATCTTTAAAATGGTTCACACTTAGTTAACCATCATCTATGCATCTCTGACATGGTTCACACTCAGTTGACCATCATCTATGCATCTTTGACATGGTTCATATATGGTTGACCATCATCTATGCATCTCTGACATGGTTCACATATGGTTGACCATCATCTATGCATCTCTGACATGGTTCACACTCGGTTGACCATTATCTATATATGCAGCAATGACATGGTTGACACTCAGTTGACCATCATCTATGCGTCTCTGACATTGTTCACATTTGGTTGACCATCATCTATGCAACTTTGACATGGGTCACACTTAGTTGACCATCATCTATGCATCTCAGACATGGTTCACATATGGTTGATCATCATCTATGCATCTCTGACACGGTTCACACTCAGTTGACCATCATCTATGCATCTCTGACATAGTTCACACATAGTTGACCATCATCTATGCAACTCTGACATGATTCACACTTAGTTGACCATCATCTATGCATCTCTGACAGGTTCACACTCAGTTGACCATCATCTATGCATCTTTGACATGGTTCACACTCAGTTGACAATCATCTATGCATCTCTGACATGGTTCACACATAGTTGACCATCCTCTATGCATCTCTCACATGGTTCACATATGGTTTACCATCATCTATACATCTCTGACATGGTTCACATATGGTTGACCATCATCTATGCATCTCTAACATGGTTCACACTTGGTTGACCATTATCTATATATCATCAACGACATGGTTGATACTCAGTTGACCATCATCTATGCATCTCTGACATGGTTCACATATGGTTGACCATCATCTATGCAACTCTGACATGGTTCACACTTATTGAGCATCATCTATGCATCTCTGACATGGTTCACATATGGTTTACCATCATCTATGCATCTCTGACATGCTTCACACTCAGTTGACCATCATCTATGCATCTCTGACATGGTTAACATATAGTTTACCATAATATATGCATCTCTGACATGGTTCACACAGTGTGAATTATTATCTATGCATCTCTGACATGGTTCATACTCAGTTGACTGTCATCTATGCATCTCTGACATGGTTCACATATAGTTTACCATCATGCATCTTTGTCATGGTTCACACTCACTTGACCATTATCTTTGCAACTCTAAAATGGTTCACATATGGTTGACCATCATCTATGCATCTCTGACATGGTTCACACTCCGTTGACCATCATCAATGCATCTCTGACATGGTTCACATATAGTTGACCATCAAATATCCATCTTTGACATGGTTCACACAGTGTGAAGCATCATCTATGCATCTTTGACATGATTCACACTCTGTTGACTATCATTTATGCATCTCTAACATGGTTCGCATATAGTTTACCATCATATATGCATCTCTGTCATGGTTCACACTCATTTGACCATCATCTATGCATCTCTGACATGGTTCACATATAGTTTACCATCATCTATGCATCTCTGACATGCTTCACACTCAGTTAACCATCATCTATGCATCTCTGACATGGTTCACATATAGTTTACCATAATATATGCATCTCTGACATGGTTTACACAGTGTGAATTATCATCTATGCATCTCTGACATGGTTCATACTCAGTTGACTGTCATCTATGCATCTCTGACAT
This sequence comes from Lathyrus tuberosus, assembly GCA_022829125.1. Classification (NCBI taxonomy): domain Eukaryota; kingdom Viridiplantae; phylum Streptophyta; class Magnoliopsida; order Fabales; family Fabaceae; genus Lathyrus; species Lathyrus tuberosus. The sequence continues at coordinate 3,875,876 of JALAZF010000532.1, read as the reverse complement.
GGTTCACATATAGTTTAGCATCATGCATCTTTGTCATGGTTCACACTCACTTGACCATTATCTTTGCAACTCTGAAATGGTTCACATATGGTTGACCATCATCTATGCATCTCTGACATGGTTCACACTCCGTTGACCATCATCTATGCATCTCTGACATGGTTCACACACAGTTGACCAACATCTATACATCTCTGACATGGTTCACACATAGTTGACCATCATCTATGCAACTCTGACATGGTTCACACTTACTTGACGATCATCTATGCATCTCTAACATGGTTCACATATGGTTGACCATCATCTATGCAACTCTGACATGGTTCACACTTATTGAGCATCATCTATGCATCTCTGACATGGTTCACATATGGTTTACCATCATCTATGCATCTCTGACATGGTTCACATATAGTTGACCATAATATATGCATCTCTGACATGGTTCCCACAGTGTGAATTATCATCTATGCATCTCTGACATGGTTCATACTCAGTTGACTGTCATCTATGCATCTCTGACATGGTTCCCATATAGTTTTCCATCATGCATCTTTGTCATTGTTCACACTCACTTGACCATTATCTTTGCAACTCTGAAATGGTTCACATATGGTTGACCATCATCTATGCATCTCTGACATGGTTCACACTCCGTTGACCATCATCTATGCATCTCTGACATGGTTCACACACAGTTGACCATCATCTATACATCTCTGACATGGTTCACACATAGTTGACCATCATCTATGCAACTCTGACATGGTTCACACTTACTTGACGATCATCTATGCATCTCTGACATGGTTCACATATGGTTGACCATCATCTATGCATCTCTGACATGGTTCACACTCAGTTGACCATCATCTATGCATCTTTGACATGGTTCACATATGGTTGACCATCATCTATGCATCTCTGACATGGTTCACATATGGTTGACCATCATCTATGCATCTCTGACATGGTTCACACTCGGTTGACCATTATCTATATATGCAGCAATGACATGGTTGACACTCAGTTGACCATCATCTATGCGTCTCTGACATTGTTCACATTTGGTTGACCATCATCTATGCAACTTTGACATGGTTCACACTTAGTTGACCATCATCTATGCATCTCAGACATGGTTCACATATGGTTGATCATCATCTATGCATCTCTGACACGGTTCACACCCAGTTGACCATCATCTATGCATCTCTGACATAGTTCACACATAGTTGACCATCATCTATGCAACTCTGACATGATTCACACTTAGTTGACCATCATCTATGCATCTCTGACATGGTTCACACTCAGTTGACCATCATCTATGCATCTTTGACATGGTTCACACTCAGTTGACAATCATCTATGCATCTCTGACATGGTTCACACATTGTTGACCATCCTCTATGCATCTCTCACATGGTTCACATATGGTTTACCATCATCTATGCATCTCTGACATGGTTCACATATGGTTGACCATCATCTATGCATCTCTAACATGGTTCACACTCGGTTGACCATTATCTATATATGCATCAACGACATGGTTGATACTCAGTTGACCATCATCTATGCATCTCTGACATGGTTCACATATGGTTGACCATCATCTATCCAACTCTGACATGCTTCACACTTATTGACCATCATCTATGCATCTCTGACATGGTTCACATATGGTTTACCATCATCTATGCATCTCTGACATGCTTCACACTCAGTTAACCATCATCTATGCATCTCTGACATGGTTCACATATAGTTTACCATAATATATGCATCTCTGACATGGTTCACACAGTGTGAATTATCATCTATGCATCTCTGACATGGTTCATACTCAGTTGACTGTCATCTATGCATCTCTGACATGGTTCACATATAGTTTAGCAATATGCATCTTTGTCATGGTTCACACTCACTTGACCATTATCTTTGCAACTCTGAAATGGTTCACATATGGTTGACCATCATCTATGCATCTCTGACATGGTTCACACTCCGTTGACCATCATCTATGCATCTCTGACATGGTTCACACACAGTTGACCATCATCTATACATCTCTGACATGGTTCACACATAGTTGACCATCATCTATGCAACTCTGACATGGTTCACACTTACTTGACGATCATCTATGCATCTCTGACATGGTTCACATATGGTTGACCATCATATATGCATCTCTGACATGGTCCACACTCAGTTGACCATCATCTATGCATCTCTGACATGGTTCACACTCAGTTGAAAATCATCTATGCATCTCTGACATGGTTCACACAAAGTTGACCATCATCTATGCATCTCTGACATGGTTCACATATGGTTGACCATCATCTATGCATCTCTGACATGGTTCACATATGGTTGACCATCATCTATGCATCTCTGACATGGTTCACACTCGGTTGACCATTATCTATATATGCAGCAATGACATGGTTGACACTCAGTTGACCATCATCTATGCGTCTCTGACATGGTTCACATTTGGTTGACCATCATCTATGCAACTTTGACATGGTTCACACTTAGTTGACCATCATCTATGCATCTCAGACATGGTTCACATATGGTTGATCATCATCTATGCATCTCTGACAAGGTTCACACTTAGTTGACCATCATCTATGCATCTCTGACATGGTTCACACATAGTTGACCATCATTTATGCAACTCTGACATGGTTCACACTTAGTTGACCATCATCTATCCATCTCTGACATGGTTCACACTCAATTGACCATCATCTAAGCATCTATGACATGGTTCACACTCAGTTGACAATCATCTATGCATCTCTGACATGGTTGACACATAGTTGACCATCCTCTATGCATCTCTCACATGGTTCACATATGGTTTACCATCATCTATACATCTCTGACATGGTTCACATATGGTTGACCATCATCTATGCATCTCTGACATGGTTCACACTTGGTTGACCATTATCTATATATCATCAACGACATGGTTGATACTCAGTTGACCATCATCTATGCATCTCTGACATGGTTCACATATGGTTGACCATCATCTATGCAACTCTGACATGGTTCACACTTATTGAGCATCATCTATGCATCTCTGACATGGTTCACATATGGTTTACCATCATCTATGCATCTCTGACATGCTTCACACTCAGTTGACCATCATCTATGCATCTCTGACATGGTTCACATATAGTTTACCATAATATATGCATCTCTGACATGGTTCACACAGTGTGAATTATTATCTATGCATCTCTGACATGGTTCATACTCAGTTGACTGTCATCTATGCATCTCTGACGTGGTTCACATATAGTTTACCATCATGCATCTTTGTCATGGTTCACACTCACTTGACCATTATCTTTGCAACTCTAAAATGGTTCACATATGGTTGACCATCATCTATGCATCTCTGACATGGTTCACACTCCGTTGACCATCATCTATGTATCTCTGACATGGTTCACACACAGTTGACCATCATCTATACATCTCTGACATGGTTCACACATAGTTGACCATCATCTATGCAACTCTGACATGGTTCACACTTACTTGACGATCATCTATGCATCTCTGACATGGTTCACATATGGTTGACCATCATCTATGCATCTCTGACATGGTTCACACTCAGTTGACCATCATCTATGCATCTTTGACATGGTTCACATATGGTTGACCATCATCTATGCATCTCTGGCATGGTTCACATATGGTTGACCATCATCTATGCATCTCTGACATGGTTCACAATCGGTTGACCATTATCTATATATGCAGCAATGACATGGTTGACACTCAGTTGACCATCATCTATGCGTCTCTGACATTGTTCACATTTGGTTGACCATCATCTATGCAACTTTGACATGGTTCACACTTAGTTGACCATCATCTATGCATCTCAGACATGGTTCACATATGGTTGATCATCATCTATGCATCTCTGACACGGTTCACACTCAGTTGACCATCATCTATGCATCTCTGACATAGTTCACACATAGTTGACCATCATCTATGCAACTCTGACACGATTCACACTTAGTTGACCATCATCTATGCATCTCTGACATGGTTCACACTCAGTTGACCATCATCTATGCATCTTTGACATGGTTCACACTCAGTTGACAATCATCTATGCATCTCTGACATGGTTCACACATTGTTGGCCATCCTCTATGCATCTCTCACATGGTTCACATTTGGTTTACCATCATCTATGCATCTCTGACATGGTTCACATATGGTTGACCATCATCTATGCATCTCTAACATGGTTCACACTCAGTTGACCATTATCTATATATGCATCAATGACATGGTTGATACTCAGTTGACCATCATCTATGCATCTCTGACATGGTTCACATATGGTTGACCATCATCTATCCAACTCTGACATGGTTCACACTTATTGACCATCATCTATGCATCTCTGACATGGTTCACATATGGTTTACCATCATCTATGCATCTCTGACATGCTTCACACTCAGTTAACCATCATCTATGCATCTCTGACATGGTTCACATATAGTTTACCATAATATATGCATCTCTGACATGGTTCACACAGTGTGAATTATCATCTATGCATCTCTGACATGGTTCATACTCAGTTGACTGTCATCTATGCATCTCTGACATGGTTCACATATAGTTTAGCATCATGCATCTTTGTCATGGTTCACACTCACTTGACCATTATCTTTGCAACTCTGAAATGGTTCACATATGGTTGACCATCATCTATGCATCTCTGACATGGTTCACACTCCGTTGACCATCATCTATGCATCTCTGACATGGTTCACACACAGTTGACCATCATCTATACATCTCTGACATGGTTCACACATACTTGACCATCATCTATGCAACTCTGACATGGTTCACACTTACTTGACGATCATCTATGCATCTCTGACATGGTTCACATATGGTTGACCATCATCTATGCAACTCTGACATGGTTCACACTTATTGAGCATCATCTATGCATCTCTGACTTGGTTCACATATGGTTTACCATCATCTATGCATCTCTGACATGGTTCACATATAGTTGACCATAATATATGCATCTCTGACATGGTTCACACAGTGTGAATTATCATCTATGCATCTCTGACATGGTTCATACTCAGTTGACTGTCATCTATGCATCTCTGACATGGTTCCCATATAGTTTTCCATCATGCATCTTTGTCATTGTTCACACTCACTTGACCATTATCTTTGCAACTCTGAAATGGTTCACATATGGTTGACCATCATCTATGCATCTCTGACATGGTTCACACTCCGTTGACCATCATCTATGCATCTCTGACATGGTTCACACACAGTTGACCATCATCTATACATCTCTGACATGGTTCACACATAGTTGACCATCATCTATGCAACTCTGACATGGTTCACACTTACTTGACGATCATCTATGCATCTCTGACATGGTTCACATATGGTTGACCATCATCTATGCATCTCTGACATGGTTCACACTCAGTTGACCATCATCTATGCATCTTTGACATGGTTCACATATGGTTGACCATCATCTATGCATCTCTGACATGGTTCACATATGGTTGACCATCATCTATGCATCTCTGACATGGTTCACACTCGGTTGACCATTATCTACATATGCAGCAATGACATGGTTGACACTCAGTTGACCATCATCTATGCGTCTCTGACATTGTTCACATTTGGTTGACCATCATCTATGCAACTTTGACATGGTTCACACTTAGTTGACCATCATCTATGCATCTCAGACATGGTTCACATATGGTTGATCATCATCTATGCATCTCTGACACGGTTCACACTCAGTTGACCATCATCTATGCATCTCTGACATAGTTCACACATAGTTGACCATCATCTATGCAACTCTGACATGATTCACACTTAGTTGACCATCATCTATGCATCTCTGACATGGTTCACACTCAGTTGACCATCATCTATGCATCTTTGACATGGTTCACACTCAGTTGACAATCATCTATGCATCTCTGACATGGTTGACACATTGTTGACCATCCTCTATGCATCTCTCACATGGTTCACATATGGTTTACCATCATCTATGCATCTCTGACATGGTTCACATATGGTTGACCATCATCTATGCATTTCTAACATGGTTCACACTCAGTTGACCATTATCTATATATGCATCAACGACATGGTTGATACTCAGTTGACCATCATCTATGCATCTCTGACATGGTTCACATATGGTTGACCATCATTTATCCAACTCTGACATGCTTCACACTTATTGACCATCATCTATGCATCTCTGACATGGTTCACATATGGTTTACCATCATCTATGCATCTCTGACATGCTTCACACTCAGTTAACCATCATCTATGTATCTCTGACATGGTTCACATATAGTTTACCATAATATATGCATCTCTGACATGGTTCACACAGTGTGAATTATCATCTATGCATCTCTGACATGGTTCATACTCAGTTGACTGTCATCTATGCATCTCTGACATGGTTCACATATAGTTTAGCAATATGCATCTTTGTCATGGTTCACACTCACTTGACCATTATCTTTGCAACTCTGAAATGGTTCACATATGGTTGACCATCATCTATGCATCTCTGACATGGTTCACACTCCGTTGACCATCATCTATGCATCTCTGACATGGTTCACACACAGTTGACCATCATCTATACATCTCTGACATGGTTCACACATAGTTGACCATCATCTATGCAACTCTGACATGGTTCACACTTACTTGACGATCATCTATGCATCTCTGACATGGTTCACATATGGTTGACCATCATATATGCATCTCTGACATGGTCCACACTCAGTTGACCATCATCTATGCATCTCTGACATGGTTCACACTCAGCTGACAATCATCTATGCATCTCTGACATGGTTCACACAAAGTTGACCATCATCTATGCATCTCTGACATGGTTCACATATGGTTGACCATCATCAATGCATCTCTGACATGGTTCACATATGGTTGACCATCATCTATGCATCTCTGACATGGTTCACACTCGATTGACCATTATCTATATATGCAGCAATGACATGGTTGACACTCAGTTGACCATCATCTATGCGTCTCTGACATGGTTCACATTTGGTTGACCATCATCTATGCAACTTTGACATGGTTCACACTTAGTTGACCATCATCTATGCATCTCAGACATGGTTCACATATGGTTGATCATCATCTATGCATCTCTGACAAGGTTCACACTTAGTTGACCATCATCTATGCATCTCTGACATGGTTCACACATAGTTGACCATCATTTATGCAACTCTGACATGGTTCACACTTAGTTGACCATCATCTATCCATCTCTGACATGGTTCACACTCAATTGACCATCATCTAAGCATCTATGACATGGTTCACACTCAGTTGACAATCATCTATGCATCTCTGACATGGTTGACACATAGTTGACCATCCTCTATGCATCTCTCACATGGTTCACATATGGTTGACCATCATCTATGCATCTCTGACATGGTTCACATATGGTTGACCATCATCTATGCATCTCTAACATGGTTCACACCCGGTTGACCGTTATCTATATGTACATCAATGACATGGTTGACACTCAGTTGACCATTATCTATGCATCTCTGACATGGTTCACATATGGTTGACCATCATCTATGCAACTCTGACATGATTCACACTTAGTTGACCATCATCTATGCATCTCTGACATGGTTCACATATGGTTTACCATCATCTATGCATCTCTGACATGGTTCACACTCATTTGACCATCATCTATGCATCTCTGACATGGTTAACACTCAGTTGACCATCATCTATGCATCTCTGACATGGTTCACATATAGTTGACCATCATATGTGCATCTATGACATGGTTCACACAATGTGAACTATCATCTATGCATCTCTGACATGGTTCACACTCAGTTGACTATCATCTATGCATCTCTGACATGGTTCACATATAGTTTACCATCATATATGCATCTCTGTCATGGTTCACACTCATTTGACAATCATCTATGCAACTCTGACATGGCTCACACTTAGTTCACCATCATCTATGCATCTCGGACATGATTCACACTCACTTGACCATCATGTATGCATCTTTGACATGGTTCACACTCAGTTGACCATCATTTATGCATCTCTGACATGGTTCACATATGGTTGACCATCATCTATGTATCTCTGACATGGTTCACATATGCTTGACCATCATCTATGCATCTCTGACATGGTTCACACTCGGTTGACCATTATCTATATATGCAGCAATGACATGGTTGACACTCAATTGACCATCATCTATGCGTCTCTGACATTGTTCACGTTTGGTTGACCATCATCTATGCAACTTTGACATGGTTCACACTTAGTTGACCATCATCTATGCATCTCAGACATGGTTCACATATGGTTGATCATCATCTATGCATCTCTGACATGGTTCACACTCAGTTGACCATCATCTATGCATCTCTGACATGGTTCACACATAGTTCACCATCATCTATGCAACTCTGACATGGTTCACACTTAGTTGACCATTATCTATGCATCTCTGACGTGGTTCATACTCAGTTGACCATCATCTATGCATCTTTGACATGGTTCACACTCAGTTGACAATCATCTATGCATCTCTGGCATGGTTCCCTCATAGTTGACCATCCCCTATGCATCTCTCACATGGTTCACATATGGTTGACCATCATCTATGCATCTCTGACATGGTTCACATATGGTTGACCATCATCTATGCATCTCTAACATGGTTCACACTTGGTTGACCATTATCTATATATGCATCAATGACATGGTTGATACTCAGTTGACCATCATCTATGCATCTCTGACATGGTTCACATATGGTTGACCATCATCTATGCAACTCTGGCATGGTTCACACGTAGTTGACCATCATCTATGCATCTCTGACATGGTTCACATATGGTTTACCATCATCTATGCATCTCTGACATGGTTCACACTCAGTTGACCATCATCTATGCATCTCTGACATGGTTCACATATAGTTGACCATCATATATGCATCTCTGACATGGTTCAAACAGTGTGAACTATCATCTATGCATCTCTGACATGGTTCACACTCAGTTGACTATCATCTATGCATCTCTGACATGGTTCACATATAGTTTACCATCATATATGCATCTCTGTCATGGTTCACACTCATTTGACCATCATCAATGCAACTCTGACATGGTTCACACTCAGTTGACCATCATCTATGCATCTCTGACATGGTTCACACTCAGTTGACCATCATCTATGCATCTCTGACATGGTTCACATATAGTTGAACATCATCTATGCATCTCTGACATAGTTCACACTAATTTCACCATCATCAAAGCATCTCTGACATGGTTCACACTTAGTTGACCATCATCTATGCCTCTCTGACATGGTTCACACTAAGTTCACCATCATCTATGCATCTCTGACATGGTTTACACATACTTGACCATCACATATGCATCTCTGACATGGTTCGCACTCAGTTGACCATCATCTATGCATCTCTGACATGGTTCACACTCAGTTGACCATCATCTATGCATCTCTTACATGGTTCATACTATGTTGACCTTCATCTATGCATCTCTGACATGGTTCTCACTCAGTTGACAATCATGTATGCATCTTTGACATGCTTCACACATAGTTGACCATCATCAATGCATCTCTGACATGGTTCACATATGGTTGACCATCATCTATACATCTCTGACAAGGTTCACATATGGTTGACCATCATCTATGCATCTCTGACATGGTTCACACTCGGTTGACCATTATCTATATATGCATCAATGATATGGTTGACACTCAGTTGACCATCATCTATGCATCTCTGACATGGTTCACACATAGTTGACCATCATCTATGCATCTCTGACATGGTTCACATATGGTTGACCAACATCTATGCATCTCTGACATGGTTCATATATGGTTGACCATCATCTATGCATCTCTGACATGGTTCTCACTCAGTTGACCATAATCTATGCATCTCTGACATGGTTCACACTCATTTGACCTTCATCTATGCATCTCTGACATGGTTCACACATAGTTGACATCATTTATGCAACTATGACATGGTTCACACTTAGTTGACCATCATCTATGCATCTCTGACATGGTTCACATTTAGTTTCCCATCATCTATGCATCTCTGACATGGTTCACACTCAGTTGACCATCATCCATGCATCTCTGACATGGTTCACACTCAGTTGACTATCATCTATGCATCTCTGACATGGTTCACACTCAGTTGACTATCATCTATGCATCTCTGACATGGTTCACATATGGTTGACCATCATCTATGCATCTCTGACATGGTTCATACTCAGTTGACCATCATCTATGCATCTCTGACATGGTTCATACTCAGTTGACCATCATCTATGCAACTCTGACATGGTTCACACTTACTTGACGATCATCTATGCATCTCTGACATGGTTCACATTTGGTTGACCATCATCTATGCAACTTTGACATGGTTCACACTTAGTTGACCATCATCTATGCATCTCAGACATGGTTCACATATGGTTGATCATCATCTATGCATCTCTGACAAGGTTCACACTTAGTTGACCATCATCTATGCATCTCTGACATGGTTCACACATAGTTGACCATCATTTATGCAACTCTGACATGGTTCACACTTAGTTGACCATCATCTATCCATCTCTGACATGGTTCACACTCAATTGACCATCATCTAAGCATCTATGACATGGTTCACACTCAGTTGACAATCATCTATGCATCTCTGACATGGTTGACACATAGTTGACCATCCTCTATGCATCTCTCACATGGTTCACATATGGTTGACCATCATCTATGCATCTCTGACATGGTTCACATATGGTTGACCATCATCTATGCATCTCTAACATGGTTCACACCCGGTTGACCGTTATCTATATGTGCATCAATGACATGGTTGACACTCAGTTGACCATTATCTATGCATCTCTGACATGGTTCACATATGGTTGACCATCATCTATGCAACTCTGACATGATTCACACTTAGTTGACCATCATCTATGCATCTCTGACATGGTTCACATATGGTTTACCATCATCTATGCATCTCTGACATGGTTCACACTCATTTGACCATCATCTATGCATCTCTGACATGGTTAACACTCAGTTGACCATCATCTATGCATCTCTGACATGGTTCACATATAGTTGACCATCATATGTGCATCTATGACATGGTTCACACAATGTGAACTATCATCTATGCATCTCTGACATGGTTCACACTCAGTTGACTATCATCTATGCATCTCTGACATGGTTCACATATAGTTTACCATCATATATGCATCTCTGTCATGGTTCACACTCATTTGACAATCATCTATGCAACTCTGACATGGTTCACACTTAGTTCACCATCATCTATGCATCTCGGACATGATTCACACTCACTTGACCATCATGTATGCATCTTTGACATGGTTCACACTCAGTTGACCATCATTTATGCATCTCTGACATGGTTCACATATGGTTGACCATCATCTATGTATCTCTGACATAGTTCACATATGCTTGACCATCATCTATGCATCTCTGACATGGTTCACACTCGGTTGACCATTATCTATATATGCAGCAATGACATGGTTGACACTCAATTGACCATCATCTATGCGTCTCTGACATTGTTCACGTTTGGTTGACCATTATCTATGCAACTTTGATATGGTTCACACTTAGTTGACCATCATCTATGCATCTCAGACATGGTTCACATATGGTTGATCATCATCTATGCATCTCTGACATGGTTCACACTCAGTTGACCATCATCTATGCATCTCTGACATGGTTCACACATAGTTCACCATCATCTATGCAACTCTGACATGGTTCACACTTAGTTGACCATCATCTATGCATCTCTGACGTGGTTCATACTCAGTTGACCATCATCTATGCATCTTTGACATGGTTCACACTCAATTGACAATCATCTATGCATCTCTGGCATGGTTCCCTCATAGTTGACCATCCCCTATGCATCTCTCACATGGTTCACATATGGTTGACCATCATCTATGCATCTCTGACATGGTTCACATATGGTTGACCATCATCTATGCATCTCTAACATGGTTCACACTTGGTTGACCATTATCTATATATGCATCAATGACATGGTTGATACTCAGTTGACCATCATCTATGCATCTCTGACATGGTTCACATATGGTTGACCATCATCTATGCAACTCTGGCATGGTTCACACGTAGTTGACCATCATCTATGCATCTCTGACATGGTTCACATATGGTTTACCATCATCTATGCATCTCTGACATGGTTCACACTCAGTTGACCATCATCTATGCATCTCTGACATGGTTCACATATAGTTGACCATCATATATGCATCTCTGACATGGTTCAAACAGTGTGAACTATCATCTATGCATCTCTGACATGGTTCACACTCAGTTGACTATCATCTATGCATCTCTGACATGGTTCACATATAGTTTACCATCATATATGCATCTCTGTCATGGTTCACACTCATTTGACCATCATCTATGCAACTCTGACATGGTTCACACTCAGTTGACCATCATCTATGCATCTCTGACATGGTTCACACTCAGTTGACCATCATCTATGCATCTCTGACATGGTTCACATATAGTTGAACATCATCTATGCATCTCTAACATAGTTCACACTAATTTCACCATCATCAAAGCATCTCTGACATGGTTCACACTTAGTTGACCATCATCTATGCCTCTCTGACATGGTTCACACTAAGTTCACCATCATCGATGCATCTCTGACATGGTTTACACATAATTGACCATCACATATGCATCTCTGACATGGTTCGCACTCAGTTGACCATCATCTATGCATCTCTGACATGGTTCACACTCAGTTGACCATCATCTATGCATCTCTTACATGGTTCATACTATGTTGACCTTCATCTATGCATCTCTGACATGGTTCTCACTCAGTTGACAATCATGTATGCATCTTTGACATGCTTCACACATAGTTGACCATCATCAATGCATCTCTGACATGGTTCACATATGGTTGACCATCATCTATACATCTCTGACAAGGTTCACATATGGTTGACCATCATCTATGCATCTCTGACATGGTTCACACTCGGTTGACCATTATCTATATATGCATCAATGATATGGTTGACACTCAGTTGACCATCATCTATGCATCTCTGACATGGTTCACACATAGTTGACCATCATCTATGCATCTCTGACATGGTTCACATATGGTTGACCATCATCTATGCATCTCTGACATGGTTCATATATGGTTGACCATCATCTATGCATCTCTGACATGGTTCTCACTCATTTGACCATAATCTATGCATCTCTGACATGGTTCACACTCATTTGACCTTCATCTATGCATCTCTGACATGGTTCACACATAGTTGACATCATTTATGCAACTATGACATGGTTCACACTTAGTTGACCATCATCTATGCATCTCTGACATGGTTCACATTTAGTTTCCCATCATCTATGCATCTCTGACATGGTTCACACTCAGTTGACCATCATCCATGCATCTCTGACATGGTTCACACTCAGTTGACTATCATCTATGCATCTCTGACATGGTTCACACTCAGTTGACTATCATCTATGCATCTCTGACATGGTTCACATATGGTTGACCATCATCTATGCATCTCTGACATGGTTCATACTCAGTTGACCATCATCTATGCATCTCTGACATGGTTCATACTCAGTTGACCATCATCTATGCAACTCTGACATGGTTCACACTTACTTGACGATCATCTATGCATCTCTGACATGGTTCACATATGGTTGACCATCATATATGCATCTCTGACATGGTCCACACTCAGTTGACCATCATCTATGCATCTCTGACATGGTTCACACTCAGTTGACAATCATCTATGCATCTCTGACACGGTTCACACAGAGTTGACCATCATCTATGCATCTCTGACATGGTTCACATATGGTTGACCATCATCTATGCATCTCTGACATGGTTCACATATGGTTGACCATCATCTATGCATCTCTGACATGGTTCACACTCGGTTGACCATTATCTATATATGCAGCAATGACATGGTTGACACTCAGTTGACCATCATCTATGCGTCTCTGACATGGTTCACATTTGGTTGACCATCATCTATGCAACTTTGACATGGTTCACACTTAGTTGACCATCATCTATGCATCTCAGACATGGTTCACATATGGTTGATCATCATCTATGCATCTCTGACAAGGTTCACACTTAGTTGACCATCATCTATGCATCTCTGACATGGTTCACACATAGTTGACCATCATATATGCAACTCTGACATGGTTCACACTTAGTTGACCATCATCTATGCATCTCTGACATGGTTCACACTCAATTGACCATCATCTAAGCATCTATGACATGGTTCACACTCAGTTGACAATCATCTATGCATCTCTGACATGGTTGACACATAGTTGACCATCCTCTATGCATCTCTCACATGGTTCACATATGGTTGACCATCATCTATGCATCTCTGACATGGTTCACATATGGTTGACCATCATCTATGCATCTCTAACATGGTTCACACCCGGTTGACCGTTATCTATATGTGCATCAATGACATGGTTAACACTCAGTTGACCATCATCTATGCATCTCTGACATGGTTCACATATGGTTGACCATCATCTATGTATCTCTGACATGGTTAACACTCAGTTGACCATCATCTATGCATCTCTGACATGGTTCACATATAGTTGACCATCATATGTGCATCTATGACATGGTTCACACAATGTGAACTATCATCTATGCATCTCTGACATGGTTCACACTCAGTTGACTATCATCTATGCATCTCTGACATGGTTCACATATAGTTTACCATCATATATGCATCTCTGTCATGGTTCACACTCATTTGACCATCATCTATGCAACTCTGACATGGTTCACACTTAGTTCACCATCATCTATGCATCTCGGACATGATTCACACTCAGTTGACCATCATGTATGCATCTTTGACATGGTTCACACTCAGTTGACCATCATTTATGCATCTCTGACATGGTTCACATATGGTTGACCATCATCAATGTATCTCTGACATGGTTCACATATGCTTGACCATCATCTATGCATCTCTGACATGGTTCACACTCGGTTGACCATTATCTATATATGCAGCAATGACATGGTTGACACTCAATTGACCATCATCTATGCGTCTCTGACATTGTTCACGTTTGGTTGACCATCATCTATGCAACTTTGACATGGTTCACACTTAGTTGACCATCATCTATGCATCTCAGACATGGTTCACATATGGTTGATCATCATCTATGCATCTCTGACATGGTTCACACTCAGTTGACCATCATCTATGCATCTCTGACATGGTTCACACATAGTTGACCATCATCTATGCAACTCTTTCATGGTTCACACTTAGTTGACCATCATCTATGCATCTCTGACGTGGTTCATACTCAGTTGACCATCATCTATGCATCTTTGACATGGTTCACAATCAGTTGACAATCATCTATGCATCTCTGGCATGGTTCCCTCATAGTTGACCATCCCCTATGCATCTCTCACATGGTTCACATATGGTTGACCATCATCTATGCATCTCTGACATGGTTCACATATGGTTGACCATCATCTATGCATCTCTAACATGGTTCACACTTGGTTGACCATTATCTATATATGCATCAATGACATGGTTGATACTCAGTTGACCATCATCTATGCATCTCGGACATGGTTCACATATGGTTGACCATCATCTATGCAACTCTAGCATGGTTCACACGTAGTTGACCATCATCTATGCATCTCTGACATGGTTCACATATGGTTTACCATCATCTATGCATCTCTGACATGGTTCACACTCAGTTGACCATCATCTATGCATCTCTGACATGGTTCACATATAGTTGACCATCATATATGCATCTCTGACATGGCTCAAACAGTGTGAACTATCATCTATGCATCTCTGACATGGTTCACACTCAGTTGACTATCATCTATGTATCTCTGACATGGTTCACATATAGTTTACCATCATATATGCATCTCTATCATGGTTCACACTCATTTGACCATCATCTATGCAACTCTGACATGGTTCACACTCAGTTGACCATCATCTATGCATCTCTGACATGGTTCACACTCAGTTGACCATCATCTATGCATCTCTGACATGGTTCACATATAGTTGAACATCATCTATGCATCTCTGACATAGTTCACACTAATTTCACCATCATCAAAGCATCTCTGACATGGTTCACACTTAGTTGACCATCATCTATGCATCTCTGACATGGTTCACACTCAGTTCACCATCATCTATGCATCTCTGACATGGTTTACACATACTTGACCATCACATATGCATCTCTGACATGGTTCGCACTCAGTTGACCATCATCTATGCATCTCTGACATGGTTCACACTCAGTTGACCATCATCTATGCATCTCTTACATGGTTCATACTAAGTTGACCTTCATCTATGCATCTCTGACATGGTTCTCACTCAGTTGACAATCATGTATGCATCTTTGACATGCTTCACACATAGTTGACCATCATCAATACATCTCTGACATGGTTCACATATGGTTGACCATCATCTATACATCTCTGACAAGGTTCACATATGGTTAACCATCATCTATGCATCTCTGACATGGTTCACACTCGGTTGACCATTATCTATATATGCATCAATGATATGGTTGACCCTCAGTTGACCATCATCTATGCATCTCTGACATGGTTCACACATAGTTGACCATCATCTATGCATCTCTGACATGGTTCACATATGGTTGACCATCATCTATGCATCTCTGACATGGTTCATATATGGTTGACCATCATCTATGCATCTCTGACATGGTTCTCACTCAGTTGACCATAATCTATGCATCTCTGTCATGGTTCACACTCATTTGACCTTCATCTATGCATCTCTGACATGGTTCACACATAGTTGACATCATTTATGCAACTATGACATGGTTCACACTTAGTTGACCATCATCTATGCACCTCTGACATGGTTCACATTTAGTTTACCATCATCTATGCATCTCTGACATGGTTCACACTCAGTTGACCATCATTCATGCATCTCTGACATGGTTCACACTCAGTTGACTATCATCTATGCATCTCTGACATGGTTCACACTCAGTTGACTATCATCTATGCATCTCTGACATGGTTCACATATGGTTGACCATCATCTATGCATCTCTGACATGGTTCATACTCAGTTGACCATCATCTATGCATCTCTGACATGGTTCATACTCAGTTGACCATCATCTATGCATCTATGACATGGTTCACATAGTGTGAACAATCATCTATGCATCTCTGACATGGTTCACACTCAGTTGACTATCATCTATGCATCTCTGACATGGTTCACATATAGTTTACCATCATATATGCATCTCTATCATGGTTCACACTCATTTGACCATCATCTATGCAACTCTAACATGGTTCACACTTAGTTCACCATCATCTATGCATCTTGACACGGTTCACACTCAGTTGACCACCATCTATGCATCTCTGACATGGTTCACACTCAGTTGACCATCATCTATGCATATCTAACATGGTTCGCACTCAGTTGACCATCATCTATGCATCTGTTACATGGTTCATACTTAGTTGACCATCATCTATGCATATCTAACATGGTTCACACTCAGTTGATCATCATCTAGGCATCTCTGACATGGTTCACACATAGTTGACAATCATCTATGCATCTCTGACATGGTTCACATATGGTTGACCATCATTTATGCATCTCTGACATGGTTCAAATATGGTTGACCATCATCTATGCATCTCTGACATGGTTCTCAATCAGTTGACCGTAATCTATGCATCTCTGACATGGTTCACACTCATTTGACCTTCATCTATGCATCTCTGACATGGTTCACACATAGTTGACATCATTTATGCAACTATGACATGGTTCACACTTAGTTGACCATCATCTATGCATCTCTGACATGGTTCACATATGGTTTACCATCATCTATGCATCTCTGATATGGTTCACACTCAGTTGACCATCATCCATGCATCTCTGACATGGTTCACACTCAGTTGACAATCATGTATGCATCTCTGACATGGTTCACACATTGTTGACCATCATCTATGCATCTCTGACATGGTTCACATATGGTTGACCATTATCTATGCATCTCTGACATGGTTCACACTCAGTTGACCATCATCTATGCATCTCTGACATGGTTCACACTCAGTTGACCATCATCTATGCATATCTAACATGGTTCGCACTCAGTTGACCATTATCTATGCATCTCTTACATGGTTCATACTTAGTTGACCATCATCTATGCATATCTAACATGGTTCACACTCAGTTGACCATCATCTAGGCATCTCTTACATGGTTCACACATAGTTGACCATCATCTATGCATCTCTGACATGGTTCACATATGGTTGACCATCATCTATGCATCTCTGACATGGTTCATATATGGTTGACCATCATCTATGCATCTCTGACGTGGTTCTCACTCACTTGACCGTAATCTATGCATCTCTGACATGGTTCACACTCATTTGACCTTCATCTATGCATCTCTGACATGGTTCACACATAGTTGACATCATTTCTGCAACTATGACATGGTTCACTCTTAGTTGACCATCATCTATGCATCTCTGACATGGTTCACATATGGTTTACCATCATCTATGCATCTCTGATATGGTTCACACTCAGTTGACCATCATCCATGCATCTCTGACATGGTTCACACTCAGTTGACTATCACCTATGCATCTCTGACATGGTTCACACTCAGTTGACTATCATCTATGCATCTCTGACATGGTTCACATATAGTTTACCATCATATATGCATCTCTGTCATGGTTCACACTCATTTGACCATCATCTATGCAACTCTGACATGGTTCACACTTAGTTCACCATCATCTATGCATCTTTGATAAAGTTCACACTCAGTTGACCACCATCTATGCATCTCTGACATGGTTCACACTCAGTTGACCATCATCTATGCATATCTAACATGGTTCGCACTCAGTTAACCATCATCTATGCATCTGTTACATGGTTCATACTTAGTTGACCATCATCTATGCATATCTAACATGGTTCACATTAGGTGATCATCATCTAGGCATCTCTGACATGGTTCACACATAGTTGACCATCATCTATGCATCTCTGACATGGTTCACATATAGTTGTCCATCATCTATGCATCTCTGACATAGTTAACACTAATTTCACCATCATCAAAGCATCTCTGACATGGTTCACACTTAGTTGACCATCATCTATGCATCTCTGACATGGTTCACACTCAGTTCACCATCATCTATGCATCTCTAACATGGTTTACACATACTTGACCATCACATATGCATCTCTGACATGGTTCGCACTCAGTTGACCATCATCTATGCATCTCTGACATGGTTCACACTCAGTTGACCATCATCTATGCATCTCTTACATGGTTCATACTAAGTTGACCTTCATCTATGCATCTCTGACATGGTTCTCACTCAGTTGACAATTATGTATGCATCTTTGACATGCTTCACACATAGTTGACCATCATCTATGCATCTCTGACATGGTTCACATATGGTTGACCATCATCTATACGTCTCTGACAAGGTTCACATATGGTTGACCATCATCTATGCATCTCTGACATGGTTCACACTCGGTTGACCATTATCTATATATGCATCAATGATATGGTTAACACTCAGTTGACCATCATCTATGCATCTCTAACTTGGTTCACACATAGTTGACCATCATATATGCATCTCTGACATGGTTCACATATGGTTGACCATCATCTATGCATCTCTGGCATGGTTCATATATGGTTGACCATCATCTATGCATCTCTGACATGGTTCTCACTCAGTTGACCATAATCTAAGCATCTCTGACATGGTTCACACTCATTTGACCTTCATCTATGCATCTCTGACATGGTTCACACATAGTTGACATCATTTATGCAACTATGACATGGTTCACACTTAGTTGACCATCATCTATGCATCTCTGACATGGTTCACATTTAGTTTACCATCATCTATGCATCTCTGACATGGTTCACACTCAGTTGACCATCATCCATGCATCTCTGACATGGTTCACACTCAGTTGACTATCATCTATGCATCTCTGACATGGTTCACACTCAGTTGACTATCATCTATGCATCTCTGACATGGTTCACATATGGTTGACCATCATCTATGCATCTCTGACATGGTTCATACTCAGTTGACCATCATCTATGCATCTCTGACATGGTTCATACTCAGTTGACCATCATCTAAGCATCTCTGACATGGTTCATACTCAGTTGACCATCATCTATGCATCTATGACATGGTTCACACAGTGTGAACAATCATCTATGCATCTCTGACATGGTTCACACTCAGTTGACTATCATCTATGCATCTCTGACATGGTTCACATATAGTTTACCATCATATATGCATCTCTGTCATGGTTCACACTCATTTGACCATCATCTATGCAACTCTGACATGGTTCACACTTAGTTCACCATCATCTATGCATCTTTGACACGGTTCACACTCAGTTGACCACCATCTATGCATCTCTGACATGGTTCACACTCAGTTGACCATCATCTATGCATATCTAACATGGTTCGCACTCAGTTGACCATCATCTATGCATCTGTTACATGGTTCATACTTAGTTGACCATCATCTATGCATATCTAACATGGTTCACACTCAGTTGATCATCATCTAGGCATCTCTGACATGGTTCACACATAGTTGACATCATTTCTGCAACTATGACATGGTTCACTCTTAGTTGACCATCATCTATGCATCTCTGACATGGTTCACATATGGTTTACCATCATCTATGCATCTCTGATATGGTTCACACTCAGTTGACCATCATCCATGCATCTCTGACATGGTTCACACTCAGTTGACTATCACCTATGCATCTCTGACATGGTTCACACTCAGTTGACTATCATCTATGCATCTCTGACATGGTTCACATATAGTTTACCATCATATATGCATCTCTGTCATGGTTCACACTCATTTGACCATCATCTATGCAACTCTGACATGGTTCACACTTAGTTCACCATCATCTATGCATCTTTGACAAAGTTCACACTCAGTTGACCACCATCTATGCATCTCTGACATGGTTCACACTCAGTTGACCATCATCTATGCATATCTAACATGGTTCGCACTCAGTTAACCATCATCTATGCATCTGTTACATGGTTCATACTTAGTTGACCATCATCTATGCATATCTAACATGGTTCACATTAGGTGATCATCATCTAGGCATCTCTGACATGGTTCACACATAGTTGACCATCATCTATGCATCTCTGACATGGTTCACATATGGTTGTCCATCATCTATGCATCTCTGACATAGTTAACACTAATTTCACCATCATCAAAGCATCTCTGACATGGTTCACACTTAGTTGACCATCATCTATGCATCTCTGACATGGTTCACACTCAGTTCACCATCATCTATGCATCTCTAACATGGTTTACACATACTTGACCATCACATATGCATCTCTGACATGGTTCGCACTCAGTTGACCATCATCTATGCATCTCTGACATGGTTCACACTCAGTTGACCATCATCTATGCATCTCTTACATGGTTCATACTAAGTTGACCTTCATCTATGCATCTCTGACATGGTTCTCACTCAGTTGACAATTATGTATGCATCTTTGACATGCTTCACACATAGTTGACCATCATCTATGCATCTCTGACATGGTTCACATATGGTTGACCATCATCTATACGTCTCTGACAAGGTTCACATATGGTTGACCATCATCTATGCATCTCTGACATGGTTCACACTCGGTTGACCATTATCTATATATGCATCAATGATATGGTTAACACTCAGTTGACCATCATCTATGCATCTCTAACTTGGTTCACACATAGTTGACCATCATATATGCATCTCTGACATGGTTCACATATGGTTGACCATCATCTATGCATCTCTGGCATGGTTCATATATGGTTGACCATCATCTATGCATCTCTGACATGGTTCTCACTCAGTTGACCATAATCTAAGCATCTCTGACATGGTTCACACTCATTTGACCTTCATCTATGCATCTCTGACATGGTTCACACATAGTTGACATCATTTATGCAACTATGACATGGTTCACACTTAGTTGACCATCATCTATGCATCTCTGACATGGTTCACATTTAGTTTACCATCATCTATGCATCTCTGACATGGTTCACACTCAGTTGACCATCATCCATGCATCTCTGACATGGTTCACACTCAGTTGACTATCATCTATGCATCTCTGACATGGTTCACACTCAGTTGACTATCATCTATGCATCTCTGACATGGTTCACATATGGTTGACCATCATCTATGCATCTCTGACATGGTTCATACTCAGTTGACCATCATCTATGCATCTCTGACATGGTTCATACTCAGTTGACCATCATCTAAGCATCTCTGACATGGTTCATACTCAGTTGACCATCATCTATGCATCTATGACATGGTTCACACAGTGTGAACAATCATCTATGCATCTCTGACATGGTTCACACTCAGTTGACTATCATCTATGCATCTCTGACATGGTTCACATATAGTTTACCATCATATATGCATCTCTGTCATGGTTCACACTCATTTGACCATCATCTATGCAACTCTGACATGGTTCACACTTAGTTCACCATCATCTATGCATCTTTGACACGGTTCACACTCAGTTGACCACCATCTATGCATCTCTGACATGGTTCACACTCAGTTGACCATCATCTATGCATATCTAACATGGTTCGCACTCAGTTGACCATCATCTATGCATCTGTTACATGGTTCATACTTAGTTGACCATCATCTATGCATATCTAACATGGTTCACACTCAGTTGATCATCATCTAGGCATCTCTGACATGGTTCACACATAGTTGACAATCATCTATGCATCTCTGACATGGTTCACATATGGTTGACCATCATCTATGCATCTCTGACATGGTTCATATATGGTTGACCTTCATCTATGCGTCTCTGACATGGTTCTCACTCAGTTGACCGTAATCTATGCATCTCTGACATGGTTCACACTCATTTGACCTTCATCTATGCATCTCTGACATGGTTCACACATAGTTGACATCATTTATGCAACTATGACATGGTTCACACTTAGTTGACCATCATCTATGCATCTCTGACATGGTTCACATATGGTTTACCATCATCTATGCATCTCTGACATGGTTCACACTCAGTTGACCATCATCCATGCATCTCTGACATGGGTCACACTCAGTTGACAATCATGTATGCATCTCTGACATGGTTCACACATTGTTGACCATCATCTATGCATCTCTGACATGGTTCACATATGGTTGACCATTATCTATGCATCTCTGACATGGTTCACACTCAGTTGACCATCATCTATGCATCTCTGACATGGTTCACACTCAGTTGACCATAATCTATGCATATCTAACATGGTTCGCACTCAGTTGACCATTATCTATGCATCTCTTACATGGTTCATACTTAGTTGACCATCATCTATGCATATCTAACATGGTTCACACTCAGTTGACCATCATCTAGGCATCTCTGACATGGTTCACACATAGTTGACCATCATCTATGCATCTATGACATGGTTCACATATGGTTGACCATCATCTATGCATCTCTGACATGGTTCATATATGGTTGACCATCATCTATGCATCTCTGACGTGGTTCTCACTCAGTTGACCGTAATCTATGCATCTCTGACATGGTTCACACTCATTTGACCTTCATCTATGCATCTCTGACATGGTTCACACATAGTTGACATCATTTATGCAACTATGACATGGTTCACACTTAGTTGACCATCATCTATGCATCTCTGACATGGTTCACATATGGTTTACCATCATCTATGCATCTCTGATATGGTTCACACTCAGTTGACCATCATCCATGCATCTGTGACATGCTTCACACTCAGTTGACTATCATCTATGCATCTCTGACATGGTTCAAACTCAGTTGACTATCATCTATGCATCTCTGACATGGTTCACATATAGTTTACCATCATATATGCATCTCTGTCATGGTCCACACTCATTTGACCATCATCTATGCAACTCTGACATGGTTCACACTTAGTTCACCATCATCTATGCATCTTTGACACGGTTCACACTCAGTTGACCACCATCTATGCATCTCTGACATGGTTCACACTCAGTTGACCATCATCTATGCATATCTAACATGGTTCGCACTCAGTTGACCATCATCTATGCATCTGTTACATGGTTCATACTTAGTTGACCATCATCTATGCATATCTAACATGGTTCACACTCAGTTGATCATCATCTAGGCATCTCTGACATGGTTCACACATAGTTGACCATCATCTATGCATCTCTGACATGGTTCACATATGGTTGACCATCATCTATGCATCTCTGACATGGTTCATATATGGTTGACCATCATCTATGCATCTCTGACATGGTTCTCACTCAGTTGACCGTAATCTATGCATCTCTGACATGGTTCACACTCATTTGACCTTCATCTATGCATCTCTGACATGGTTCACACATAGTTGACATCATTTATGCAACTATGACATGGTTCACACTTGGTTGACCATCATCTATGCATCTCTGACATGGTTCACATATGGTTTACTATCATCTATGCATCTCTGACATGGGTCACACTCAGTTGACCATCATCCATGCATCTCTGACATGGTTCACACTCAGTTGACAATCATGTATGCATCTCTGACATGGTTCACACATAGTTGACCATCATCTATGCATCTCTAACATGGTTCACATATGGTTGACCATTATCTATGCATCTCTGACATGGTTCACGCTCAGTTGACCATCATCTATGCATTTCTGACATGGTTCACACTCAGTTGACCATCATCTATGCATATCTAACATGGTTCGCACTCAGTTGACCATTATCTATGCATCTCTTACATGGTTCATACTTAGTTGACCATCATCTATGCATATCTAACATGGTTCACACTCAGTTGACCATCATCCATGCATCTGTGACATGCTTCACACTCAGTTGACTATCATCTATGCATCTCTGACATGGTTCAAACTCAGTTGACTATCATCTATGCATCTCTGACATGGTTCACATATAGTTTACCATCATATATGCATCTCTGTCATGGTCCACACTCATTTGACCATCATCTATGCAACTCTGACATGGTTCACACTTAGTTCACCATCATCTATGCATCTTTGACACGGTTCACACTCAGTTGACCACCATCTATGCATCTCTGACATGGTTCACACTCAGTTGACCATCATCTATGCATATCTAACATGGTTCGCACTCAGTTGACCATCATCTATGCATCTGTTACATGGTTCATACTTAGTTGACCATCATCTATGCATATCTAACATGGTTCACACTCAGTTGATCATCATCTAGGCATCTCTGACATGGTTCACACATAGTTGACCATCATCTATGCATCTCTGACATGGTTCACATATGGTTGACCATCATCTATGCATCTCTGACATGGTTCATATATGGTTGACCATCATCTATGCATCTCTGACATGGTTCTCACTCAGTTGACCGTAATCTATGCATCTCTGACATGGTTCACACTCATTTGACCTTCATCTATGCATCTCTGACATGGTTCACACATAGTTGACATCATTTATGCAACTATGACATGGTTCACACTTGGTTGACCATCATCTATGCATCTCTGACATGGTTCACATATGGTTTACTATCATCTATGCATCTCTGACATGGGTCACACTCAGTTGACCATCATCCATGCATCTCTGACATGGTTCACACTCAGTTGACAATCATGTATGCATCTCTGACATGGTTCACACATAGTTGACCATCATCTATGCATCTCTAACATGGTTCACATATGGTTGACCATTATCTATGCATCTCTGACATGGTTCACGCTCAGTCGACCATCATCTATGCATTTCTGACATGGTTCACACTCAGTTGACCATCATCTATGCATATCTAACATGGTTCGCACTCAGTTGACCATCATCTATGCATCTGTTACATGGTTCATACTTAGTTGACCATCATCTATGCATATCTAACATGGTTCACACTCAGTTGACCATCATCTAGGCATCTCTGACATGGTTCACACATAGTTGACCATCATCTATGCATCTCTGACATGGTTCACATATGGTTGACCATCATCTATGAATCTCTGACATGGTTTATATATGGTTGACCATCATCTATGCATCTCTGACGTGGTTCTCACTCAGTTGACCGTAATCTATGCATCTCTGACATGGTTCACACTCATTTGACCTTCATCTATGCATCTCTGACATGGTTCACACATAGTTGACATCATTTATGCAACTATGACATGGTTCACACTTTGTTGACCATCATCTATGCATCTCTGACATGGTTCACATATGGTTTACCATCATCTTTGCATCTCTGATATGGTTCACACTCAGTTGACCATCATCCATGCATCTCTGACATGGTTCACACTCAGTTGACTATCATCTATGCATCTCTGACATGGTTCAAACTCAGTTGACTATCATCTATGCATCTCTGACATGGTTCACATATAGTTTACCATCATATATGCATCTCTGTCATGGTCCACACTCATTTGACCATCATCTATGCAACTCTGACATGGTTCACACTTAGTTCACCATCATCTATGCATCTTTGACACGGTTCACACTCAGTTGACCACCATCTATGCATCTCTGACATGGTTCACACTCAGTTGACCATCATCTATGCATATCTAACATGGTTCGCACTCAGTTGACCATCATCTATGCATCTGTTACATGGTTCATACTTAGTTGACCATCATCTATGCATATCTAACATGGTTCACACTCAGTTGATCATCATCTAGGCATCTCTGACATGGTTCACACATAGTTGACCATCATCTATGCATCTCTGACATGGTTCACATATGGTTGACCATCATCTATGCATCTCTGACATGGTTCATATATGGTTGACCATCATCTATGCATCTCTGACATGGTTCTCACTCAGTTGACCGTAATCTATGCATCTCTGACATGGTTCACACTCATTTGACCTTCATCTATGCATCTCTGACATGGTTCACACATAGTTGACATCATTTATGCAACTATGACATGGTTCACACTTGGTTGACCATCATCTATGCATCTCTGACATGGTTCACATATGGTTTACTATCATCTATGCATCTCTGACATGGGTCACACTCAGTTGACCATCATCCATGCATCTCTGACATGGTTCACACTCAGTTGACAATCATGTATGCATCTCTGACATGGTTCACACATAGTTGACCATCATCTATGCATCTCTAACATGGTTCACATATGGTTGACCATTATCTATGCATCTCTGACATGGTTCACGCTCAGTTGACCATCATCTATGCATTTCTGACATGGTTCACACTCAGTTGACCATCATCTATGCATATCTAACATGGTTCGCACTCAGTTGACCATTATCTATGCATCTCTTACATGGTTCATACTTAGTTGACCATCATCTATGCATATCTAACATGGTTCACACTCAGTTGACCATCATCCATGCATCTGTGACATGCTTCACACTCAGTTGACTATCATCTATGCATCTCTGACATGGTTCAAACTCAGTTGACTATCATCTATGCATCTCTGACATGGTTCACATATAGTTTACCATCATATATGCATCTCTGTCATGGTCCACACTCATTTGACCATCATCTATGCAACTCTGACATGGTTCACACTTAG
Organism: Lathyrus tuberosus; assembly: GCA_022829125.1. NCBI lineage: Eukaryota > Viridiplantae > Streptophyta > Magnoliopsida > Fabales > Fabaceae > Lathyrus > Lathyrus tuberosus. The sequence goes on along the minus strand of JALAZF010000532.1, from coordinate 3,847,611 downwards.
TTCACCATCATCTATGCATCTTTGACACGGTTCACACTCAGTTGACCACCATCTATGCATCTCTGACATGGTTCACACTCAGTTGACCATCATCTATGCATATCTAACATGGTTCGCACTCAGTTGACCATCATCTATGCATCTGTTACATGGTTCATACTTAGTTGACCATCATCTATGCATATCTAACATGGTTCACACTCAGTTGATCATCATCTAGGCATCTCTGACATGGTTCACACATAGTTGACCATCATCTATGCATCTCTGACATGGTTCACATATGGTTGACCATCATCTATGCATCTCTGACATGGTTCATATATGGTTGACCATCATCTATGCATCTCTGACATGGTTCTCACTCAGTTGACCGTAATCTATGCATCTCTGACATGGTTCACACTCATTTGACCTTCATCTATGCATCTCTGACATGGTTCACACATAGTTGACATCATTTATGCAACTATGACATGGTTCACACTTGGTTGACCATCATCTATGCATCTCTGACATGGTTCACATATGGTTTACTATCATCTATGCATCTCTGACATGGGTCACACTCAGTTGACCATCATCCATGCATCTCTGACATGGTTCACACTCAGTTGACAATCATGTATGCATCTCTGACATGGTTCACACATAGTTGACCATCATCTATGCATCTCTAACATGGTTCACATATGGTTGACCATTATCTATGCATCTCTGACATGGTTCACGCTCAGTTGACCATCATCTATGCATTTCTGACATGGTTCACACTCAGTTGACCATCATCTATGCATATCTAACATGGTTCGCACTCAGTTGACCATTATCTATGCATCTCTTACATGGTTCATACTTAGTTGACCATCATCTATGCATATCTAACATGGTTCACACTCAGTTGACCATCATCCATGCATCTGTGACATGCTTCACACTCAGTTGACTATCATCTATGCATCTCTGACATGGTTCAAACTCAGTTGACTATCATCTATGCATCTCTGACATGGTTCACATATAGTTTACCATCATATATGCATCTCTGTCATGGTCCACACTCATTTGACCATCATCTATGCAACTCTGACATGGTTCACACTTAGTTCACCATCATCTATGCATCTTTGACACGGTTCACACTCAGTTGACCACCATCTATGCATCTCTGACATGGTTCACACTCAGTTGACCATCATCTATGCATATCTAACATGGTTCGCACTCAGTTGACCATCATCTATGCATCTGTTACATGGTTCATACTTAGTTGACCATCATCTATGCATATCTAACATGGTTCACACTCAGTTGATCATCATCTAGGCATCTCTGACATGGTTCACACATAGTTGACCATCATCTATGCATCTCTGACATGGTTCACATATGGTTGACCATCATCTATGCATCTCTGACATGGTTCATATATGGTTGACCATCATCTATGCATCTCTGACATGGTTCTCACTCAGTTGACCGTAATCTATGCATCTCTGACATGGTTCACACTCATTTGACCTTCATCTATGCATCTCTGACATGGTTCACACATAGTTGACATCATTTATGCAACTATGACATGGTTCACACTTGGTTGACCATCATCTATGCATCTCTGACATGGTTCACATATGGTTTACTATCATCTATGCATCTCTGACATGGGTCACACTCAGTTGACCATCATCCATGCATCTCTGACATGGTTCACACTCAGTTGACAATCATGTATCCATCTCTGACATGGTTCACACATAGTTGACCATCATCTATGCATCTCTAACATGGTTCACATATGGTTGACCATTATCTATGCATCTCTGACATGGTTCACGCTCAGTCGACCATCATCTATGCATTTCTGACATGGTTCACACTCAGTTGACCATCATCTATGCATATCTAACATGGTTCGCACTCAGTTGACCATCATCTATGCATCTGTTACATGGTTCATACTTAGTTGACCATCATCTATGCATATCTAACATGGTTCACACTCAGTTGACCATCATCTAGGCATCTCTGACATGGTTCACACATAGTTGACCATCATCTATGCATCTCTGACATGGTTCACATATGGTTGACCATCATCTATGAATCTCTGACATGGTTTATATATGGTTGACCATCATCTATGCATCTCTGACGTGGTTCTCACTCAGTTGACCGTAATCTATGCATCTCTGACATGGTTCACACTCATTTGACCTTCATCTATGCATCTCTGACATGGTTCACACATAGTTGACATCATTTATGCAACTATGACATGGTTCACACTTTGTTGACCATCATCTATGCATCTCTGACATGGTTCACATATGGTTTACCATCATCTTTGCATCTCTGATATGGTTCACACTCAGTTGACCATCATCCATGCATCTCTGACATGGTTCACACTCAGTTGACTATCATCTATGCATCTCTGACATGGTTCACACTCAGTTGACTATCATCTATGCATCTCTGACAAGGTTCACATATAATTTACCATCATATATGCATCTCTGTCATGGTTCACACTCATTTGACCATCATCTATGCAACTCTGACATGGTTCACACTTAGTTCACCATCATCTATGCATCTCTGACATGGTTCACACTCAGTTGACCATCATCTATGCGTCTCTGACATGGTTCACACACAGTTGACCATCATCTATGCATATCTAACATGGTTCGCACTCAGTTAACCATCATCTATGCATCTCTTAAATGGTTCATACTTAGTAGACCATCATCTATGCATCTCTGACATGGTTCATATATGGTTGACCATCATCTATGCATCTCTGACATGGTTCTCACTCAATTGACTGTAATCTATGCATCTCTGACATGGTTCACACTCATTTGACCTTCATCTATGCATCTCTGACTTGGTTCACACATAGTTGACATCATTTATGCAACTATGACATGGTTCACACTTAGTTGACCATCATCTATGCATCTCTGACAAGGTTCACATACGGTTTACCATCATCTATGCATCTCTGACATGGTTCACACTCAGTTGACCATCATCCATGCATCTCTGACATGGTTCACACTCAGTTGACAATCATGTATGCATCTCGGACATGGTTCACACATAGTCGACCATCATCTATGCATCTCTGACATGGTTCACATATGGTTGACCATCATCTATGCATCTCTGACATGGTTCACACTCAGTTGACCATCATCCATGCATCTCTGACATGGTTCACACCCAGTTGACAATCATGTATGCATCTTTGACATGGTTCACACATAGTTGAACATTATCTATGCATCTCTGACATGGTTCACATATGGTTGACCATCATCTATGCATCTCTGACAAGGTTCACATATGGTTGATCATCATCTATGCATCTCTGACATGGTTCACACTCGGTTGACCATTATCTATATATGCATCAATGATATGGTTGACACTCAGTTGACCATCATCTATGCATCTCTGACATGGTTCACATATGGTTGACCATCATCTATGTATCTCTGACATGGTTCATACTCAGTTGACCATCATCTATGCATCTCTGACATGGTTCATACTCAGTTGACCATCATCTATGCATCTATGACATGGTTCACACAGTGTGAACTATCATCTATGCATCTCTAACATGGTTCACACTCAGTTGACTATCATCTATGCATCTCTGACATGGTTCACATATAGTTTACCATCATATATGCATCTCTGTCATGGTTCACACTCATTTGACCATCATTTATGCAACTCTGACATGGTTCACACTTAGTTCACCATCATCAATGCATCTTTGACATGGTTCACACTCAGTTGACCATCATCTATGCATCTCTAACGTGGTTCACACTCAGTTGACCATCATCTATGCATCTCTGACATGGTTCACATATGGTTGATCATCATCTATGCATCTCTGACATGGTTCACACTCAGTTGACCATTATCTATGCATCTCTGACATGGTTCACACATAATTGACCATCATCTATGTAACTCTGACATGGTTCACACTTAGTTGACCATCATCTATGCATCTCTGACGTGGTTCACACTCAGTTGACCATCATCTATGCATATCTAACATGGTTCGCACTCAGTTTACCATCATATATGCATCTCTTACATGGTTCATACTTAGTAGACCATCATCTATGCATATCTAACATGGTTCACACTCAGTTGACCATCATCTAGGCATCTCTGACATGGTTCACACATAGTTGACCATCATCTATGCATCTCTGACATGGTTCACATATGGTTGACCATCATCTATGCATCTCTGACATGGTTCATATATGGTTGACCATCATCTATGCATCTCTGACATGGTTCTCACTCAGTTGACCGTAATCTATGCATCTCTGACATGGTTCACACTCATTTGACCTTCATCTATGCATCTCTGATATGGTTCACACATAGTTGACATCATTTATGCAACTATGACATGGTTCACACTTAGTTTACCATCATTTATGCATCTCTGACATGGTTCACATATGGTTTACCATCATCTATGCATCTCTGACATGTTTCACACTCAGTTGACCATCATCCATGCATCTCTGACATGGTTCACACTCAGTTGACAATCATGTATGCATCTCTGACATGGTTCACACATAGTTGACCATCATCTATGCATCTCTGACATGGTTCACATATGGTTGACCATCACTATGCATCTCTGACATGGTTCACACTCAGTTGACCATCATCTATCCATCTCTGACATGGTTCACACTCAGTTGACCATCATCTATGCATATCTAACATGGTTCGTACTCAGTTGACCATCATCTATGCATCTCTGACATGGTTCACACTCAGTTGACCGTAATCTATGCATCTCTGACATGGTTCACACTCATTTGACCTTCATCTATGCATCTCTGACATGGTTCACACATAGTTGACATCATTTATGCAACTATGACATGGTTCACACTTGGTTGACCATCATCTATGCATCTCTGACATGGTTCACATATGGTTTACTATCATCTATGCATCTCTGACATGGGTCACACTCAGTTGACCATCATCCATGCATCTCTGACATGGTTCACACTCAGTTGACAATCATGTATCCATCTCTGACATGGTTCACACATAGTTGACCATCATCTATGCATCTCTAACATGGTTCACATATGGTTGACCATTATCTATGCATCTCTGACATGGTTCACGCTCAGTCGACCATCATCTATGCATTTCTGACATGGTTCACACTCAGTTGACCATCATCTATGCATATCTAACATGGTTCGCACTCAGTTGACCATCATCTATGCATCTGTTACATGGTTCATACTTAGTTGACCATCATCTATGCATATCTAACATGGTTCACACTCAGTTGACCATCATCTAGGCATCTCTGACATGGTTCACACATAGTTGACCATCATCTATGCATCTCTGACATGGTTCACATATGGTTGACCATCATCTATGAATCTCTGACATGGTTTATATATGGTTGACCATCATCTATGCATCTCTGACGTGGTTCTCACTCAGTTGACCGTAATCTATGCATCTCTGACATGGTTCACACTCATTTGACCTTCATCTATGCATCTCTGACATGGTTCACACATAGTTGACATCATTTATGCAACTATGACATGGTTCACACTTTGTTGACCATCATCTATGCATCTCTGACATGGTTCACATATGGTTTACCATCATCTTTGCATCTCTGATATGGTTCACACTCAGTTGACCATCATCCATGCATCTCTGACATGGTTCACACTCAGTTGACTATCATCTATGCATCTCTGACATGGTTCACACTCAGTTGACTATCATCTATGCATCTCTGACATGGTTCACATATAATTTACCATCATATATGCATCTCTGTCATGGTTCACACTCATTTGACCATCATCTATGCAACTCTGACATGGTTCACACTTAGTTCACCATCATCTATGCATCTCTGACATGGTTCACACTCAGTTGACCATCATCTATGCGTCTCTGACATGGTTCACACACAGTTGACCATCATCTATGCATATCTAACATGGTTCGCACTCAGTTAACCATCATCTATGCATCTCTTAAATGGTTCATACTTAGTAGACCATCATCTATGCATCTCTGACATGGTTCATATATGGTTGACCATCATCTATGCATCTCTGACATGGTTCTCACTCAATTGACTGTAATCTATGCATCTCTGACATGGTTCACACTCATTTGACCTTCATCTATGCATCTCTGACTTGGTTCACACATAGTTGACATCATTTATGCAACTATGACATGGTTCACACTTAGTTGACCATCATCTATGCATCTCTGACAAGGTTCACATACGGTTTACCATCATCTATGCATCTCTGACATGGTTCACACTCAGTTGACCATCATCCATGCATCTCTGACATGGTTCACACTCAGTTGACAATCATGTATGCATCTCGGACATGGTTCACACATAGTCGACCATCATCTATGCATCTCTGACATGGTTCACATATGGTTGACCATCATCTATGCATCTCTGACATGGTTCACACTCAGTTGACCATCATCCATGCATCTCTGACATGGTTCACACCCAGTTGACAATCATGTATGCATCTTTGACATGGTTCACACATAGTTGAACATTATCTATGCATCTCTGACATGGTTCACATATGGTTGACCATCATCTATGCATCTCTGACAAGGTTCACATATGGTTGATCATCATCTATGCATCTCTGACATGGTTCACACTCGGTTGACCATTATCTATATATGCATCAATGATATGGTTGACACTCAGTTGACCATCATCTATGCATCTCTGACATGGTTCACATATGGTTGACCATCATCTATGTATCTCTGACATGGTTCATACTCAGTTGACCATCATCTATGCATCTCTGACATGGTTCATACTCAGTTGACCATCATCTATGCATCTATGACATGGTTCACACAGTGTGAACTATCATCTATGCATCTCTAACATGGTTCACACTCAGTTGACTATCATCTATGCATCTCTGACATGGTTCACATATAGTTTACCATCATATATGCATCTCTGTCATGGTTCACACTCATTTGACCATCATTTATGCAACTCTGACATGGTTCACACTTAGTTCACCATCATCAATGCATCTTTGACATGGTTCACACTCAGTTGACCATCATCTATGCATCTCTAACGTGGTTCACACTCAGTTGACCATCATCTATGCATCTCTGACATGGTTCACATATGGTTGATCATCATCTATGCATCTCTGACATGGTTCACACTCAGTTGACCATTATCTATGCATCTCTGACATGGTTCACACATAATTGACCATCATCTATGTAACTCTGACATGGTTCACACTTAGTTGACCATCATCTATGCATCTCTGACGTGGTTCACACTCAGTTGACCATCATCTATGCATATCTAACATGGTTCGCACTCAGTTTACCATCATATATGCATCTCTTACATGGTTCATACTTAGTAGACCATCATCTATGCATATCTAACATGGTTCACACTCAGTTGACCATCATCTAGGCATCTCTGACATGGTTCACACATAGTTGACCATCATCTATGCATCTCTGACATGGTTCACATATGGTTGACCATCATCTATGCATCTCTGACATGGTTCATATATGGTTGACCATCATCTATGCATCTCTGACATGGTTCTCACTCAGTTGACCGTAATCTATGCATCTCTGACATGGTTCACACTCATTTGACCTTCATCTATGCATCTCTGATATGGTTCACACATAGTTGACATCATTTATGCAACTATGACATGGTTCACACTTAGTTTACCATCATTTATGCATCTCTGACATGGTTCACATATGGTTTACCATCATCTATGCATCTCTGACATGTTTCACACTCAGTTGACCATCATCCATGCATCTCTGACATGGTTCACACTCAGTTGACAATCATGTATGCATCTCTGACATGGTTCACACATAGTTGACCATCATCTATGCATCTCTGACATGGTTCACATATGGTTGACCATCACTATGCATCTCTGACATGGTTCACACTCAGTTGACCATCATCTATCCATCTCTGACATGGTTCACACTCAGTTGACCATCATCTATGCATATCTAACATGGTTCGTACTCAGTTGACCATCATCTATGCATCTCTGACATGGTTCACACTCAATTGACAATCATGTATGCATCTCGGACATGGTTCACACATAGTCGACCATCATCTATGCATCTCTGACATGGTTCACATATGGTTGACCATCATCTATGCATCTCTGACATGGTTCACACTCAGTTGACCATCATCCATGCATCTCTGACATGGTTCACATATGGTTGACCATCATATATGCATCTCTGACGTGGTTCTCACTCAGTTGACCGTAATCTATGCATCTCTGACATGGTTCACAGTCATTTGACTTTCATCTATGCATCTCTGACATGGTTCACACATAGTTGACATCATTTATGCAACTATGACATGGTTCACACTTAGTTGACCATCATCTATGCATCTCTGATATGGTTCACATATGGTTTACCATCATCTATGCATCTCTGATATGGTTCACACTCAGTTGACCATCATCCATGCATCTCTGACATGGTTCACACTCAGTTGACTATCATCTATGCATCTCTGACATGGTTCACACTCAGTTGACTATCATCTATGCATATCTAACATGGTTCGCACTCAGTTGACCATTATCTATGCATCTCTTACATGGTTCATACTTAGTTGACCATCATCTATGCATATCTAACATGGTTCACACTCAATTGACCATCATCTAGGCATCTCTGACATGGTTCACACATAGTTGACCATCATCTATGCATCTCTGACATGGTTCACATATGGTTGACCATCATCTATGAATCTCTGACATGGTTCATATATGGTTGACCATCATCTATGCATCTCTGACGTGGTTCTCACTCAGTTGACCGTAATCTATGCATCTCTGACATGGTTCACACTCATTTGACCTTCATCTATGCATCTCTGACATGGTTCACACATAGTTGACATCATTTATGCAACTATGTCATGGTTCACACTTTGTTGACCATCATCTATGCATCTCTGACATGGTTCACATATGGTTTACCATCATCTTTGCATCTCTGATATGGTTCACACTCAGTTGACCATCATCCATGCATCTCTGACATGGTTCACACTCAGTTGACTATCATCTATGCATCTCTGACATGGTTCACACTCAGTTGACTATCATCTATGCATCTCTGACATGGTTCACATATAGTTTACCATCATATATGCATCTCTGTCATGGTTCACACTCATTTGACCATCATCTATGCAACTCTGACATGGTTCACACTTAGTTCACCATCATCTATGCATCTCTGACATGGTTCACACTCAGTTGACCATCATCTATGCGTCTCTGACATGGTTCACACACAGTTGACCATCATCTATGCATATCTAACATGGTTCGCACTCAGTTAACCATCATCTATGCATCTCTTAAATGGTTCATACTTAGTAGACCATCATCTATGCATCTCTGACATGGTTCATATATGGTTGACCATCATCTATGCATCTCTGACACGGTTCTCACTCAATTGACTGTAATCTATGCATCTCTGACATGGTTCACACTCATTTGACCTTCATCTATGCATCTCTGACTTGGTTCACACATAGTTGACATCATTTATGCAACTATGACATGGTTTACACATAGTTGACCATCATCTATGCATCTCTGACAAGGTTCACATATGGTTTACCATCATCTATGCATCTCTGACATGGTTCACACTCAGTTGACCATCATCCATGCATCTCTGACATGGTTCACACTCAGTTGACAATCATGTATGCATCTCGGACATGGGTCACACATAGTCGACCATCATCTATGCATCTCTGACATGGTTCACATATGGTTGACCATCATCTATGCATCTCTGACATGGTTCACACTCAGTTGACCATCATCCATGCATCTCTGACATGGTTCACACCCAGTTGACAATCATGTATGCATCTTTGACATGGTTCACACATAGTTGACCATCATCTATGCATCTCTGACATGGTTCACATATGGTTGACCATCATCTATGCATCTCTGACAAGGTTCACATATGGTTGATCATCATCTATGCATCTCTGACATGGTTCACACTCAGTTGACCATTATCTATATATGCATCAATGATATGGTTGACACTCAGTTGACCATCATCTATGCATCTCTGACATGGTTCACATATGGTTGACCATCATCTATGTATCTCTGACATGGTTCAAACTCAGTTGACCATCATCTATGCATCTCTGACATGGTTCATACTCAGTTGACCATCATCTATGCATCTCTGACATGGTTCATACTCAGTTGACCATCATCTATGCATCTATGACATGGTTCACACAGTGTGAACTATCATCTATGCATCTCTGACATGGTTCACACTCAGTTGACTATCATCTATGCATCTCTGACATGGTTCACATATAGTTTACCATCATATATGCATCTCTGTCATGGTTCACACTCATTTGACCATCATTTATGCAACTCTGACATGGTTCACACTTAGTTCACCATCATCAATGCATCTTTGACATGGTTCACACTCAGTTGACCATCATCTATGCATCTCTAACATGGTTCACACTCAGTTGACCATCATCTATGCATCTCTGACATGGTTCACATATGGTTGATCATCATCTATGCATCTCTGACATGGTTCACACTCAGTTGACCATTATCTATGCATCTCTGACATGGTTCACACATAGTTGACCATCATCTATGTAACTCTGACATGGTTCACACTTAGTTGACCATCATCTATGCATCTCTGACGTGGTTCACACTCAGTTGACCATCATCTATGCATATCTAACATGGTTCGCACTCAGTTTACCAACATATATGCATCTCTTACATGGTTCATACTTAGTAGACCATCATCTATGCATATCTAACATTGTTCACACTCAGTTGACCATCATCTAGGCATCTCTGACATGGTTCACACATAGTTGACCATCATCTATGCATCTCTGACATGGTTCACATATGGTTGACCATCATCTATGCATCTCTGACATGGTTCATATATGGTTGACCATCATCTATGCATCTCTGACATGGTTCTCACTCAGTTGACCGTAATCTATGCATCTCTGACATGGTTCACACTCATTTGACCTTCATCTATGCATCTCTGATATGGTTCACACATAGTTGACATCATTTATGCAACTATGACATGGTTCACACTTAGTTTACCATCATTTATGCATCTCTGACATGGTTCACATATGGTTTACCATCATCTATGCATCTCTGACATGGTTCACACTCAGTTGACCATCATCCATGCATCTCTGACATGGTTCACACTCAGTTGACAATCATGTATGCATCTCTGACATGGTTCACACATAGTTGACCATCATCTATGCATCTCTGACATGGTTCACATATGGTTGACCATCACTATGCATCTCTGACATGGTTCACACTCAGTTGACCATCATCTATCCATCTCTGACATGGTTCACACTCAGTTGACCATCATCTATGCATATCTAACATGGTTCGTACTCAGTTGACCATCATCTATGCATCTCTTACATGGTTCATACTTAGTTGACCATCATCTATGCATATCTAACATGGTTCACACTCAGTTGACCATCATCTAGGCATCTCTGACATGGTTCACACATAGTTAACCATCATCTATGCATCTCTGACAGGGTTCACATATGGTTGACCATCATCTATGCATCTCTGACATGGTTCACATATGGTTGACCATCATATATGCATCTCTGACGTGGTTCTCACTCAGTTGACCGTAATCTATGCATCTCTGACATGGTTCACAGTCATTTGACCTTCATCTATGCATCTCTGACATGGTTCACACATAGTTGACATCATTTATGCAACTATGACATGGTTCACACTTAGTTGACCATCATCTATGCATCTCTGACATGGTTCACATATGGTTTACCATCATCTATGCATCTCTGATATGGTTCACACTCAGTTGACCATCATCCATGCATCTCTGACATGGTTCACACTCAGTTGACTATCATCTATGCATCTCTGACATGGTTCACACTCAGTTGACTATCATCTATGCATCTCTGACATGGTTCACATATAGTTTACCATCATATATGCATCTCTGTCATGGTTCACACTCATTTGACTATCATCTATGCAACTCTGACATGGTTCACACTTAGTTCACCATCATCTATGCATCTTTACACGGTTCACACTCAATTGACCACCATCTATGCATCTCTGACATGGTTCACACTCAATTGACCATCATCTATGCATATCTAACATGGTTCGCACTCAGTTGACCATCATCTATGCATCTGTTACATGGTTCATACTTAGTTGACCATCATCTATGCATATCTAACATGGTTCACACTCAGTTGATCATCATCTAGGCATCTCTGACATGGTTCACACATAGTTGACCATCATCTATGCATCTCTGACATGGTTCACATATGGTTGACCATCATCTATGCATCTCTGACATGGTTCATATATGGTTGACCATCATCTATGCATCTCTGACATGGTTCTCACTCAGTTGACCGTAATCTATGCATCTCTGACATGGTTCACACTCATTTGACCTTCATCTATGCATCTCTGACATGGTTCACACATAGTTGACATCATTTATGCAACTATGACATGGTTCACACTTGGTTGACCATCATCTATGCATCTCTGACATGGTTCACATATGGTTTACCATCATCTATGCATCTCTGACATGGTTCACACTCAGTTGACCATCATCCATGCATCTCTGACATGGTTCACACTCAGTTGACAATCATGTATGCATCTCTGACATGGTTCACACATAGTTGACCATCATCTATGCATCTCTAACATGGTTCACATATGGTTGACCATTATCTATGCATCTCTGACATGGTTCACGCTCAGTTGGCCATCATATATGCATCTCTGACATGGTTCACACTCAGTTGACCATCATCTGTGCATATCTAACATGGTTCGCACTCAGTTGACCATTATCTATGCATCTCTTACATGGTTCATACTTAGTTGACCATCATCTATGCATATCTATCATGGTTCACACTCAGTTGACCATCATCTAGGCATCTCTGACATGGTTCACACATAGTTGACCATCATCTATGCATCTCTGACATGGTTCACATATGGTTGACCATCATCTATGAATCTCTGACATGGTTCATATATGGTTGACCATCATCTATGCATCTCTGACGTGGTTCTCACTCAGTTGACCGTAATCTATGCATCTCTGACATGGTTCACACTCATTTGACCTTCATCTATGCATCTCTGACATGGTTGACACATAGTTGACATCATTTATGCAACTATGACACGGTTCACACTTAGTTGACCATCATCTATGCATCTCTGACATGGTTCACATATGGTTTACCATCATCTATGCATCTCTGATATGGTTCACACTCAGTTGACCATCATCCATGCATCTCTGACATGGTTCACACTCAGTTGACTATCATCTATGCATCTCTGACATGGTTCACACTCAGTTGACTATCATCTATGCATCTCTGACATGGTTCACATATAGTTTACCATCATATATGCATCTCTGTCATGGTTCACACTTATTTGACCATCATCTATGCAACTCTGACATGGTTCACACTTAGTTCACCATCATCTATGCATCTCTGACATGGTTCACACTCAGTTGACCATCATCTATGCGTCTCTGACATGGTTCACACACAGTTGACCATCATCTATGTATATCTAACATGGTTCGCACTCAGTTGACCATCATCTATGCATCTCTTAAGTGGTTCATACTTAATAGACCATCATGTATGCATATCTAACATGGTTCACACTCAGTTGACCATCATCTAGGCATCTCTGACATGGTTCACACATAGTTGACCATCATCTATGCATCTCTGACATGGTTCACATATGGTTGACCATCATCTATGCATCTCTGACATGGTTCATATATGGTTGACCATCATCTATGCATCTCTGACATGGTTCTCACTCAATTGACTGTAATCTATGCATCTCTGACATGGTTCACACTCATTTGACCTTCATCTATGCATCTCTGACTTGGTTCACACATAGTTGACATCATTTATGCAACTATGACATGGTTCACACTTAGTTGACCATCATCTATGCATCTCTGACAAGGTTCACATATGGTTTACCATCATCTATGCATCTCTGACATGGTTCACACTCAGTTGACCATCATCCTTGCATCTCTGACATGGTTCACACTCAGTTGACAATCATGTATGCATCTCTGACATGGTTCACACATAGTCGACCATCATCTATGCATCTCTGACATGGTTCACATATGGTTGACCATCATCTATGCATCTCTGACATGGTTCACACTCAGTTGACCATCATCCATGCATCTCTGACATGGTTCACACCCAGTTGACAATCATGTATGCATCTTTGACATGGTTCACACATAGTTGACCATCATCTATGCATCTCTGACATGGTTCACATATGGTTGACCATCATCTATGCATCTCTGACAAGGTTCACATATGGTTGATCATCATCTATGCATCTCTGACATGGTTCACACTCGGTTGACCATTATCTATATATGCATCAATGATATGGTTGACACTCAGTTGACCATCATCTATGCATCTCTGGCATGGTTCACATATGGTTGACCATCATCTATGTATCTCTGACATGGTTCATACCCAGTTGACCATCATCTATGCATCTCTGACATGGTTCATACATCAGTTGACCATCATCTATGCATCTCTGACATGGTTCATACTCAGTTGACCATCATCTATGCATCTATGACATGGTTCACACAGTGTGAACTATCATCTATGCATCTCTGACATGGTTCACACTCAGTTGACTATCATCTATGCATCTCTGACATGGTTCACATATAGTTTACCATCATATATGCATCTCTGTCATGGTTCACACTCATTTGACCATCATTTATGCAACTCTGACATGGTTCACACTCAGTTGACCATCATCTATGCATCTCTGACATGGTTCACATATGGTTGATCATCATCTATGCATCTCTGACATAGTTCACACTCAGTTGACCATTATCTATGAATCTCTGACATGGTTCACACATAGTTGACCATCATCTATGTAACTCTGACATGGTTCACACTTAGTTGACCATCATCTATGCATCTCTGACGCGGTTCACACTCAGTTGACCATCATCTATGCATATCTAACATGGTTCGCACTCAGTTGACCATCATCTATGCATCTCTTACATGGTTCATACTTAGTAGACCATCATCTATGCATATCTAACATGGTTCACACTCAGTTGACCATCATTTAGGCATCTCTGACATGGTTCACACATAGTTGACCATCATCTATGTATCTCTGACATGGTTCACATATGGTTGACCATCATCTATGCATCTCTGACATGGTTCATATATGGTTGACCATCATCTAGGCATCTCTGACATGGTTCTCACTCAGTTGACCGTAATCTATGCATCTCTGACATGGTTCACACTCATTTGACCTTCATCTATGCATCTCTGATATGGTTCACACATAGTTGACATCATTTATGCAACTATGACATGGTTCACACTTAGTTTACCATCATTTATGCATCTCTGACATGGTTCACATATGGTTTACCATCATCTATGCATCTCTGACATGGTTCACACTCAGTTGACCATCATCTATGCATCTCTGACATGGTTCACACTCAGTTGACAATCATGTATGCATCTCTGACATGGTTCACACATAGTTGACCATCATCTATGCATATCTGACATGGTTCACATATGGTTGACCATCACTATGCATCTCTGACATGGTTCACACTCAGTTGACCATCATCTATGCATCTCTGACATGGTTCACACCCAGTTGACAATCATGTATGCATCTCTGACATGGTTCACACATAGTTGACCATCATCTATGCATCTCTGACATGGTTCACATATGGTTGACCATCATCTATGCATCTCTGACAAGGTTCACATATGGTTGATCATCATCTAGGCATCTCTGACATGGTTCACACATAGTTAACCATCATCTATGCATCTCTGACATTGTTCACATATGGTTGACCATCATCTATGCATCTCTGACATGGTTCATATATGGTTGACCATCATCTATGCATCTCTGACATGGTTCTCACTCAGTTGACCGTAATCTATGCATCTTTGACATGGTTCACACTCATTTGACCTTCATCTATGCATCTCTGACATGGTTCACACATAGTTGACATCATTTATGCAACTATGACATGGTTCACACTTAGTTGACCATCATCTATGCATCTCTAACATGGTTCACATATGGTTTACCATCATCTATGCATCTCTGACATGGTTCACACTCAGTTGACCATCATCCATGCATCTCTGACATGGTTCACACTCAGTTGACTATCATCTATGCATCTCTGACATTGTTCACACTCAGTTGACTATCATCTATGCATCTCTGACATGGTTCACATATTGTTTACCATCATATATGCATCTCTGTCATGGTTCACACTCATTTGACCATCATCTATGCAACTCTGACATGGTTCACACTTAGTTCACCATCATCTATGCATATCTGACATGGTTCACACTCATTTGACCATCATCTATGCAACTCTGACATGGTTCACACTCAGTTGACCATCATCTATGCATATCTAACATGGTTCGCACTCAGTTGACCATCATTTATGCATATCTAACATGGTTCACACTTAGTTGACCATCATCTAGGCATCTCTGACATGGTTCACACATAGTTGACCATCATCTATGCATCTCTGACATGGTTCACATATGGTTGACCATCATCTATGCATCTCTGACATGGTTCATATATGGTTGACCATCATCTATGCATCTCTGACATGGTTCTCACTCAGTTGACCGTAATCTATGCATCTGTGACATGGTTCACACTCATTTGACCTTCATCTATGCATCTCTGACTTGGTTCACACATAGTTGACATCATTTATGCAACTATGACATGGTTCACACTTAGTTGACCATCATCTATGTATCTCTGACATGGTTCACATATGGTTTACCATCATCTATGCATCTCTGACATGGTTCACACTCAGTTGACCATCATCCATGCATCTCTGACATGGTTCACACTCAGTTAACAATCATGTATGCATCTCTGACATGGTTCACACATTGTTGACCATCATCTATGCATCTCTGACATGGTTCACATATGGTTTACCATCATCTATGCATCTCTGACATGGTTCACACTCAGTTGACCATCATCCATGCATCTCTGACATGGTTCACACTCAGTTGACAATCATGTATGCATCTTTGACATGGTTCACACATAGTTGACCATCATCTATGCATCTCTGACATGGTTCACATATGGTTGACCATCATCTATGCATCTCTGAAAAGGTTCACATATGGTTGACCATCATCTATGCATCTCTGACATGGTTCATACTCGGTTGACCATTATATATATATGCATCAATGATATGTGTGACACTCAGTTGACCATCATCTATGCATCTCTGACATGGTTCACATATGGTTGACCATCATCTATGCATCTCTGGCATGGTTCATACTCAGTTGACCATCATTTATGCATCTCTGACATGGTTCATACTCAGTTGACCATCATCTATGCATCTCTGACATGGTTCATACTCAGTTGACCATCATCTATGCATCTATGACATGGTTCACACAGTGTGAACTATCATATATGCATCTCTGACATGGTTCACACTCAGTTGACTATCATCTATGCATCTCTGACATGGTTCACATATAGTTTACCATCATATATGCATCTCTGTCATGGTTCACACTCATTTGACCATCATCTATGCAACTCTGACATGGTTCACACTTAGTTCACCATCATCTATGCATCTTTGACATGGTTCACACTCAGTTGACCATCATCTATGCATCTCTGACATGGTTCACGCTCAGTTGACCATCATCTATGCATCTCTGACATGGTTCACATATGGTTGATCATCATCTATGCATCTCTGACATGGTTCACACTCAGTTGACCATCATCTATGCATCTCTGACATGGTTCACACATAGGTGACCATCATCTATGTAACTCTGACATGGTTCACACTTAGTTGCCCATCATCTATGCATCTCTGACGTGGTTCACACTCAGTTGACCATCATCTATGCATCTTTGACATGGTTCACACTCAGGTGACAATTATCTATGCATCTCTGACATGGTTCCCTCATAGTTGACCATCCTCTATGCATCTCTCACATGGTTCACATATGGTTGACCATCATCTATGCATCTCTGACAGGGTTCACATATGGTTGACCATCATCTTTGCATCTCTAACATGGTTCACACTTGGTTGACTATTACCTATATATGCATCAATGACATGGTTGATACTCAGTTGACCATCATCTATGCATCTCTGACATGGTTCACATATGGTTGACCATCATCCATGCAACTCTGGCCTGGTTCACACTTAGTTGACCATCATCTATGCATCTCTGACATGGTTCACATATGGTTTACCATCATCTATGCATCTCTGACATGGTTCACACTCAGTTGACCATCATCTATGCATCTCTGACATGGTTCACATATAGTTGACCATCATATATGCATCTCTGACATGGTTCACACAGTGTGAACTATCATCTATGCATCTCTGACATGGTTCACACTCAGTTGACTATCATCTATGCATCTCTAACATGGTTCACATATAGTTTACCATCATATATGCATCTCTGTCATGGTTCACACTCATTTGACCATCATCTATGCAACTCTGACATGGTTCACACTCAGTTGACCATCATCTATGCATCTCTGACATGGTTCACACTCAGTTGACCATCATCTAGGCATCTCTGACATGGTTCACATATAGTTGAACATCATCTATGCATCTCTGACATAGTTCACACTAATTTCACCATCATCAAAGCATCTCTGACATGGTTCACACTTAGTTGAACATCATCTAGGAATCTCTAACATGGTTCACACTCAGTTCACCATCATCTATGCATCTCTGACATGGTTTACACATACTTGACCATCACATATGCATCTCTGACATGGTTCGCACTCAGTTGACCATCATCTATGCATCTCTGACATGGTTCACACTCAGTTAACCATCATCTATGCATCTCTTACATGGTTCATACTTAGTTGACCATCATCTATACAAATCTAACATGGTTCACACTCAGTTGACCATCATCTAGGCATATCTGACATGGTTCACACATAGTTGACCATCATCTATGCATCTCTGACATGGTTCAGATATGGTTGACCATCATCTATGCATCTCTGACATGGTTCATATATGGTTGACTATCATCTATGCATCTCTGACATGGTTCTCACTCAGTTGACCGTAATCTATGCATCTCTGACATGGTTCACACTCATTTGACCTTCATCTATGCATCTCTGACATGGTTCACACATAGTTGACATCATTTATGCAACTATGACATGGTTCACACTTAGTTGACCATCATCTATGCATCTCTGACATGGTTCACATATGGTTTACCATCATCTATGCATCTCTGACGTGGTTCACACTCAGTTGATCATCATCCATGCATCTCTGACATGGTTCCCTCATAGTTGACCATCCTCTATGCATCTCTCACATGGTTCACATATGGTTGACCATCATCTATGCATCTCTGACATGGTTCACACTCAGTTGACCATCATCTATGCATCTCTGACAAGGTTCACATATGGTTGACCATCATCAATGCATCTCTGACATGGTTCACACCCGGTTTACCATTATCTATATATGCATCAATGATATGGTTGAAACTCAGTTGACCATCATCTATACATCTCTGACATGGTTCACATATGGTTGACCATCATCTATGCATCTCTGACACGGTTCATACTCAGTTGACCGTCATCTATGCATCTCTGACATGGTTCATACTCAGTTGACCATCATCTATGCATCTCTGACATGGTTCATACTCAGTTGACCATCATCTATGCATCTCTGACATGGTTCACACTCAGTTGACCATCATCCATGCATCTCTGACATGGTTCACACTCAGTTGACAATCATGTATGCAACTTTGACATGGTTCACACATAGTTGACCATCATCTATGCATCTCTGACATGGTTCACATATGGTTGACCATCATCTATGCATCTCTGACAAGGTTCACATATGGTTGACCATCATCTATGCATCTCTGACATGGTTCACACTCGGTTGACCATTATCTATATATGCATCAATGATATGGTTGACACTCAGTTGACCATCATCTATGCATCTCTGACATGGTTCACATATGGTTGACCATCATCTATGCATCTCTGACGTGGTTCATACTCAGTTGACCATCATCTATGCATCTCTGACGTGGTTCATACTCAGTTGACCATCATTTATGCATCTCTGACATGGTTCATACTCAGTTGACCATCATCTATGCATCTCTGACATGGTTCATACTCAGGTGACCATCATCTATGCATCTATGACATGGTTCACACAGTGTGAACAATCATCTATGCATCTCTGACATGGTTCACACTCAGTTGACTATCATCTATGCATCTCTGACATGGTTCACATATAGTTTACCATCATATATGCATCTCTGTCATGGTTCACACTCATTTGACCATCATCTATGCAACTCTGACATGGTTCACACTTAGTTCACCATTATCTATGCACCTTTGACATGGTTCACACTCAGTTGACCATCATCTATGCATCTCTGACATGGTTCACATATGGTTGATCATCATCTATGCATCTCTGACATGGTTCACACTAAGTTGACCATCATCTATGCATCTCTGACATGGTTCACACATAGTTGACCATCATCTATGTAACTCTAACATGGTTCACACTTAGTTGACCATCATCTATGCGTCTCTGACGTGGTTCACACTAAGTTGACCATCATCTATGCATTTTTGACATGGTTCACACTCAGGTGACAATTATCTATGCATCTCTGACATGGTTCCCTCATAGTTGATCATCCTCTATGCATCTCTCACAGGGTTCACATATGGTTGACCATCATCTATGCATCTCTAACATGGTTCACACTTGGTTGACCATTATCTATATATGCATCAATGACATGGTTGACATATGGTTGACCATCATCCATGCAACTCTGGCCTGGTTCACACTTAGTTGACCATCATCTATGCATCTCTGACATGGTTCACATATGGTTTACCATCATCTATGCATCTCTGACATGGTTCACATATAGTTGACCATCATATATGCATCTCTGACATGGTTCACACAGTGTGAACTATCATCTATGCATCACTGACATGGTTCACACTCAGTTGACTATCATCTATGCATCTCTGACATGGTTCACATATAGTTTACCATCATATATGCATCTCTGTCATGGTTCACACTCATTTGACCATCATCTATGCAACTCTGACATGGTTCACACTCAGTTGACCATCATCTATGCATCTCTGACATGGTTCACACTCAGTTGACCATCATCTATGCATCTCTGACATGGTTCACATATAGTTGAACATCATCTATGCATCTCTGACATAGTTCACACTAATTTCACCATCATCAAAGCATCTTTGACATGGTTCACACTTAGTTAACCATCATCTATGAATCTCTAACATGGTTCACACTCAGTTCACCATCATCTATGCATCTCTGACATGGTTTACACATACTTGACCATCACATATGCATCTCTGACATGGTTCGCACTCAGTTGACCATCATCTATGCATCTCTGACATGGTTCACACTCAGTTGACCATCATCTATGCATCTCTTACATGGTTCATACTTAGTTGACCATCATCTATGCATATCTAACATGGTTCACACTCAGTTGACCATCATCTAGGCATCTCTGACATGGTTCACACATAGTTGACCATCATCTATGCATCTCTGACATGGTTCACATATGGTTGACCATCATCTATGCATCTCTGACATGGTTCATATATGGTTGACTATCATCTATGCATCTCTGACATGGTTCTCACTCAGTTGACCGTAATCTATGCATCTCTGACATGGTTCACACTCATTTGACCTTCATCTATGCATCTCTGACATGGTTCACACATAGTTGACATCATTTATGCAACTATGACATGGTTCACACTTAGTTGACCATCATCCATGCATCTCTGACATGGTTCACACTCAGTTGACAATCATGTATGCATCTCTGACATGGTTCACACATAGTTGACCATCATCTATGCATCTCTGACATGGTTCACATATGGTTGACCATCATCTATGCATCTCTGACAAGGTTCACATATGGTTGACCATCATCTATGCATCTCTGACATGGTTCACACCCGGTTGACCATTATCTATATATGCATCAATGATATGGTTGAAACTCAGTTGACCATCATCTATGCATCTCAGACATGGTTCACATATGGTTGACCATCATCTATGCATCTCTGACATGGT
Source organism: Lathyrus tuberosus (assembly GCA_022829125.1). Taxonomy (NCBI): domain Eukaryota; kingdom Viridiplantae; phylum Streptophyta; class Magnoliopsida; order Fabales; family Fabaceae; genus Lathyrus; species Lathyrus tuberosus. Next base: position 3,824,934 of record JALAZF010000532.1, on the reverse strand, counting down.
TCATACTTAGTTGACCGTCATCTATGCATCTCTAACATGGTTCATACTCAGTTGACCATCATCTATGCATCTCTGACATGCTTCATACTCAGTTGACCATCATCTATGCATCTATGACATGGTTCACACAGTGTGAACTATCATCTATGCATCTCTGACATGGTTCACACTCAGTTGACTATCATCTATGCATCTCTGACATGGTTCACATATAGTTTACCATCATATATGTATCTCTGTCATGGTTCACACTCATTTGACCATCATCTATGCAACTCTGACATGGTTCACACTTAGTTCACTATCATCTATGCATCTTTGACATGGTTCACACTCAGTTGACCATCATCTATGCATCTCTGACATGGTTCACACTCAGTTGAGCAACATCTATGCATCTCTGACATGGTTCACATATGGTTGACCATCATCTATGCATCTCTGACATGGTTCACATATGGTTGACCATCATCTATGCATCTCTGACATGGTTCACACTCGGTTGACCATTATCTATATATGCAGCAATGACATGGTTGACACTCAGTTGACCATCATCTATGCGTCTCTGACATTGTTCACATTTGGTTGACCATCATCTATGCAACTTTGACATGGTTCACACTTAGTTGACCATCATCTATGCATCTCAGACATCGTTCACATATGGTTGATCATCATCTATGCATCTCTGACATGGTTCACACTCAGTTGACCATCATCTATGCATCTCTGACATGGTTCACACATAGTTGACCATCATCTATGCAACTATGACATGATTCACACTTAGTTGACCATCATCTATGTATCTCTTACATGGTTCACACTCAGTTGACCATCATCTATGCATCGTTGACATGGTTCACACTCAGTTGACAATCATCTATGCATCTCTGACATGGTTCAAACATAGTTGACCATCCCCTATGCATCTCTCACATTTTTCACATATGGTTTACCATCATTTATGCATCTCTGACATGGTTCACATATGGTTGACCATCATCTATGTATCTCTAACATGGTTCACACTCGGTTATCCATTATCTCTATATGCATCAATGACATGGTTGATATTTAGTTGACCATCATCTATGCATCTCTGACATGGTTCACATATGGTTGACCATCATCTATGCAACTTTGACATGGTTCACACTTAGTTGAGCATCATCTATGCATCTCTGACAAGGTTCACATATGGTTTACCATCATCTATGCATCTCTGACATGGTTCACACTCAGTTGACCATCATCTATGCATCTCTGACATGGTTCACATATAGTTGACCATCATATATGCATCTCTGACATGGTTCACACAGTGTGAATTATCATCTATGCATCTCTGACATGGTTCACACTCAGTTGACTATCATCTATGCATCTCTGACATGGTTCACATATAGCTTACCATCATGCATCTTTGTCATGGTTCACACTCATTTGACCATCATCTTTGCAACTCTGAAATGGTTCACATATGGTTGACCATCATTTATGCATCTCTGACATGGTTCACTCTCAGTTGACCATCATCTATGCATCTCTGACATGGTTCACACTCAGTTGACCATCATCTATACATCTCAGACATGGTTCACACATAGTTGACCATCATCTATGCATCTCTGACATGGTTCACACATAGTTGACCATCCTCTATGCATCTCTCACATGGTTCACATATGGTTGACCATCAACTATGCATCTCTGACATGGTTCACACTCTGTTGGCCTTCATCTATGCATCTTTGACATGGTTCACACTCAGTTGACAATCATCTATGCATCTCTGACATGGTTCACACATAGTTGATCATCCTCTATGCATCTCTCACAAGGTTCACATATGGTTTACCATCATCTATGCATCTCTGACCTGGTTCACATATGGTTGACCATCATCTATGCATCTCTAGCATGGTTCACAATCGGTTGACCATCATCTATATATGCAGCAATGACATGGTTGACACTCAGTTGACCATCATCTATGCGTCTCTGACATTGTTCACATTTGGTTGACCATCAACTATGCAACTTTGACATGGTTCACACTTAGTTGACCATCATCTATGCATCTCAAACATGGTTCACATATGGTTGATCATCATCTATGCATCTCTGACATGGTTCACACTCAGTTGACCATCATCTATGCATCTCTGACATGGTTCACACATAGTTGACCATCATCTATGCAACTCTGACATGGTTCACACTTAGTTGACCATCATCTATGCATCTCTGACATGGTTTACACTCAGTTGACCATCATCTATGTATCTTTGACATGGTTTACACTCAGTTGACAATCATCTATGCATCTCTGACATGGTTCACACATAGTTGACCATCCTCTATGCATCTCTCACATGGTTCACATATGGTTGACCATCAACTATGCATGTCTGACATGGTTCACACTCTGTTGACCTTCATCTATGCATCTTTGACATGGTTCACACTCAGTTGACAATCATCTATGCATCTCTGACATGGTTCACACATAGTTGATCATCCTCTATGCATCTCTCACATGGTTCACATATGGTTTACCATCATCTATGCATCTCTGACATGGTTCACATATGGTTGACCATCATCTATGCATCTCTAGCATGGTTCACAATCGGTTGACCATTATCTATATATGCAGCAACGACATGGTTGACACTCAGTTGACCATCATCTATGCGTCTTTGACATGGTTCACATTTGGTTGACCATCAACTATGCAACTTTGACATGGTTCACACTTAGTTGACCATCATCTATGCATCTCAAACATGGTTCACATATGGTTGATCATCATCTATGCATCTCTGACATGGTTCACACTCAGTTGACCATCATCTATGCATCTCTGACATGGTTCACACATAGTTGACCATCATCTATGCAACTCTGACATGGTGCACACTTAGTTGACCATCATCTATGCAACTATGACATGATTCACACTTAGTTGACCATCATCTATGTATCTCTTACATGGTTCACACTCAGTTGACCATCATCTATGCATCGTTGACATGGTTCACACTCAGTTGACAATCATCTATGCATCTCTGACATGGTTCAAACATAGTTGACCATCCTCTATGCATCTCTCACATTTTTCACATATGGTTTACCATCATTTATGCATCTCTGACATGGTTCACATATGGTTGACCATCATCTATGTATCTCTAACATGGTTCACACTCGGTTATCCATTTTCTATATATGCATCAATGACATGGTTGATATTTAGTTGACCATCATCTATGCATCTCTGACATGGTTCACATATGGTTGACCAGCATCTATGCAAATCTGACATGGTTCACACTTAGTTGAGCATCATCTATGCATCTCTGACATGGTTCACATATGGTTTACCATCATCTATGCATCTTTGACATGGTTCACACTCAGTTGACCATCATCTATGCATCTCTGACATGGTTCACATATAGTTGACCATCATATATGCATCTCTGACATGGTTCACACAGTGTGAATTATCATCTATGCATCTCTGACATGGTTCACACTCAGTTGACTATCATCTATGCATCTCTGACATGGTTCACATATAGCTTACCATCATGCATCTTTGTCATGGTTCACACTCATTTGACCATCATCTTTGCAACTCTGAAATGGTTCACATATGGTTGACCATCATTTATGCATCTCTGACATGGTTCACTCTCAGTTGATCATCATCTATGCATCTCTGACATGGTTCACACTCAGTTGACCATCATCTATACATCTCAGACATGGTTCACACAAAGTTGACCATCATCTATGCAACTCTTACATGGTTCACACTTACTTGACCATCATCTATGCATCTCTGACATGGTTCACATATGGTTGACCATCATCTATGCATCTCTGACATGGTCCACACTCAGTTGACCATCATCTATGCATCTCTGACATGGTTCACACTCAGTTGACAATCATCTATGCATCTCTGACATGGTTCACACAAAGTTGACCATCATCTATGTATCTCTGACATGGTTCACATATGGTTGACCATCATCTATGCATCTCTGACATGGTTCACATATGGTTGACCATCATCTATGCATCTCTGACATGGTTCACACTAGGTTGACCATTATCTATATATGCAGCAACGACATGGTTAACACTCAGTTGACCATCATCTATGCGTCTTTGACATGGTTCACATTTGGTTGACCATCAACTATGCAACTTTGACATGGTTCACACTTAGTTGACCATCATCTATGCAACTCAAACATGGTTCACATATGGTTGATCATCATCTATGCATCTCTGACATGGTTCACACTCAGTTGACCATCATCTATGCATCTCTGACATGGTTCACACATAGTTGACCATCATCTATGCAACTCTGACATGGTTCACACTTAGTTGACCATCATCTATGCATCTCTGACATGGTTTACACTCAGTTGACCATCATCTATGTATCTTTGACATGGTTTACACTCAGTTGACAATCATCTATGCATCTCTGACATGGTTCACACATAGTTGACCATCCTCTATGCATCTCTGACATGGTTCACACTCGGTTGACCATTATCTATATATGCAGCAATGACATGGTTGACACTCAGTTGACCATCATCTATGCGTCTCTGACATTGTTCACATTTGGTTGACCATCATCTATGCAACTTTGACATGGTTCACACTTAGTTGAGCATCATCTATGCATCTCTGACAAGGTTCACATATGGTTTACCATCATCTATGCATCTCTGACATGGTTCACACTCAGTTGACCATCATCTATGCATCTCTGACATGGTTCACATATAGTTGACCATCATATATGCATCTCTGACATGGTTCACACAGTGTGAATTATCATCTATGCATCTCTGACATGGTTCACACTCAGTTGACTATCATCTATGCATCTCTGACATGGTTCACATATAGCTTACCATCATGCATCTTTGTCATGGTTCACACTCATTTGACCATCATCTTTGCAACTCTGAAATGGTTCACATATGGTTGACCATCATTTATGCATCTCTGACATGGTTCACTCTCAGTTGACCATCATCTATGCATCTCTGACATGGTTCACACTCAGTTGACCATCATCTATACATCTCAGACATGGTTCACACATAGTTGACCATCATCTATGCAACTCTTACATGGTTCACACTTACTTGACCATCATCTATGCATCGATGACATAGTTCACATATGGTTGACCATCATCTATGCATCTCTGACATGGTCCACACTCAGTTGACCATCATCTATGCATCTCTGACATGGTTCACACTCAGTTGACAATCATCTATGCATCTCTGACATGGTTCACACAAAGTTGACCATCATCTATGTATCTCTGACATGGTTCACATATGGTTGACCATCATCTATGCATCTCTGACATGGTTCACATATGGTTGACCATCATCTATGCATCTCTGACATGGTTCACACTAGGTTGACCATTATCTATATATGCAGCAACGACATGGTTGACACTCAGTTGACCATCATCTATGCGTCTTTGACATGGTTCACATTTGGTTGACCATCAACTATGCAACTTTGACATGGTTCACACTTAGTTGACCATCATCTATGCATCTCAAACATGGTTCACATATGGTTGATCATCATCTATGCATCTCTGACATGGTTCACACTCAGTTGACCATCATCTATGCATCTCTGACATGGTTCACACATAGTTGACCATCATCTATGCAACTCTGACATGGTTCACACTTAGTTGACCATCATCTATGCATCTCTGACATGGTTTACACTCAGTTGACCATCATCTATGTATCTTTGACATGGTTTACACTCAGTTGACAATCATCTATGCATCTCTGACATGGTTCACACATAGTTGACCATCCTCTATGCATCTCTCACATGGTTCACATATGGTTGACCATCAACTATGCATGTCTGACATGGTTCACACTCTGTTGACCTTCATCTATGCATCTTTGACATGGTTCACACTCAGTTGACAATCATCTATGCATCTCTGACATGGTTCACACATAGTTGATCATCCTCTATGCATCTCTCACATGGTTCACATATGGTTTACCATCATCTATGCATCTCTGACATGGTTCACATATGGTTGACCATCATCTATGCATCTCTAGCATGGTTCACAATCGGTTGACCATTATCTATATATGCAGCAACGACATGGTTGACACTCAGTTGACCATCATCTATGCGTCTTTGACATGGTTCACATTTGGTTGACCATCAACTATGCAACTTTGACATGGTTCACACTTAGTTGACCATCATCTATGCATCTCAAACATGGTTCACATATGGTTGATCATCATCTATGCATCTCTGACATGGTTCACACTCAGTTGACCATCATCTATGCATCTCTGACATGGTTCACACATAGTTGACCATCATCTATGCAACTCTGACATGGTTCACACTTAGTTGACCATCATCTATGCAACTATGACATGATTCACACTTAGTTGACCATCATCTATGTATCTCTTACATGGTTCACACTCAGTTGACCATCATCTATGCATCGTTGACATGGTTCACACTCAGTTGACAATCATCTATGCATCTCTGACATGGTTCAAACATAGTTGACCATCCTCTATGCATCTCTCACATTTTTCACATATGGTTTACCATCATTTATGCATCTCTGACATGGTTCACATATGGTTGACCATCATCTATGTATCTCTAACATGGTTCACACTCGGTTATCCATTATCTATATATGCATCAATGACATGGTTGATATTTAGTTGACCATCATCTATGCATCTCTGACATGGTTCACATATGGTTGACCATCATCTATGCAAATCTGACATGGTTCACACTTAGTTGAGCATCATCTATGCATCTCTGACATGGTTCACATATGGTTTACCATCATCTATGCATCTTTGACATGGTTCACACTCAGTTGACCATCATCTATGCATCTCTGACATGGTTCACATATAGTTGACCATCATATATGCATCTCTGACATGGTTCACACAGTGTGAATTATCATCTATGCATCTCTGACATGGTTCACACTCAGTTGACTATCATCTATGCATCTCTGACATGGTTCACATATAGCTTACCATCATGCATCTTTGTCATGGTTCACACTCATTTGACCATCATCTTTGCAACTCTGAAATGGTTCACATATGGTTGACCATCATTTATGCATCTCTGACATGGTTCACTCTCAGTTGATCATCATCTATGCATCTCTGACATGGTTCACACTCAGTTGACCATCATCTATACATCTCAGACATGGTTCACACAAAGTTGACCATCATCTATGCAACTCTTACATGGTTCACACTTACTTGACCATCATCTATGCATCTCTGACATGGTTCACATATGGTTGACCATCATCTATGCATCTCTGACATGGTCCACACTCAGTTGACCATCATCTATGCATCTCTGACATGGTTCACACTCAGTTGACAATCATCTATGCATCTCTGACATGGTTCACACAAAGTTGACCATCATCTATGTATCTCTGACATGGTTCACATATGGTTGACCATCATCTATGCATCTCTGACATGGTTCACATATGGTTGACCATCATCTATGCATCTCTGACATGGTTCACACTAGGTTGACCATTATCTATATATGCAGCAACGACATGGTTGACACTCAGTTGACCATCATCTATGCGTCTTTGACATGGTTCACATTTGGTTGACCATCAACTATGCAACTTTGACATGGTTCACACTTAGTTGACCATCATCTATGCAACTCAAACATGGTTCACATATGGTTGATCATCATCTATGCATCTCTGACATGGTTCACACTCAGTTGACCATCATCTATGCATCTCTGACATGGTTCACACATAGTTGACCATCATCTATGCAACTCTGACATGGTTCACACTTAGTTGACCATCATCTATGCATCTCTGACATGGTTTACACTCAGTTGACCATCATCTATGTATCTTTGACATGGTTTACACTCAGTTGACAATCATCTATGCATCTCTGACATGGTTCACACATAGTTGACCATCCTCTATGCATCTCTCACATGGTTCACATATGGTTGACCATCAACTATGCATCTCTGACATGGTTCACACTCTGTTGGCCTTCATCTATGCATCTTTGACATGGTTCACACTCAGTTGACAATCATCTATGCATCTCTGACATGGTTCACACATAGTTGATCATCCTCTATGCATCTCTCACAAGGTTCACATATGGTTTACCATCATCTATGCATCTCTGACCTGGTTCACATATGGTTGACCATCATCTATGCATCTCTAGCATGGTTCACAATCGGTTGACCATCATCTATATATGCAGCAATGACATGGTTGACACTCAGTTGACCATCATCTATGCGTCTCTGACATTGTTCACATTTGGTTGAATATCATCTATGCAACTTTGACATGGTTCACACTTAGTTGACCATCATCTATGCATCTCAGACATGGTTCCGATATGGTTGATCATCATCTATGCATCTATGACATGGTTCACACTCAGTTGACCATCATCTATGCATCTCTGACATGGTTCACACATAGTTTACCATCATCTATGCAACTCTGACATGAGTCACACTTAGTTGACCATCATCTATGCATCTCTGACATGGTTCACATATGGTTTACCATCATCTATGCATCTCTGACATGGTTCACACTCAGTTGACCATCATCTATGCATCTCTGACATGGTTCACACTCAGTTGACCAACATCTTTGCATCTCTGACATGGTTCACACTCAGTTGGCAATCATGTATGCATCTCTTACATGGTTCACACATAGTGGACCATCATCTATGCATCTCTGACATGGTTCACATATGGTTGACCATCATCTATGCATCTCTGACAAGGTTCACATATGGTTGACCATCATCTATGCATCTCTGACATGGTTCACACTCGGTTGACCTTTATCTATATATGCATCAATGATATGGTTGACACTCAGTTGACCATCATCTATGCATCTCTGACATGGTTCACATATGGTTGACCATCATCTATCCATCTCTGACATGGTTCATACTCAGTTGACCATCATCTATGCATCTCTGACATGGTTCATATTCAGTTGACCATCATCTATGCATCTCTGACATGGTTCACACTCGGTTGTCCATCATCTATGCATCTATGACATGGTTCACACAGTGTGAACTATCATCTATGCATCTCTGACATGGTTCACACTCAGTTGACTATCATCTATGCATCTCTGACATGGTTCAAACATAGTTGACCATCCTCTATGCATCTCTCACATTTTTCACATATGGTTTACCATCATTTATGCATCTCTGACATGGTTCACATATGGTTGACCATCATCTATGTATCTCTAACATGGTTCACACTCGGTTATCCATTATCTATATATGCATCAATGACATGGTTGATATTTAGTTGACCATCATCTATGCATCTCTGACATGGTTCACATATGGTTGACCATCATCTATGCAAATCTGACATGGTTCACACTTAGTTGAGCATCATCTATGCATCTCTGACATGGTTCACATATGGTTTACCATCATCTATGCATCTTTGACATGGTTCACACTCAGTTGACCATCATCTATGCATCTCTGACATGGTTCACATATAGTTGACCATCATATATGCATCTCTGACATGGTTCACACAGTGTGAATTATCATCTATGCATCTCTGACATGGTTCACACTCAGTTGACTATCATCTATGCATCTCTGACATGGTTCACATATAGCTTACCATCATGCATCTTTGTCATGGTTCACACTCATTTGACCATCATCTTTGCAACTCTGAAATGGTTCACATATGGTTGACCATCATTTATGCATCTCTGACATGGTTCACTCTCAGTTGATCATCATCTATGCATCTCTGACATGGTTCACACTCAGTTGACCATCATCTATACATCTCAGACATGGTTCACACAAAGTTGACCATCATCTATGCAACTCTTACATGGTTCACACTTACTTGACCATCATCTATGCATCTCTGACATGGTTCACATATGGTTGACCATCATCTATGCATCTCTGACATGGTCCACACTCAGTTGACCATCATCTATGCATCTCTGACATGGTTCACACTCAGTTGACAATCATCTATGCATCTCTGACATGGTTCACACAAAGTTGACCATCATCTATGTATCTCTGACATGGTTCACATATGGTTGACCATCATCTATGCATCTCTGACATGGTTCACATATGGTTGACCATCATCTATGCATCTCTGACATGGTTCACACTAGGTTGACCATTATCTATATATGCAGCAACGACATGGTTGACACTCAGTTGACCATCATCTATGCGTCTTTGACATGGTTCACATTTGGTTGACCATCAACTATGCAACTTTGACATGGTTCACACTTAGTTGACCATCATCTATGCAACTCAAACATGGTTCACATATGGTTGATCATCATCTATGCATCTCTGACATGGTTCACACTCAGTTGACCATCATCTATGCATCTCTGACATGGTTCACACATAGTTGACCATCATCTATGCAACTCTGACATGGTTCACACTTAGTTGACCATCATCTATGCATCTCTGACATGGTTTACACTCAGTTGACCATCATCTATGTATCTTTGACATGGTTTACACTCAGTTGACAATCATCTATGCATCTCTGACATGGTTCACACATAGTTGACCATCCTCTATGCATCTCTCACATGGTTCACATATGGTTGACCATCAACTATGCATCTCTGACATGGTTCACACTCTGTTGGCCTTCATCTATGCATCTTTGACATGGTTCACACTCAGTTGACAATCATCTATGCATCTCTGACATGGTTCACACATAGTTGATCATCCTCTATGCATCTCTCACAAGGTTCACATATGGTTTACCATCATCTATGCATCTCTGACCTGGTTCACATATGGTTGACCATCATCTATGCATCTCTAGCATGGTTCACAATCGGTTGACCATCATCTATATATGCAGCAATGACATGGTTGACACTCAGTTGACCATCATCTATGCGTCTCTGACATTGTTCACATTTGGTTGAATATCATCTATGCAACTTTGACATGGTTCACACTTAGTTGACCATCATCTATGCATCTCAGACATGGTTCCGATATGGTTGATCATCATCTATGCATCTATGACATGGTTCACACTCAGTTGACCATCATCTATGCATCTCTGACATGGTTCACACATAGTTTACCATCATCTATGCAACTCTGACATGAGTCACACTTAGTTGACCATCATCTATGCATCTCTGACATGGTTCACATATGGTTTACCATCATCTATGCATCTCTGACATGGTTCACACTCAGTTGACCATCATCTATGCATCTCTGACATGGTTCACACTCAGTTGACCAACATCTTTGCATCTCTGACATGGTTCACACTCAGTTGGCAATCATGTATGCATCTCTTACATGGTTCACACATAGTGGACCATCATCTATGCATCTCTGACATGGTTCACATATGGTTGACCATCATCTATGCATCTCTGACAAGGTTCACATATGGTTGACCATCATCTATGCATCTCTGACATGGTTCACACTCGGTTGACCTTTATCTATATATGCATCAATGATATGGTTGACACTCAGTTGACCATCATCTATGCATCTCTGACATGGTTCACATATGGTTGACCATCATCTATCCATCTCTGACATGGTTCATACTCAGTTGACCATCATCTATGCATCTCTGACATGGTTCATATTCAGTTGACCATCATCTATGCATCTCTGACATGGTTCACACTCGGTTGTCCATCATCTATGCATCTATGACATGGTTCACACAGTGTGAACTATCATCTATGCATCTCTGACATGGTTCACACTCAGTTGACTATCATCTATGCATCTCTGACATGGTTCACATATAGTTTACCATCATATATGCATCTCTGTCATGGTTCACACTCATTTGACCATCATTTATGCAACTCTGACATGGTTCACACTCAGTTGACCATCATTTATGCATCTCTGACATGGTTCACATATGGTTGACCATCATCTATGTATCTCTAACATGGTTCACACTCGGTTATCCATTATCTATATATGCATCAATGACATGGTTGATATTTAGTTGACCATCATCTATGCATCTCTGACATGGTTCACATATGGTTGACCATCATCTATGCAAATCTAACATGGTTCACACTTAGTTGAGCATCATCTATGCATCTCTGACATGGTTCACATATGGTTTACCATCATCTATGCATCTCTGACATGGTTCACACTCAGTTGACCATCATCTATGCATCTCTGACATGGTTCACATATAGTTGACCATCATATATGCATCTCTGACATGGTTCACACAGTGTGAATTATCATCTATGCATCTCTGCATTGGTTCACACTCAGTTGACTATCATCTATGCATCTCTGACATGGTTCACATATAGCTTACCATCATGCATCTTTGTCATGGTTCACACTCATTTGACCATCATCTTTGCAACTCTGAAATGGTTCACATATGGTTGACCATCAATTATGCATCTCTGACATGGTTCACTCTCAGTTGATCATCATCTATGCATCTCTGACATGGTTCACACTCAGTTGACCATCATCTATACATCTCAGACATGGTTCACACATAGTTGACCATCATCTATGCAACTCTTACATGGTTCACACTTACTTAACCATCATCTATGCATCTCTGACATGGTTCACATATGGTTGACCATCATCTATGCATCTCTGACATGGTCCACACTCAGTTGACCATCATCTATGCATCTCTGACATGGTTCACACTCAGTTGACAATCATCTATGCATCTCTGACATGGTTCACACAAAGTTGACCATCATCTATGTATCTCTGACATGGTTCACATATGGTTGACCATCATCTATGCATCTCTGACATGGTTCACATATGGTTGACCATCATCTATGCATCTCTGACATGGTTCACACTAGGTTGACCATTATCTATATATGCAGCAACGACATGGTTAACACTCAGTTGACCATCATCTATGCGTCTTTGACATGGTTCACATTTGGTTGACCATCAACTATGCAACTTTGACATAGTTCACACTTAGTTGACCATCATCTATGCATCTCAAACATGGTTCACATATGGTTGATCATCATCTATGCATCTCTGACATGGTTCACACTCAGTTGACCATCATCTATGCATCTCTGACATGGTTCACACATAGTTGACCATCATCTATGCAACTCTGACATGGTTCACACTTAGTTGACCATCATCTATGCATCTCTGACATGGTTTACACTCAGTTGACCATCATCTATGTATCTTTGACATGGTTTACACTCAGTTGACAATCATCTATGCATCTCTGACATGGTTCACACATAGTTGACCATCCTCTATGCATCTCTCACATGGTTCACATATGGTTGACCATCAACTATGCATCTCTGACATGGTTCACACTCTGTTGACCTTCATCTATGCATCTTTGACATGGTTCACACTCAGTTGACAATAATCTATGCATCTCTGACATGGTTCACACATAGTTGATCATCCTCTATGCATCTCTCACATGGTTCACATATGGTTTACCATCATCTATGCATCTCTGACATGGTTCACATATGGTTGACCATCATCTATGCATCTCTAGCATGGTTCACAATCGGTTGACCATCATCTATATATGCAGCAACGACATGGTTGACACTCAGTTGACCATCATCTATGCGTCTCTGACATTGTTCACATTTGGTTGAATATCATCTATGCAACTTTGACATGGTTCACACTTAGTTGACCATCATCTATGCATCTCAGACATGGTTCTGATATGGTTGATCATCATCTATGCATCTATGACACGGTTCACACTCAGTTGACCATCATCTATGCATCTCTGACATGGTTCACACATAGTTGACCATCATCTATGCAACTCTGACATGAGTCACACTTAGTTGACCATCATCTATGCATCTCTGACATGGTTCACATATGGTTTACCATCATCTATGCATCTCTGACATGGTTCACACTCAGTTGACCATCATCTATGCATCTCTGACATGGTTCACACTCAGTTGGCAATCATGTATGCATCTCTTACATGGTTCACACATAGTGGACCATCATCTATGCATCTCTGACATGGTTCACATATGGTTGACCATCATCTATGCATCTCTGACAAGGTTCACATATGGTTGACCATCATCTATGCATCTCTGACATGGTTCACACTCGGTTGACCTTTATCTATATATGCATCAATGATATGGTTGACACTCAGTTGACCATCATCTATGCATCTCTGACATGGTTCACATATGGTTGACCATCATCTATGCATCTCTGACATGGTTCATACTCAGTTGACCATCATCTATGCATCTCTGACATGGTTCATACTCAGTTGACCATCATCTATGCATCTCTGACATGGTTCACACTCGGTTGTCCATCATCTATGCATCTATGACATGGTTCACACTCAGTTGACTATCATCTATGCATCTCTGACATGGTTCACATATAGTTTACCATCCTATATGCATCTCTGTCATGGTTCACACTCATTTGACCATCATCTATGCAACTCTGACATGGTTCACACTTAGTTCACCATCATCTATGCATCTTTGACATGGTTCACACTCAGTTGACCATCATCTATGCATCTCTGACATGGTTCACACTCAGTTGACCATCATCTAAGCATCTCTGACATGGTTCATATATGGTTGACCATCATCTATGCATCTCTGACATGGTTCACATATGGTTGACCATCATATATGCATCTCTGACATGGTTCACACTCGGTTGACCATTATCTATATATGCAGCAATGACATGGTTGACACTCAGTTGACCATCATCTACGCGTCTCTGGAATTGTTCACATTTGGTTGACCATCATCTATGCAACTTTGACATGGTTCACAATTAGTTGACCATGATCTATGCATCTCAGACATGGTTCACATATGGTTGATCATCATCTATGCATCTCTGACATGGTTCACACATAGTTGACCATCATCTATGCAACTCTGACATGATTCACACTTAGTTGACCATCATCTATGCATCTCTGACATGGTTCACACACAGTTGACCATCATATATTCATCTTTGACATGGTTCACACTCAGTTGACAATCATTTATGCATCTCTGACATGGTTCACACATAGTTGACCATCCTCTATGCATCTCTCACATGGTTCACATATGGTTTACCATCATCTATGCATCTCTGACATGGTTCACAATTAGTTGACCATCATCTATACATCTCAAACATGGTTCACATATGGTTGATCATCATCTATGCATCTCTGACATGGTTCACACTCAGTTGACCATCATCTATGCATCTCTGACATGGTTCACACATAGTTGACCATCATCTATGCAACTCTGACATGGTTCACACTTAGTTGACCATCATCTATGCCTCTCTGACATGGTTCACACTCAGTTGAGCATCATCTATGTATCTTTGACATGGTTTACACTCAGTTGACAATCATCTATGCATCTCTGACATGGTTCACACATAGTTGACCATCTTCTATGCATCTCTCACATGGTTCACATATGGTTGACCATCAACTATGCATCTCTGACATGGTTCACACTCTGTTGACCTTCATCTATGCATCTTTGACATGGTTCACACTCAGTTGACAATCATTTATGCATCTCTGACATGGTTCACACATAGTTGATCATCCTCTATGCATCTCTCACATGGTTCACATATGGTTTACCATCATCTATGCATCTCTGACATGGTTCACATATGGTTGACCATCATCTATGCATCTCTAGCATGGTTCACAATCGGTTGACCATCATCTATATATGCAGCAACGACATGGTTGACACTCAGTTGACCATCATCTATGCGTCTCTGACATTGTTCACATTTGGTTGAATATCATCTATGCAACTTTGACATGGTTCACACTTAGTTGACCATCATCTATGCATATCAGACATGGTTCCGATATGGTTGATCATCATCTATGCATCTATGACATGGTTCACACTCAGTTGACCATCATCTATGCATCTCTGACATGGTTCACACATAGTTGACCATCATCTATGCAACTCTGACATGAGTCACACTTAGTTGACCATCATCTATGCATCTCTGACATGGTTCACATATGGTTTACCATCATCTATGCATCTCTGACATGGTTCACACTCAGTTGGCCATCATCTATGCATCTCTGACATGGTTCACACTCAGTTGACCAACATCTTTGCATCTCTGACATGGTTCACACTCAGTTGGCAATCATGTATGCATCTCTTACATGGTTCACACATAGTGGACCATCATCTATGCATCTCTGACATGGTTCACATATGGTTGACCATCATCTATGCATCTCTGACAAGGTTCACATATGGTTGACCATCATCTATGCATCTCAGACATGGTTCATACTCAGTTGACCATCATCTATGCATCTCTGACATGGTTCATACTCAGTTGACTATCATCTATGCATCTCTGACATGGTTCACACTCGGTTGTCCATCATCTATGCATCTATGACATGGTTCACACTCAGTTGACTATCATCTATGCATCTCTGACATGGTTCACATATAGTTTACCATCCTATATACATCTCTGTCATGGTTCACACTCATTTGACCATCATCTATGCAACTCTGACATGGTTCACACTTAGTTCACCTCATCTATGCATCTTTGACATGGTTCACACTCAGTTGACCATCATCTATGCATCTCTGACATGGTTCACACTGAGTTGGCCATCATCTATGCATCTTTGACATGGTTCACATATGGTTGACCATCATCTATGCATCTCTGACATGGTTCACATATGGTTGACCATCATATATGCATCTCTGACATGGTTCACACTCGGTTGACCATTATCTATATATGCAGCAATGACATGGTTGACACTCAGTTGACCATCATCTATCCATCTCTGGAATTGTTCACATTTGGTTGACCATCATCTATGCAACTTTGACATGGTTCACAATTAGTTGACCATCATCTATGCATCTCTGACATGGTTCACATATGGTTGATCATCATCTATGCATCTCTGACATGGTTCACACATAGTTAACCATCATCTATGCAACTCTAACATGATTCACACTTAGTTGACCATCATCTATGCATCTCTGACATGGTTCACACACAGTTGACCATCATATATTCATCTTTGACATGGTTCACACTCAGTTGACAATCATTTATGCATCTCTGACATGGTTCACACATAGTTGACCATCCTCTATGCATCTCTCACATGGTTCACATATGGTTTACCATCATCTATGCATCTCTGACATGGTTCACATATGGTTGACCATCATCTATGTATCTCTAACATGGTTCACACTCGGTTAACCATTAACTATATATGCATCAATGACATGGTTGATATTCAGTTGACCATCATCTATGCATCTCTGACATGGTTCACATATGGTTGACCATCATCTATGCAACTCTGACATGGTTCACATATGGTTGACCATCATCTATGCATCCCTAGCATGGTTCACAATCGGTAGACCATCATCTATATATGCAGCAACGACATGGTTGACACTCAGTTGACCATCATCTATGCGTCTCTGACATTGTTCACATTTGGTTGACCATCATCTATGCAACTTTGACATGGTTCACACTTAGTTGACCATCATCTATGCATCTCAGACATGGTTCCGATATGGTTGATCATCATCTATGCATCTATGACATGGTTCACACTCATTTGACCATCATCTATGCATCTCTGACATGGTTCACACATAGTTGACCATCATCTATGCAACTCTGACATGAGTCACACTTAGTTGACCATCGTCTATGCATCTCTGACATGGTTCACATATGGTTTACCATCATCTATGCATCTCTGACATGGTTCACACTCAGTTGACCATCATCTATGCATCTTTGACATGGTTCACACTCAGTTGACCAACATCTATGCATCTCTGACGTGGTTCACACTCAGTTGGCAATAATGTATGCATCTCTGACATGGTTCACACATAGTGGACCATCATCTATGCATCTCTGACATGGTTCACATATGGTTGACCATCATCTATGCATCTCTGACAAGGTTCACATATGGTTGACCATCATCTATGCATCTCTGACATAGTTCACACTCGGTTGACCTTTATCTATATATGCATCAATGATATGGTTGACACTCATTTGACCATCATCTATGCATCTCTGACATAGTTCACATATGGTTGACCATCATCTATGCATCTCTGACATGGTTCATACTCAGTTGACCATCATCTATGCATCTCTGACATGGTTCATACTCAGTTGACCATCATCTATGCATCTCTGACATGGTTCACACTTGGTTGTCCATCATCTATGCATCTATGACATGGTTCACACAGTTTGAACTATCATCTATGCATCTCTGACATGGTTCACACTCAGTTGACTATCATCTATGCATCTCTGACATGGTTCACATATAGTTTACCATCCTATATGCATCTCTGTCATGGTTCACACTCATTTGACCATCATCTATACAACTCTGACATGGTTCACACTTAGTTCACCATCATCTATGCATCTTTGACATGGTTCACACTCAGGTGACCATCATCTATGCATCTCTGACATGGTTCACACTCAGTTGACCACCATCTATGCATCTCTGACATGGTTCACATATGGTTGACCATCATCTATGCATCTCTGACATGGTTCACATATGGTTGACCATCATATATGCATCTCTGACATGGTTCACACTCGGTTGACCATTATCTATATATGCAGCAATGACATGGTTGACACTCAGTTGACCATCATCTATGCGTCTCTGGAATTGTTCACATTTGGTTGACCATCATCTATGCAACTTTGACATGGTTCACAATTAGTTGACCATCATCTATGCATCTCAGACATGGTTCACATATGGTTGATCATCATCTATGCATCTCTGACATGGTTCACACTCAGTTGACCATCAAATATGCATCTCTGACATGGTTCACACATAGTTGACCATCATCTATGCAACTCTGACATGATTCACACTTAGTTGACCATCATCTATGCATCTCTGACATGGTTCACACACAGTTGACCATCATCTATTCATCTTTGACATGGTTCACACTCAGTTGACAATCATTTATGCATCTCTGACATGGTTCACACATAGTTGACCATCCTCTATGCATCTCTCACATGGTTCACATATGGTTTACCATCATCTATGCATCTCTGACATGGTTCACATATGGTTGACCATCATCTATGTATCTCTAACATGGTTCACACTCGGTTAACCATTAACAATATATGCATCAATGACATGGTTGATATTCAGGTGACCATCATCTATGCATCTCTGACATGGTTCACACATGGTTGACCATCATCTATGCAACTCTGACATGGTTCACACTTAGTTGACCATCATCTATGCAACTCTGACATGGTTCACATATGGTTGACCATCATCTATGCATCTCTAGCATGGTTCACAATCGGTTGACCATCATCTATATATGCAGCAACGACATGGTTGACACTCAGTTGGCCATCATCTATGCGTCTCTGACATTGTTCACATTTGGTTGACCATCATCTATGCAACTTTGACATGGTTCACACTTAGTTGACCATCATCTATGCATCTCAGACATGGTTCCGATATGGTTGATCATCATCTATGCATCTATGACATGGTTCACACTCAGTTGACCATCTTCTATGCATCTCTGACATGGTTCACACATAGTTGACCATCATCTATGCAACTCTGACATGAGTCACACTTAGTTGACCATCATCTATGCATCTCTGACATGGTTCACATATGGTTTACCATCATCTATGCATCTCTGACATGGTTCACACTCAGTTGACCATCATCTATGCATCTCTGACATGGTTCACACTCAGTTGACCAACATCTATGCATCTCTGACATGGTTCACACTTAGTTGGCAATCATGTATGCATCTCTGACATGGTTCACACATAGTGGACCATCATCTATGCATCTCTGACATGGTTCACATATGGTTGACCATCATCTATGCATCTATGACAAGGTTCACATATGGTTCACCATCATCTATGCATCTCTGACATGGTTCACACTCGGTTGACCTTTATCTATATATGCATCAATGATATGGTTGACACTCATTTGACCATCATCTATGCATCTCTGACATAGTTCACATATGGTTGACCATCATCTATGCATCTCTGACATGGTTCATACTCAGTTGACCATCATCTATGCATCTCTGACATGGTTCATACTCAGTTGACCATCATCTATGCATCTCTGACATGGTTCACACTCGGTTGTCCATCATCTATGCATCTATGACATGGTTCACACAGTTTGAACTATCATCTATGCATCTCTGACATGGTTCACACTCAGTTGACTATCATCTATGCATCTCTGACATGGTTCACATATAGATTACCATCCTATATGCATCTCTGTCATGGTTCACACTCATTTGACCATCATCTATGCAACTCTGACATGGTTCACAATTAGTTCACCATCATCTATGCATCTTTGACATGGTTCACACTCAGTTGACCATCATCTATGCATCTCTGACATGGTTCACACTCAGTTGACCATCATCTATGCATCTCTGACATGGTTCACATATGGTTGACCATCATCTATGCATCTCTGACATGGTTCATACTCAGTTGACCATCATCTATGCATCTCTGACATGGTTCATACTCAGTTGACCATCATCTATGCATCTCTGACATGGTTCACACTTGGTTGTCCATCATCTATGCATCTATGACATGGTTCACACAGTTTGAACTATCATCTATGCATCTCTGACATGGTTCACACTCAGTTGACTATCATCTATGCATCTCTGACATGGTTCACATATAGTTTACCATCCTATATGCATCTCTGTCATGGTTCACACTCATTTGACCATCATCTATACAACTCTGACATGGTTCACACTTAGTTCACCATCATCTATGCATCTTTGACATGGTTCACACTCAGTTGACCATCATCTATGCATCTCTGACATGGTTCACACTCAGTTGACCATCATCTATGCATCTCTGACATGGTTAACATATGGTTGACCATCATCTATGCATCTCTGACATGGTTCACATATGGTTGACCATCATATATGCATCTCTGACATGGTTCACACTCGGTTGACCATTATCTATATATGCAGCAATGACATGGTTGACACTCAGTTGACCATCATCTATGCGTCTCTGGAATTGTTCACATTTGGTTGACCATCATCTATGCAACTTTGACATGGTTCACAATTAGTTGACCATCATCTATGCATCTCAGACATGGTTCACATATGGTTGATCATCATCTATGCATCTCTGACATGGTTCACACTCAGTTGACCATCATCTATGCATCTCTGACATGGTTCACACATAGTTGACCATCATCTATGCAACTCTGACATGATTCACACTTAGTTGACCATCATCTATGCATCTCTGACATGGTTCACACACAGTTGACCATCATCTATTCATCTTTGACATGGTTCACACTCAGTTGACAATCATTTATGCATCTCTGACATGGTTCACACATAGTTGACCATCCTCTATGCATCTCTCACATGGTTCACATATGGTTTACCATCATCTATGCATCTCTGACATGGTTCACATATGGTTGACCATCATCTATGTATCTCTAACATGGTTCACACTCGGTTAACCATTAACAATATATGCATCAATGACATGGTTGATATTCAGTTGACCATCATCTATGCATCTCTGACATGGTTCACACATGGTTGACCATCATCTATGCAACTCTGACATGGTTCACACTTAGTTGACCATCATCTATGCAACTCTGACATGGTTCACATATGGTTGACCATCATCTATGCATCTCTAGCATGGTTCACAATCGGTTGACCATCATCTATATATGCAGCAACGACATGGTTGACACTCAGTTGGCCATCATCTATGCGTCTCTGACATTGTTCACATTTGGTTGACCATCATCTATGCAACTTTGACATGGTTCACACTTAGTTGACCATCATCTATGCATCTCAGACATGGTTCCGATATGGTTGATCATCATCTATGCATCTATGACATGGTTCACACTCAGTTGACCATCTTCTATGCATCTCTGACATGGTTCACACATAGTTGACCATCATCTATGCAACTCTGACATGAGTCACACTTAGTTGACCATCATCTATGCATCTCTGACATGGTTCACATATGGTTTACCATCATCTATGCATCTCTGACATGGTTCACACTCAGTTGACCATCATCTATGCATCTCTGACATGGTTCACACTCAGTTGACCAACATCTATGCATCTCTGACATGGTTCACACTTAGTTGGCAATCATGTATGCATCTCTGACATGGTTCACACATAGTGGACCATCATCTATGCATCTCTGACATGGTTCACATATGGTTGACCATCATCTATGCATCTATGACAAGGTTCACATATGGTTCACCATCATCTATGCATCTCTGACATGGTTCACACTCGGTTGACCTTTATCTATATATGCATCAATGATATGGTTGACACTCATTTGACCATCATCTATGCATCTCTGACATAGTTCACATATGGTTGACCATCATCTATGCATCTCTGACATGGTTCATACTCAGTTGACCATCATCTATGCATCTCTGACATGGTTCATACTCAGTTGACCATCATCTATGCATCTCTGACATGGTTCACACTCGGTTGTCCATCATCTATGCATCTATGACATGGTTCACACAGTTTGAACTATCATCTATGCATCTCTGACATGGTTCACACTCAGTTGACTATCATCTATGCATCTCTGACATGGTTCACATATAGATTACCATCCTATATGCATCTCTGTCATGGTTCACACTCATTTGACCATCATCTATGCAACTCTGACATGGTTCACAATTAGTTCACCATCATCTATGCATCTTTGACATGGTTCACACTCAGTTGACCATCATCTATGCATCTCTGACATGGTTCACACTCAGTTGACCATCATCTATGCATCTCTGACATGGTTCACATATGGTTGACCATCATCTATGCATCTCTGACATGGTTCACATATGGTTGACCATCATATATGCATCTCTGACATGGTTCACACTCGGTTGACCATTATCTATATATGCAGCAATGACATGGTTGACACTCAGTTGACCATCTTCTATGCGTCTCTGGAATTGTTCACATTTGGTTGACCATCATCTATGCAACTTTGACATGGTTCACAATTAGTTGACCATCATCTATGCATCTCAGACATGGTTCACATATGGTTGATCATCATCTATGCATCTCTGACATGGTTCACACTCAGTTGACCATCATCTATGCATCTCTGACATGGTTCACACATAGTTGACCATCATCTATGCAACTCTGACATGATTCACACTTAGTTGACCATCATCTATGCATCTCTGACATGGTTCACACACAGTTGACCATCATCTATTCATCTTTGACATGGTTCACACTCAGTTGACAATCATTTATGCATCTCTGACATGGTTCACACATAGTTGACCATCCTCTATGCATCTCTCACATGGTTCACATATGGTTTACCATCATCTATGCATCTCTGACATGGTTCACATATGGTTGACCATCATCTATGTATCTCTAACATGGTTCACACTCGGTTAACCATTAACAATATATGCATCAATGACTTGGTTGATATTCAGTTGACCATCATCTATGCATCTCTGACATGGTTCACACATGGTTGACCATCATCTATGCAACTCTGACATGGTTCACACTTAGTTGACCATCATCTATGCAACTCTGACATGGTTCACATATGGTTGACCATCATCTATGCATCTCTAGCATGGTTCACAATCGGTTGACCATCATCTATATATGCAGCAACGACATGGTTGACACTCAGTTGGCCATCATCTATGCGTCTCTGACATTGTTCACATTTGGTTGACCATCATCTATGCAACTTTGACATGGTTCACACTTAGTTGACCATCATCTATGCATCTCAGACATGGTTCCGATATGGTTGATCATCATCTATGCATCTATGACATGGTTCACACTCAGTTGACCATCATCTATGCATCTCTGACATGGTTCACACATAGTTGACCATCATCTATGCAACTCTGACATGAGTCACACTTAGTTGACCATCATCTATGCATCTCTGACATGGTTCACATATGGTTTACCATCATCTATGCATCTCTGACATGGTTCACACTCAGTTGACCATCATCTATGCATCTCTGACATGGTTCACACTCAGTTGACCAACATCTATGCATCTCTGACATGGTTCACACTCAGTTGGCAATCATGTATGCATCTCTGACATGGTTCACACATAGTGGACCATCATCTATGCATCTCTGACATGGTTCACATATGGTTGACCATCATCTATGCATCTATGACAAGGTTCACATATGGTTCACCATCATCTATGCATCTCTGACATGGTTCACACTCGGTTGACCTTTATCTATATATGCATCAATGATATGGTTGACACTCATTTGACCATCATCTATGCATCTCTGACATAGTTCACATATGGTTGACCATCATCTATGCATCTCTGACATGGTTCATACTAAGTTGACCATCATCTATGCATCTCTGACATGGTTCATACTCAGTTGACCATCATCTATGCATCTCTGACATGGTTCACACTCGGTTGTCCATCATCTATGCATCTATGACATGGTTCACACAGTTTGAACTATCATCTATGCATCTCTGACATGGTTCACACTCAGTTGACTATCATCTATGCATCTCTGACATGGTTCACATATAGTTTACCATCCTATATGCATCTCTGTCATGGTTCACACTCATTTGACCATCATCTATGCAACTCTGACATGGTTCACAATTAGTTCACCATCATCTATGCATCTTTGACATGGTTCACACTCAGTTGACCATCATCTATGCATCTCTGACATGGTTCACACTCAGTTGACCATCATCTATGCATCTCTGACATGGTTCACATATGGTTGACCATCATCTATGCATCTCTGACATGGTTCACATATGGTTGATCATCATCTATGCATCTCTGACATGGTTCACACTCAGTTGACCATCATCTATGCATCTCTGACATGGTTCACACATAGTTAACCATCATCTATGCAACTCTGACATGATTCACACTTAGTTGACCATCATCTATGCATCTCTGACATGGTTCACACACAGTTGACCATCATCTATTCATCTTTGACATGGTTCACACTCAGTTGACAATCATTTATGCATCTCTGACATGGTTCACACATAGTTGACCATCCTCTATGCATCTCTCACATGGTTCACATATGGTTTACCATCATCTATGCATCTCTGACATGGTTCACATATGGTTGACCATCATCTATGTATCTCTAACATGTTTCACACTCGGTTAACCATTAACTATATATGCATCAATGACATGGTTGATATTCAGTTGACCATCATCTATGCATCTCTGACATGGTTCACATATGGTTGACCATCATCTATGCAACTCTGACATGGTTCACACTTAGTTGACCATCATCTATGCATCTCTGACATGGTTCACATATGGTTTACCATCATCTATGCATCTCTGACATAGTTCACACTCAGTTGACCATCATCTATGCATCTCTGACATGGTTCACATATAGTTGACCATCATATATGCATCTCTGACATGGTTCACACAGTGTGAATTATCATCTATGCATCTCTGACATGGTTCACACTCAGTTGACTATCATCTATGCATCTCTGACATGGTTCACATATCTTTTAACATAATGCATCTTTGTCATGGTTCACACTCATTTGACCATCATCTTTGCAACTCTGAAATGGTTCACATATGGTTGACCATCATCTATGCATCTCTGACATGGTTCACACTCAGTTGACCATCATCTATGCATCTCTGACATGGTTCACACTCAGTTGACCATCATCTATACATCTCTGACATGGTTCACACATAGTTGACCATCATCTATGCAACTCTTACATGGTTCACACTTACTTGACCATCATCTATGCATCTCTGACATGGTTCACATATGGTTGACCATCATCTATGCATCTCTGACATAGTCCACACTCAGTTTACCATCATCTATGCATCTCAGACATGGTTCACACTCAGTTGACAATCATCTATGCATCTCTAACATGGTTCACACAAAGTTGACCATCATCTATGCATCTCTGACATGGTTCATACTCGGTTGACCATTATCTATGTATGCAGCAATGACATGGTTGACACACAGTTGACCATCATCTATGCGTCTCTGACATGGTTCACATTTGGTTGACCATCATCTATGCAACTTTGACATGGTTCACACTTAGTTGACCATCATCTATGCATCTCAGACATGGTTCACATATGGTTGATCATCATATATACATCTCTGACATGGTTCACACTCCGTTGACCATCATCTATGCATCTCTGACATGGTTCACACATAGTTGACCATTATCTATGCAACTCCGACATGGTTCACACTTAGTTGACCATCATCTATGCATCTCTGACATGGTTCACACTCGGTTGACCATTATCTATGTATGCAGCAATGACATGGTTGACACACAGTTGACCATCATCTATGCGTCTCTGACATGGTTCACATTTGGTTGACCATCATCTATGCAACTTTGACATGGTTCACACTTAGTTGACCATCATCTATGCATCTCAGACATGGTTCACATATGGTTGATCATCATCTATGCATCTCTGACATGGTTCACACTCAGTTGACCATCATCTATGCATCTCTGACATGGTTCACACATAGTTGACCATTATCTATGCAACTCTGACATGGTTCACACTCAGTTGACCATCATCTATGTATCTTTGACATGGTTCACACTCAGTTGACAATCATCTATGCATCTCTGACATGGTTCACACATACTTGACCATCCTCTATGCATCTCTCACATGGATCACATATGGTTGACCATCATCTATGCATCTCTGACATGGTTCACACTCAGTGGACCTTCATCTATGCATCTTTGAGATGGTTCACACTGAGTTGACAATCATCTATGCATCTCTGACATGGTTCACACATAGTTGACCATCCTCTATGCATCTCTCACATGGTTCACATATGGTTTACCATCATCTATGCATCTCTGACATGGTTCACATATGGTTGACCATCATCTATGCATCTCTAACATGGTTCACACTCGGTTGACCATTATCTATATATGCATCAATGACATGGTTGATATTCAGTTGACCATCATCTATGCATCTTTGACATGGTTCACATATGGTTGACCATCATTTATGCAACTCTGACATGGTTTATACTCAGTTGACCATCATCTATGCATCTCTGACATGGTTCACATATGGTTTACCATCATCTATGCATCTCTGACATGGTTCACACTCAGTTGACCATCATTTATGCATCTCTGACATTGTTCACATATAGTTGACCATCAAATATGCATCTCTGACATGGTTCACACAGTGTGAATTATCATCTATACATCTCTGACATGGTTCACACTCAGTTGACCGTTATCTATGCATCTCTGGCATGGTTCACACTCAGTTGACCATCATCTATACATCTCTGACATGATTCACACATAGTTGACCATCATCATTGCAACTCTGACATGGTTCACACTTACTTAACCATCATCTATGCATCTCTAACATGGTTCACATATGGTTGACCATCATCTATGCATCTCAGACATGGTTCACATATGGTTTACCATCATCTATGCATCTCTGACATGGTTCACACTTAGTTGACCATCATTTATGCATCTCTGACATGGTTCACATATAGTTGACCATCAAATATGCATCTCTGACATGGTTCACACAGTGTGAATTATCATCTATGCATCTCTGACATGGTTCACACTCAGTTAACCATCATCTATGCATCTCTGGCATGGTTCACACTCAGTTGACCATCATCTATACATCTCTGACATGATTCACACATAGTTGACCATCATCTATGCAACTCTGACATGGTTCACACTTACTTGACCATCATCTATGCATCTCTAACATGGTTCACATATGGTTGACCATCATCTATGCAACTCTGACATGGTTCACACTTAGTTGACCATCATCTATGCATCTCTGACATGGTTCACATAAGGTTTACCATCATTTATGCATCTCTGACATGGTTCACACTCAGTTGACCATCATTTATGCATCTCTGACATGGGTCACATATAGTTGACCATCAAACATGCATCTCTGACACGGTTCACACAGTGTGAATTATCATCTATGCATCTCTGACATGGTTCACACTCAGTTGACCATCATCTATGCATCTCTGGCATGGTTCACACTCAGTTGACCATCATCTATACATCTCTGACATGATTCACACATAGTTGACCATCATCTATGCAACTCTGACATGGTTCACACTTACTTGACCATCATCTATGCATCTCTAACATGGTTCACATATAGTTGACCATCATCTATGCATCTCTGACATGGTCCACACTTAGTTGACCATCATCTATGCATCTCTGACATGGTTCACACTCAGTTGATAATCATCTATGCATCTCTGACATGGTTCACACAAAGTTGACCATCATTTATGCATCTCTGACATGGTTCACATATGGATGACCATCATCTAGGCATCTCTGACATGGTTCACATATGGTTGACCATCATCTATACATCTCTGACATGGTTCACACTCGGTTGACCATTATCCATATATGCAGCAATGACATGGTTGACACTCAGTTGACCATCATCTATGCGTCTCTGACATGGTTCACATTTGGTTGAACATCATCTATTCAACTTTGACATGGTTCACACTTAGTTGACCATCATCTATGCATCTCAGACATGGTTCACATATGGTTGATCATCATCTATGCATCTCTGACATGGTTCACACTCAGTTGACCATCATCTATGCATCTCTGACATGGTTCACACATAGTTGACCATCATCTATGCATCTCAGACTTGGTTCGCACTTAGTTGACCATCATCTAAGCATCTCTGACATGGTTCACACTCAGTTGACCATCATCTATGCATCTTTGACATGGTTCACACTCAGTTGACAATCATTTATGCATCTCTGACATGGTTCACACATAGTTGACCATCCTCTATGCATCTCTCACATGGTTCACATATGGTTTACCATCATCTATGCATCTCTGACATGGTTCACATATGGTTGACCATCATCTATGTATCTCTAACATGGTTCACACTCGGTTAACCATTAACAATATATGCATCAATGACATGGTTGATATTCAGTTGACCATCATCTATGCATCTCTGACATGGTTCACACATGGTTGACCATCATCTATGCAACTCTGACATGGTTCACACTTAGTTGACCATCATCTATGCAACTCTGACATGGTTCACATATGGTTGACCATCATCTATGCATCTCTAGCATGGTTCACAATCGGTTGACCATCATCTATATATGCAGGAACGACATGGTTGACACTCAGTTGGCCATCATCTATGCGTCTCTGACATTGTTCACATTTGGTTGACCATCATCTATGCAACTTTGACATGGTTCACACTTAGTTGACCATCATCTATGCATCTCAGACATGGTTCCGATATGGTTGATCATCATCTATGCATCTATGACATGGTTCACACTCAGTTGACCATCATCTATGCATCTCTGACTTGGTTCACACATAGTTGACCATCATCTATGCAACTCTGACATGAGTCACACTTAGTTGACCATCATCTATGCATCTCTGACATGGTTCACATATGGTTTACCATCATCTATGCATCTCTGACATGGTTCACACTCAGTTGACCATCATCTATGCATCTCTGACATGGTTCACACTCAGTTGACCAACATCTATGCATCTCTGACATGGTTCACACTCAGTTGGCAATCATGTATGCATCTCTGACATGGTTCACACATAGTGGACCATCATCTATGCATCTCTGACATGGTTCACATATGGTTGACCATCATCTATGCATCTATGACAAGGTTCACATATGGTTCACCATCATCTATGCATCTCTGACATGGTTCACACTCGGTTGACCTTTATCTATATATGCATCAATGATATGGTTGACACTCATTTGACCATCATCTATGCATCTCTGACATAGTTCACATATGGTTGACCATCATCTATGCATCTCTGACATGGTTCATACTAAGTTGACCATCATCTATGCATCTCTGACATGGTTCATACTCAGTTGACCATCATCTATGCATCTCTGACATGGTTCACACTTGGTTGTCCATCATCTATGCATCTATGACATGGTTCACACAGTTTGAACTATCATCTATGCATCTCTGACATGGTTCACACTCAGTTGACTATCATCTATGCATCTCTGACATGGTTCACATATAGTTTACCATCCTATATGCATCTCTGTCATGGTTCACACTCATTTGACCATCATCTATGCAACTCTGACATGGTTCACAATTAGTTCACCATCATCTATGCATCTTTGACATGGTTCACACTCAGTTGACCATCATCTATGCATCTCTGACATGGTTCACACTCAGTTGACCATCATCTATGCATCTCTGACATGGTTCACATATGGTTGACCATCATCTATGCATCTCTGACATGGTTCACATATGGTTGACCATCATATATGCATCTCTGACATGGTTCACACTCGGTTGACCATTATCTATATATGCAGCAATGACATGGTTGACACTCAGTTGACCATCATCTATGCGTCTCTGGAATTGTTCACATTTGGTTGACCATCATCTATGCAACTTTGACATGGTTCACAATTAGTTGACCATCATCTATGCATCACAGACATGGTTCACATATGGTTGATCATCATCTATGCATCTCTGACATGGTTCACACTCAGTTGACCAGCATCTATGCATCTCTGACATGGTTCACACATAGTTGACCATCATCTATGCAACTCTGACATGATTCACACTTAGTTGACCATCATCTATGCATCTCTGACATGGTTCACACACAGTTGACCATCATCTATTCATCTTTGACATGGTTCACACTCAGCTGACAATCATTAATGCATCTCTGACATGGTTCACACATAGTTGACCATCCTCTATGCATCTCTCACATGGTTCACATATGGTTTACCATCATCTATGCATCTCTGACATGGTTCACATATGGTTTACCATCATCTATGTATCTCTAACATGTTTCACACTCGGTTAACCATTAACTATATATGCATCAATGACATGGTTGATATTCAGTTGACCATCATCTATGCATCTCTGACATGGTTCACATATGGTTGACCATCATCTATGCAACTCTGACATGGTTCACACTTAGTTGACCATCATCTATGCATCTCTGACATGGTTCACATATGGTTTACCATCATCTATGCATCTCTGACATGGTTCACACTCAGTTGACCATCATCTATGCATCTCTGACATGGTTCACATATAGTTGACCATCATATATGCATCTCTGACATGGTTCACACAGTGTGAATTATCATCTATGCATCTCTGACATGGTTCACACTCAGTTGACTATCATCTATGCATCTCTGACATGGTTCACATATCTTTTAACATAATGCATCTTTGTCATGGTTCACACTCATTTGACCATCATCTTTGCAACTCTGAAATGGTTCACATATGGTTGACCATCATCTATGCATCTCTGACATGGTTCACACTCAGTTGACCATCATCTATGCATCTCTGACATGGTTCACACTCAGTTGACCATCATCTATACATCTCTGACATGGTTCACACATAGTTGACCATCATCTATGCAACTCTTACATGGTTCACACTTACTTGACCATCATCTATGCATCTCTGACATGGTTCACATATGGTTGACCATCATCTATGCATCTCTGACATAGTCCACACTCAGTTTACCATCATCTATGCATCTCAGACATGGTTCACACTCAGTTGACAATCATCTATGCATCTCTAACATGGTTCACACAAAGTTGACCATCATCTATGCATCTCTGACATGGTTCACACTCGGTTGACCATTATCTATGTATGCAGCAATGACATGGTTGACACACAGTTGACCATCATCTATGCGTCTCTGACATGGTTCACATTTGGTTGACCATCATCTATGCAACTTTGACATGGTTCACACTTAGTTGACCATCATCTATGCATCTCAGACATGGTTCACATATGGTTGATCATCATATATGCATCTCTGACATGGTTCACACTCCGTTGACCATCATCTATGCATCTCTGACATGGTTCACACATAGTTGACCATTATCTATGCAACTCTGACATGGTTCACACTTAGTTGACCATCATCTATGCATCTCTGACATGGTTCACACTCGGTTGACCATTATCTATGTATGCAGCAATGACATGGTTGACACACAGTTGACCATCATCTATGCGTCTCTGACATGGTTCACATTTGGTTGACCATCATCTATGCAACTTTGACATGGTTCACACTTAGTTGACCATCATCTATGCATCTCAGACATGGTTCACATATGGTTGATCATCATCTATGCATCTCTGACATGGTTCACACTCAGTTGACCATCATCTATGCATCTCTGACATGGTTCACACATAGTTGACCATTATCTATGCAACTCTGACATGGTTCACACTCAGTTGACCATCATCTATGTATCTTTGACATGGTTCACACTCAGTTGACAATCATCTATGCATCTCTGACATGGTTCACACATACTTGACCATCCTCTATGCATCTCTCACATGGTTCACATATGGTTGACCATCATCTATGCATCTCTGACATGGTTCACACTCAGTGGACCTTCATCTATGCATCTTTGAGATGGTTCACACTCAGTTGACAATCATCTATGCATCTCTGACATGGTTCACACATAGTTGACCATCCTCTATGCATCTCTCACATGGTTCACATATGGTTTACCATCATCTATGCATCTCTGACATGGTTCACATATGGTTGACCATCATCTATGCATCTCTAACATGGTTCACACTCGGTTGACCATTATCTATATATGCATCAATGACATGGTTGATATTCAGTTGACCATCATCTATGCATCTTTGACATGGTTCACATATGGTTGACCATCATTTATGCAACTCTGACATGGTTTATACTCAGTTGACCATCATCTATGCATCTCTGACATGGTTCACATATGGTTTACCATCATCTATGCATCTCTGACATGGTTCACACTCAGTTGACCATCATTTATGCATCTCTAACATTGTTCACATATAGTTGACCATCAAATATGCATCTCTGACATGGTTCACACAGTGTGAATTATCATCTATACATCTCTGACATGGTTCACACTCAGTTGACCGTTATCTATGCATCTCTGGCATGGTTCACACTCAGTTGACCATCATCTATACATCTCTGACATGATTCACACATAGTTGACCATCATCATTGCAACTCTGACATGGTTCACACTTACTTAACCATCATCTATGCATCTCTAACATGGTTCACATATGGTTGACCATCATCTATGCATCTCAGACATGGTTCACATATGGTTTACCATCATCTATGCATCTCTGACATGGTTCACACTTAGTTGACCATCATTTATGCATCTCTGACATGGTTCACATATAGTTGACCATCAAATATGCATCTCTGACATGGTTCACACAGTGTGAATTATCATCTATGCATCTCTGACATGGTTCACACTCAGTTAACCATCATCTATGCATCTCTGGCATGGTTCACACTCAGTTGACCATCATCTATACATCTCTGACATGATTCACACATAGTTGACCATCATCTATGCAACTCTGACATGGTTCACACTTACTTGACCATCATCTATGCATCTCTAACATGGTTCACATATGGTTGACCATCATCTATGCATCTCTAACATGGTTCACACTCGGTTGACCATTATCTATATATGCATCAATGACATGGTTGATATTCAGTTGACCATCATCTATGCATCTTTGACATGGTTCACATATGGTTGACCATCATTTATGCAACTCTGACATGGTTTATACTCAGTTGACCATCATCTATGCATCTCTGACATGGTTCACATATGGTTTACCATCATCTATGCATCTCTGACATGGTTCACACTCAGTTGACCATCATTTATGCATCTCTGACATTGTTCACATATAGTTGACCATCAAATATGCATCTCTGACATGGTTCACACAGTGTGAATTATAATCTATACATCTCTGACATGGTTCACACTCAGTTGACCGTTATCTATGCATCTCTGGCATGGTTCACACTCAGTTGACCATCATCTATACATCTCTGACATGATTCACACATAGTTGACCATCATCATTGCAACTCTGACATGGTTCACACTTACTTAACCATCATCTATGCATCTCTAACATGGTTCACATATGGTTGACCATCATCTATGCATCTCAGACATGGTTCACATATGGTTTACCATCATCTATGCATCTCTGACATGGTTCACACTTAGTTGACCATCATTTATGCATCTCTGACATGGTTCACATATAGTTGACCATCAAATATGCATCTCTGACATGGTTCACACAGTGTGAATTATCATCTATGCATCTCTGACATGGTTCACACTCAGTTAACCATCATCTATGCATCTCTGGCATGGTTCACACTCAGTTGACCATCATCTATACATCTCTGACATGATTCACACATAGTTGACCATCATCTATGCAACTCTGACATGGTTCACACTTACTTGACCATCATCTATGCATCTCTAACATGGTTCACATATGGTTGACCATCATCTATGCAACTCTGACATGGTTCACACTTAGTTGACCATCATCTATGCATCTCTGACATGGTTCACATAAGGTTTACCATCATTTATGCATCTCTGACATGGTTCACACTCAGTTGACCATCATTTATGCATCTCTGACATGGGTCACATATAGTTGACCATCAAACATGCATCTCTGACACGGTTCACACAGTGTGAATTATCATATATGCATCTCTGACATGGTTCACACTCAGTTGACCATCATCTATGCATCTCTGGCATGGTTCACACTCAGTTGACCATCATCTATACATCTCTGACATGATTCACACATAGTTGACCATCATCTATGCAACTCTGACATGGTTCACACTTACTTGACCATCATCTATGCATCTCTAACATGGTTCACATATAGTTGACCATCATCTATGCATCTCTGACATGGTCCACACTTAGTTGACCATCATCTATGCATCTCTGACATGGTTCACACTTAGTTGATAATCATCTATGCATCTCTGACATGGTTCACACAAAGTTGACCATCATTTATGCATCTCTGACATGGTTCACATATGGATGACCATCATCTAGGCATCTCTGACATGGTTCACATATGGTTGACCATCATCTATACATCTCTGACATGGTTCACACTCGGTTGACCATTATCCATATATGCAGCAATGACATGGTTGACACTCAGTTGACCATCATCTATGCGTCTCTGACATGGTTCACATTTGGTTGAACATCATCTATTCAACTTTGACATGGTTCACACTTAGTTGACCATCATCTATGCATCTCAGACATGGTTCACATATGGTTGATCATCATCTATGCATCTCTGACATGGTTCACACTCAGTTGACCATCATCTATGCATCTCTGACATGGTTCACACATAGTTGACCATCATCTATGCATCTCAGACTTGGTTCGCACTTAGTTGACCATCATCTAAGCATCTCTGACATGGTTCACACTCAGTTGACCATCATCTATGCATCTTTGACATGGTTCACACTCAGTTGACAATCATCTATGCATCTCTGACGTGGTTCACACATAGTTGACCATCCTCTATGCATCTCTCACATGGTTCACATATGGTTGACCATCATCTATGCATCTCTGACATGGTTCACATATGGTTGACCATCATCTATGCATCTCTAACATGGTTCACACCCGGTTGACCATTATCTATATGTGCATCAATGACATGGTTGACACTCAGTTGACCATCATCTATGCATATCTGACATGGTTCACATATGGTTGACCATCATCTATGCAACTCTGAAATGGTTCACACTTAGTTGACCATCATCTATGCATCTCTGACATGGTTCACATATGGTTTACCATCATCTATGCATCTCTGACATGGTTCACACTCAGTTGACCATCATCTATGCATCTCTGACATGGTTAACACTCAGTTGACCATCATCTATGCATCTCTGACATGGTTCACATATAGTTGACCATCATATATGCATCTATGACATGGTTCACACAGTGTGAACTATCATCTATGCGTCTCTGACATGGTTCACACTCATTTGACTATCATCTATGCATCTCTGACATGGTTCACATATAGTTTACCATCATAGATGCATCTCTATCGTGGTTCACACTCATTTGACCATCATATATGTAACTCTGACATGGTTCACACTTAGTTCACCATCATCTATACATCTCTGACATGGTTCACACTCAGTTGACCATCATCTATGCATCTCTGACATGGTTCACACTCAGTTGACCATCATCTATGCATCTCTGACATGGTTCACATATGGTTGACCATCATCTATGCATCCCTGACATGGTTCACATATGGTTGACCGTCGTCTATGCCTGTCTGACATGGTTCACACTCGGTTGACCATTATCTGTATATGCAGCAATGACATGGTTGACACTCAGTTGACCATCATCTATGCGTCTCTGACATAGTTCACATTTGGTTGAACATCATCTATTTAACTTTGACATGGTTCACACTTAGTTGACCATCATCTATGCATCTCAGACATGGTTCACATATGGTTGATCATCATCTATGCATCTCTAACATGGTTCATACTCAGTTGACCATCATCTATGCATCTCTGACATGGTTCACACATAGTTGACCATCATCTATGCAACTCAGACATGGTTCGCACTTAGTTGACCATCATCTATGCATCTCTGACATGGTTCACACTCAGTTGACCATCATCTATGCATCTTTGACATGGTTCACACTCAGTTGACAATCATCTATGCATCTCTGACATGGTTCACACATAGTTGACCATCCTCTATGCATCTCTCACATGGTTCACATATGGTTGACCATCATCTATGCATCTGTGACATGGTTCACATATGGTTGACCATCATCTATGCATCTCTAACATGGTTCACACCCGGTTGACCATTATCTATATGTGCATCAATGACATGGTTGACACTCAGTTGACCATCATCTATGCATATCTGCAATGGTTCACATATGGTTGACCATTATCTATGCAACTTTGAGATGGTTCACACTTATTTGACCATCATCTATGCATCTCTGACATGGTTCACATATGGTTTACCATCATCTATGCATCTCTGACATGGTTCACACTCAGTTGACCATCATCTATGCATCTCTGACATGGTTAACACTCAGTTAACCATCATCTATGCATCCCTGACATGGTTCACATATAGTTGACCATCATATATGCATCTATGACATGGTTCACACAGTGTGAACTATCATCTATGCATCTCTGACATGGTTCACACTCATTTGACTATCATCTATGCATCTCTGACATGGTTCACATATAGTTTACCATCATAGATGCATCTCTGTCATGGTTCACACTCAGTTGACAATCATCTATGCATCTCTGACATGGTTCATACATAGTTGACCATCCTCTATGCATCTCTCACATGGTTCACATATGGTTGACCATCATCTATGCATCTCTGACATGGTTCACATATGGTTGACCATCATCTATGCATCTCTAACATGGTTCACACCCGGTTGACCATTATCTATATGTGCTCCAATGACATGGTTGACACTCAGTTGCCCATCATCTATGCATATCTGACATTGTTCACATATGGTTGACCATCATCTATGCAACTCTGACATGGTTCACACTTCGTTGACCATCATCTATGCATCTCTGACATGGTTCACATATGGTTTACCATCATCTATGCATCTCTGACATGGTTCACACTCAGTTGACCATCATCTATGCATCTCTGACATGGTTAACACTCAGTTAACCATCATCTATGCATCTCTGACATGGTTCACATATAGTTGACCATCATATATGCATCTATGACATGGTTCACACAGTGTGAACTATCATCTATGTATCTCTGACATGGTTCACACTCATTTGACTATCATCTATGCATCTCTGACATGGTTCACATATAGTTTACCATCATAGATGCATCTCTGTCATGGTTCACACTCATTTGACCATCATCTATGCAACTCTGACATGGTTCACACTTAGTTCACCATCATCTATGCATCTCTGACATGGTTCACACTCAGTTGACCATCATCTATGCATCTCTGACATGGTTCACACTCAGTTGACCATCATCTATGCATCTCTGACATGGTTCACACTCAGTTGACCATCATCTATGCATCTCTGACATGGTTCACATATGGTTGACCATCATCTATGCCTCTCTGACATGGTTCACACTCGGTTGACCATTATCTATATATGCAACAATGACATGGTTGACACTCAGTTGACCATCATCTATGCGTCTCTGACATTGTTCACATTTGGTTGACCATCATCTCTGCAACTTTGACATGGTTCACACTTAGTTGACCATCATCTATGCATCTCAGACATGGTTCACATATGGTTGATCATCATCTAAGCATCTCTGACATGGTTCACACTCAGTTGACCATTATCTATGCATCTCTGACATGGTTCACACATAGTTGACCATGATCTATGCAACTCTGACATGGTTCACACTTAGTTGACCATCATCCATGTATCTCTGACATGGTTCACACTCAGTTGACCATCATGTATGTATCTTTGACATGGTTCACACTCAGTTGACAATCATCCATGCATCTCTGACATGGTTCACACATAGTTGACCATCCTCTATGCATCTCTCACATGGTTCACATATGGTTGACCATCATCTATGCATCTCTGACATGGTTCACACTCAGTTGACCTTCATCTATGCATCTTTGACCATGTTCACACTCAGTTGACAATCATCAATGCGTCTCTGACATGGTCCACACATAGTTGACCATCCTCTATGCATCCCTCACATGGTTCACATATGGTTTACCATCATCTATGCATCTCTGACATGGTTCACATATGGTTGACCATCATCTATACATCTCTAACATGGTTCACACTCGGTTGACCATTATCTATATATGCATCAATGACATGGTTGATATTCAGTTGACCATCATCTATGCATCTCTGAAATGGTTCACATATGGTTGACCATCATCTATGCAACTCTGACATGGTTCACGCTTAGTTGACAATCATCTATGCATCTCTGACATGGTTCACATATAGTTTACCATCATCTATGCATCTCTGACATGGTTCACACTCAGTTGACCATCATCTATGCATCTCTGACATGGTTCACATAGTGTTGACCATCATATATGCATCACTGACATGGTTCACACAGTGTGAATTATCATCTATGCATCTTTGACATGGTTCACACTCGGTTGACCATCATCTATGCATCTCTGGCATGGTTCACACTCAGTTGACCATCATCTATACATCTCTGACATGATTTATACATAGTTGACCATCATCTATGCAACTCTGACCTGGTTCACACTTACTTGACCATCATCTATGCATCTCTAATATGGTTCACATATGGTTGACCATCATCTATGCATCTCTGACATGGTCCACACTCAGTTGACCATCATCTATGCATCTCTGACATGGTTCACACTCTGTTGACAATCATATATGCATCTCTGACATGGTTCACACAAAGTTGACCATCATCTATGCATCTCTGACATGGTTCACATATGGTTGACCATCATCTATGCATCTCTGACATGGTTCACACTCGGTTGACCATTATCTATATATGCAGAAATTACATGATTGACACTCAGTTGACCATCATCTATGCGTCTCTGACATGGTTCACATTTGGTTGACCATCATCTATACAACTTTGACATGGGTCACACTTATTTGACCATCATCTATGCATCTCTGACATGGTTCGCATATGCTTTACCATCATCTATGCATCTCTGACATGGTTCACACTCAGTTGACCATCATCTATGCATCTCTGACATGGTTAACACTCAGTTAACCATCATCTATGCATCTCTGACATGGTTCACATATAGTTGACCATCATATATGCATCTATGACATGGTTCACACAGTGTGAACTATCATCTATGCATCTCTGACATGGTTCACACTCATTTGACTATCATCTATGCATCTCTGACATGGTTCACATATAGTTTACCATCATAGATGCATCTCTGTCATGGTTCACACTCAGTTGACAATCATCTATGCATCTCTGACATGGTTCACACATAGTTGACCATCCTCTATGCATCTCTCACATGGTTCACATATGGTTGACCATCATCTATGCATCTCTGACATGGTTCACATATGGTTGACCATCATCTATGCATCTCTAACATGGTTCACACCCGGTTGACCATTATCTATATGTGCTCCAATGACATGGTTGACACTCAGTTGCCCATCATCTATGCATATCTGACATTGTTCACATATGGTTGACCATCATCTATGCAACTCTGACATGGTTCACACTTAGTTGACCATCATCTATGCATCTCTGACATGGTTCACATATGGTTTACCATCATCTATGCATCTCTGACATGGTTCACACTCAGTTGACCATCATCTATGCATCTCTGACATGGTTAACACTCAGTTAACCATCATCTATGCATCTCTGACATGGTTCACATATAGTTGACCATCATATATGCATCTATGACATGGTTCACACAGTGTGAACTATCATCTATGTATCTCTGACATGGTTCACACTCATTTGACTATCATCTATGCATCTCTGACATGGTTCACATATAGTTTACCATCATAGATGCATCTCTGTCATGGTTCACACTCATTTGACCATCATCTATGCAACTCTGACATGGTTCACACTTAGTTCACCATCATCTATGCATCTCTGACATGGTTCACACTCAGTTGACCATCATCTATGCATCTCTGACATGGTTCACACTCAGTTGACCATCATCTATGCATCTCTGACATGGTTCACACTCAGTTGACCATCATCTATGCATCTCTGACATGGTTCACGTATGGTTGACCATCATCTATGCCTCTCTGACATGGTTCACACTCGGTTGACCATTATCTATATATGCAACAATGACATGGTTGACACTCAGTTGACCATCATCTATGCGTCTCTGACATTGTTCACATTTGGTTGACCATCATCTCTGCAACTTTGACATGGTTCACACTTAGTTGACCATCATCTATGCATCTCAGACATGGTTCACATATGGTTGATCATCATCTAAGCATCTCTGACATGGTTCACACTCAGTTGACCATTATCTATGCATCTCTGACATGGTTCACACATAGTTGACCATGATCTATGCAACTCTGACATGGTTCACACTTAGTTGACCATCATCCATGTATCTCTGACATGGTTCACACTCAGTTGACCATCATCTATGTATCTTTGACATGGTTCACACTCAGTTGACAATCATCCATGCATCTCTGACATGGTTCACACATAGTTGACCATCCTCTATGCATCTCTCACATGGTTCACATATGGTTGACCATCATCTATGCATCTCTGACATGGTTCACACTCAGTTGACCTTCATCTATGCATCTTTGACCATGTTCACACTCAGTTGACAATAATCAATGCGTCTCTGACATGGTCCACACATAGTTGACCATCCTCTATGCATCCCTCACATGGTTCACATATGGTTGACCATTATCTATACATCTCTAACATGGTTCACACTCGGTTGACCATTATCTATATATGCATCAATGACATGGTTGATATTCAGTTAACCATCATCAATGCATCTCTGAAATGGTTCACATATGGTTGACCATCATCTATGCAACTCTGACATGGTTCACGCTTAGTTGACAATCATCTATGCATCTCTGACATGGTTCACATATAGTTTACCATCATCTATGCATCTCTGACATGGTTCACACTCAGTTGACCATCATCTATGCATCTTTGACATGGTTCACTTAGTGTTGACCATCTTATATGCATCACTGACATCGTTCACACAGTGTGAATTATCATCTATGCATCTTTGACATGGTTCACACTCGGTTGACCATCATCTATGCATCTCTGGCATGGTTCACACTCAGTTGACCATCATCTATACATCTCTGACATGATTTATACATAGTTGACCATCATCTATGCAACTCTGACCTGGTTCACACTTACTTGACCATCATCTATGCATCTCTAATATGGTTCACATATGGTTGACCATCATCTATGCATCTCTGACATGGTCCACACTCAGTTGACCATCATCTATGCATCTCTGACATGGTTCACACTCTGTTGACAATCATATATGCATCTCTGACATGGTTCACACAAAGTTGACCATCATCTATGCATCTCTGACATGGTTCACATATGGTTGACCATCATCTATGCATCTCTGACATGGTTCACACTCGGTTGACCATTATCTATATATGCAGCAATTACATGATTGACACTCAGTTGACCATCATCTATGCGTCTCTGACATGGTTCACATTTGGTTGACCATCATCTATGCAACTTTGACATGGGTCACACTTAGTTCACCATCATCTATGCATCTCAGACATGGTTCACATATGGTTGATCATCATCTATGCATCTCTGACATGGTTCACACATAGTTGACCATCATCTATGCCACTCTGACATGGTTCACACTTAGTTGACCATCATCTATGCATCTCTGACATGGTTCACACACAGTTGACCATCATCTATGCATCTCTGACATCGTTCACATATAGTTGACCATCATATGTGCATCTATGACATGGTTCACACAGTGTGAACTATCATCTATGCATCTCTGACACGGTTCACACACAGTTGACTATCATCTATGCATCTCTGACATGGTTCACATATAGTTTACCATCATATATGCATCTCTGTCATGGTTCACACTCATTTGACCATCATATATGCATCTCTGACATGGTTCACACTTAGTTCACCATCATCTATACATCTCTGACATGATTCACACTCAGTTGACCATCATCTATGCATCTCTGAAATGGTTCACACTCAGTTGACCATCATCTATGTATCTCTGACATGGTTCACATATGGTTGACCATCATCTATGAATCTCTGACATGGTTCACATATGGTGTACCATCATCTATGCATCTCTGACATGGTTCAGACTCGGTTGACCATTATATTATACATGCAGCAATGACATGGTTGACACTCAGTTGACCGTCATCAATTTGTCTCAGACATTGTTCACATTTGGTTGACCATCATCTATGCAACTTTGACATGGTTTACAATTAGTTGACCATCATCTATGCATCTCAGACATGGTTCACATATGGTTGATCATCAACTATGCATCTCTGACATGGTTCACACTCAGTTGACCATCATCTATGCAAGTCTGACATGGTTCACACATAGTTGACCATCATCTATGCAACTCTGACAAGGTTCACACTTAGTTGGCCATCATCTATGCATCTCTGACATGGTTCACACTCAGTTGACCATCATCAATGCATCTTTGACATGGTTCCCACTCAGTTGACAATCATCTATGCATCTCTGACAAGGTTCCCTCATAGTTGACCATCCTCTATGCATCTCTCACATGGTTCACATATGGTTGACCATCATCTATGCATCTCTAACATGGTTCACATATTGTTGACCATCATCTATGCGACTCTGACATGGTTCACACTTAGTTGAACATTATCTATGCATCTCTGACATGGTTCACATATGGTTTACCATCACCTATGCATCTCTGACATGGTTCACACTCAGTTGATCATCATCTATGCATCTCTGACATGGTTCACATATAGTTGACCATCATCTATGCATCTCTGACATGGTTCACGTATGGTTGACCATCATCTATGCATCTCTGACATGGTTCACACAAAGTTGACCATCATCTATGCATCTCTGACATGGTTCACATATGGTTGACCATCATCTATGCATCTCTGACATGGTTCACACTTAGTTGACCATCATCTATGCATCTCTGACATGGTTCACATATGGTTTACCATCATCTATGTATCTCTGACATGGTTCACACTCAGTTGACCATCATCTATGCATCTCTGACATGGTTAACACTCAGTTGACCATCATCTATGCATCTCTGACATGGTTCACATATAGTTGACCATCATATATGCATCTATGACATGGTTCACACAGTGTGAACTATCATCTATGCATCTCTGACATGGTTCACACTCATTTGACTATCATCTATGCATCTCTGACATGGTTCACATATAGTTTACCATCATAGATGCATC
Organism: Lathyrus tuberosus; assembly: GCA_022829125.1. Classification (NCBI taxonomy): domain Eukaryota; kingdom Viridiplantae; phylum Streptophyta; class Magnoliopsida; order Fabales; family Fabaceae; genus Lathyrus; species Lathyrus tuberosus. The sequence goes on along the minus strand of JALAZF010000532.1, from coordinate 3,780,146 downwards.
TCTGTCATGGTTCACACTCATTTGACCATCATCTATGTAACTCTGACATGGTTCACACTTAGTTCACAATCATCTATGCATCTCTGACATGGTTCACACTCAGTTGACCATCATCTATGCATCTCTGACATGGTTCACACTCAGTTGACCATTATCTACGCATCTCTGACATGGTTCACATATGGTTGACCATCATCTATGCATCCCTGACATGGTTCACATATGGTTGACCATCATCTATGCCTCTCTGACATGTTTCACACTCGGTTGACCATTATCTATATATGCAGCAATGACATGGTTGACACTCAGTTGACCATCATCTATGCGTCTCTCACATGGTTCACATTTGGTTGAACATCATCTATTCAACTTTGACATGGTTCACACTTAGTTGACCATCATCTATGCATCTCAGACATGGTTCACATATGGTTGATCATCATCTATGCATCTCTGACATGGTTCACACTCAGTTGACCATCATCTATGCATCTCTGACATGGTTCACACATATTTGACCATCATCTATGCAACTCAGACATGGTTCGCACTTAGTTGACCATCATCTATGCATCTCTGACATGGTTCACACTCAGTTGACCATCATCTATGCATCTTTGACATGGTTCACACTCAGTTAACAATCATCTATGCATCTCTGACATGGTTCACACATAGTTGACCATCCTCTATGCATCTCTCACATGGTTCACATATGGTTGACCATCATCTATGCATCTCTGACATGGTTCACATATGGTTGACCATCATCTATGCATCTCTAACATGGTTCACACCCGGTTGACCATTATCTATATGTGCATCAATGACATGGTTGACACTCAATTGACCATCATCTATGCATATCTGACATGGTTCACATATGGTTGACCATCATCGATGCAACTCTGACATGGTTCACACTTAGTTGACCATCATCTATGCATCTCTGACATGGTTCACATATGGTTTACCATCATCTATGCATCTCTGACATGGTTCACACTCAGTTGACCATCATCTATGCATCTCTGACATGGTCAACACTCATTTAACCATCATCTATGCATCTCTGACATGGTTCACATATAGTTGACCATCATATATGCATCTATGACATGGTTCACACAGTGTGAACTATCATCTATGCATCTCTGACATGGATCACACTCATTTGACTATCATCTATGCATCTCTGACATGGTTCACATATAGTTTACCATCATAGATGCATCTCTGTCATGGTTCACACTCAGTTGACAATCATCTATGCATCTCTGACATGGTTCACACATAGTTGACCATCCTCTATGCATCTCTCACATGGTTCACATATGGTTAACCATCATCTATGCATCTCTGACATGGTTCACATATGGTTGACCATCATCTATGCATCTCTAACATGGTTCACACCCGGTTGACCATTATCTATATGTGCATCAATGACATGGTTGACACTCAGTTGACCATCATCTATGCATATCTGACATGATTCACATATGGTTGACCATCATCTTTGCAACTCTGACATGGTTCACACTTAGTTGACCATCATCTATGCATCTCTGACATGGTTCACATATGGTTTACCATCATCTATGCATCTCTGACATGGTTCACACTCAGTTGACCATCATCTATGCATCTCTGACATGGTTAACACTCAGTTAACCATCATCTATGCATCACTGACATGGTTCACATATAGTTGACCATCATATATGCATCTATGACATGGTTCACACAGTGTGAACTATCATCTATGCATCTCTGACACGGTTCACACTCATTTGACTATCATCTATGCATCTCTGACATGGTTCACATATAGTTTACCATCATAGATGCATCTCTGTCATGGTTCACACTCATTTGACCATCATCTATGCAACTCTGACATGGTTCACATTTAGTTCACCATCATCTATGCATCTCTGACATGGTTCAAACTCAGTTGACCATCATCTATGCATCTCTGACATGGTTCACACTCAGTTGACCATCATCTATGCATCTCTGACATGGTTCACACTCAGTTGACCATCATCTATGCATCTCTAACATGGTTCACATATGATTGACCATCATCTATGCCTCTCTGACATGGTTCACACTCGGTTGACCATTATCTATATATGCAACAATGACATGGTTGACACTCAGTTGACCATCATCTATGCGTCTCTGACATTGTTCACATTTGGTTGACCATCATCTCTGCAACTTTGACATGGTTCACACTTACTTGACCATCATCTATGCATCTCAAACATGGTTCACATATGGTTGATCATCATCTAAGCATCTCTGACATGGTTCACACTCAGTTGACCATCATCTATGCATCTCTCACATGGTTCACATATGGTTGACCATCATCTATGCATCTCTAACATGGTTCACATATTGTTGACCATCATTTATGCGACTCTGACATGGTTCACACTTAGTTGACCATTATCTATGCATCTCTGACATGGTTCACATATGGTTTACCATCACCTATGCATCTCTGACATGGTTCACACTCAGTTGATCATCATCTATGCATCTCTGACATGGTTCACATATAGTTGACCATCATCTATGCATCTCTGACATGGTTCACGTATGGTTGACCATCATCTATGCATCTCTGACATGGTTCACACAAAGTTGACCATCATCTATGCATCTCTGACATGGTTCACATATGGTTGACCATCATCTATGCATCTCTGACATGGTTCACACTTAGTTGACCATCATCTATGCATCTCTGACATGGTTCACATATGGTTTACCATCATCTATGTATCTCTGACATGGTTCACACTCAGTTGACCATCATCTATGCATCTCTGACATGGTTAACACTCAGTTGACCATCATCTATGCATCTCTGACATGGTTCACATATAGTTGACCATCATATATGCATCTATGACATGGTTCACACAGTGTGAACTATCATCTATGCATCTCTGACATGGTTCACACTCATTTGACTATCATCTATGCATCTCTGACATGGTTCACATATAGTTTACCATCATAGATGCATCTCTGTCATGGTTCACACTCATTTGACCATCATCTATGTAACTCTGACATGGTTCACACTTAGTTCACAATCATCTATGCATCTCTGACATGGTTCACACTCAGTTGACCATCATCTATGCATCTCTGACATGGTTCACACTCAGTTGACCATCATCTACGCATCTCTGACATGGTTCACATATGGTTGACCATCATCTATGCATCCCTGACATGGTTCACATATGGTTGACCATCATCTATGCCTCTCTGACATGTTTCACACTCGGTTGACCATTATCTATATATGCAGCAATGACATGGTTGACACTCAGTTGACCATCATCTATGCGTCTCTCACATGGTTCACATTTGGTTGAACATCATCTATTCAACTTTGACATGGTTCACACTTAGTTGACCATCATCTATGCATCTCAGACATGGTTCACATATGGTTGATCATCATCTATGCATCTCTGACATGGTTCACACTCAGTTGACCATCATCTATGCATCTCTGACATGGTTCACACATATTTGACCATCATCTATGCAACTCATACATGGTTCGCACTTAGTTGACCATCATCTATGCATCTCTGACATGGTTCACACTCAGTTGACCATCATCTATGCATCTTTGACATGGTTCACACTCAGTTGACAATCATCTATGCATCTCTGACATGGTTCACACATAGTTGACCATCCTCTATGCATCTCTCACATGGTTCACATATGGTTGACCATCATCTATGCATCTCTGACATGGTTCACATATGGTTGACCATCATCTATGCATCTCTAACATGGTTCACACCCGGTTGACCATTATCTATATGTGCATCAATGACATGGTTGACACTCAGTTGACCATTATCTATGCATATCTGACATGGTTCACATATGGTTGACCATCATCGATGCAACTCTGACATGGTTCACACTTAGTTGACCATCATCTATGCATCTCTGACATGGTTCACATATGGTTTACCATCATCTATGCATCTCTGACATGGTTCACACTCAGTTGACCATCATCTATGCATCTCTGACATGGTTAACACTCATTTAACCATCATCTATGCATCTCTGACATGGTTCACATATAGTTGACCATCATATATGCATCTATGACATGGTTCACACAGTGTGAACTATCATCTATGCATCTCTGACATGGATCACACTCATTTGAATATCATCTATGCATCTCTGACATGGTTCACATATAGTTTACCATCATAGAAGCATCTCTGTCATGGTTCACACTCAGTCGACAATCATCTATGCATCTCTGACATGGTTCACACATAGTTGACCATCCTCTATGCATCTCTCACATGGTTCACATATGGTTGACCATCATCTATGCATCTCTGACATGGTTCACATATGGTTGACCATCATCTATGCATCTCTAACATGGTTCACACCCGGTTGACCATTATCTATATGTGCATCAATGACATGGTTGACACTCAGTTGACCATCATCTATGCATATCTGACATGGTTCACATATGGTTGACCATCATCTATGCAACTCTGACATGGTTCACACTTAGTTGACCATCATCTATGCATCTCTGACATGGTTCACATATGGTTTACCATCATCTATGCATCTCTGACATGGTTCACACTCAGTTGACCATCATCTATGCATCTCTGACATGGTTAACACTCAGTTAACCATCATCTATGCATCACTGACATGGTTCACATATAGTTGACCATCATATATGCATCTATGACATGGTTCACACAGTGTGAACTATCATCTATGCATCTCTGACACGGTTCACACTCATTTGACTATCATCTATGCATCTCTGACATGGTTCACATATAGTTTACCATCATAGATGCATCTCTGTCATGGTTCACACTCATTTGACCATCATCTATGCAACTCTGACATGGTTCACACTTAGTTCACCATCATCTATGCATCTCTGACATGGTTCAAACTCAGTTGACCATCATCTATGCATCTCTGACATGGTTCACACTCAGTTGACCATCATCTATGCATCTCTGACATAGTTCACACTCAGTTGACCATCATCTATGCATCTCTAACATGGTTCACATATGGTTGACCATCATCTATGCCTCTCTGACATGGTTCACACTCGGTTGACCATTATCTATATATGCAACAATGACATGGTTGACACTCAGTTGACCATCATCTATGCGTCTCTGACATTGTTCACATTTGGTTGACCATCATCTCTGCAACTTTGACATGGTTCACACTTACTTGACCATCATCTATGCATCTCAGACATGGTTCACATATGGTTGATCATCATCTAAGCATCTCTGACATGGTTCACACTCAGTTGACCATCATCTATGCATCTCTGACATGGTTCACACATAGTTGACCATGATCTATGCAACTCTGACATGGTTCACACTTAGTTGACCATCATCTATGCATCTCTGACATGGTTCACACTCAGTTGACCATCATCTATGTATCTTTGACATGGTTCACACTCAGTTAACAATCATCTATGCATCTCTGACATGGTTCACACATAGTTGACCATCCTCTATGCATCTCTCACATGGTTCACATATGGTTGACCATCATCTATGCATCTCTGACATGGTTCACACTCAGTTGACCTTCATCTATGCATCTTTGACATGGTTCACACTCAGTTGACAATCATCAATGCGTCTCTGACATGGTCCACACATAGTTGACCATCCTCTATGCATCCCTCACATGGTTCACATATGGTTTACCATCATCTATGCATCTCTGACATGGTTCACATATGGTTGACCATCATCTATACATCTCTAACATGGTTCACACTCGGTTGACCATTATCTATATATGCATCAATGACATGGTTGATATTCAGTTGACCATCATCTATGCATCTCTGACATGGTTCACATATAGTTGACCATCATCTATGCAACTCTGACATGGTTCACGCTTAGTTGACAATCATCTATGCATCTCTGACATGGTTCACATATAGTTTACCATCATCTATGCATCTCTGACATGGTTCACACTCAGTTGACCATCATCTATGCATCTCTGACATGTTTCACATATAGTTGACCATCATATATGCATCTCTGACATGGTTCACACAGTGTGAATTATCATCTATTCATCTTTGACATGGTTCACACTCAGTTGACCATCATCTATGCATCTCTGGCATGGTTCACACTCAGTTGACCATCATCTATACATCTCTGACATGATTCATACATAGTTGACCATCATCTATACAACTCTGACATGGTTCACACTTACTTGACCATCATCTATGCATCTCTAACATGGTTCACATATGGTTGACCATCATCTATGCATCTCTGACATGGTCCACACTCAGTTGACCATCATCTATGCATCTCTGACATGGTTCACACTCTGTTGACAATCATATATGCATCTCTGACATGGTTCACACAAAGTTGACCATCATCTATGCATCTCTGACATGGTTCACATATGGTTGACCATCATCTATGCATCTCTGACATGGTTCACATACGGTTGACCATCATCTATGCATCTCTGACATGGTTCACACTCGGTTGACCATTATCTATATATGCAGCAATTACATGATTGACACTCAGTTGACCATCATCTATGCGTCTCTGACATGGTTCACATTTGGTTGAACATCATCTATGCAACTTTGACATGGTTCACACTTAGTTGACCATCATCTATGCATCTCAGACATGGTTCACATATGGTTGATCATCATCTATGCATCTCTGACATGGTTCACACTCAGTTGACCATCATCTATGCATCTCTGACTTGGTTCACACATAGTTGACCATCATCTATGCATCTCTGACATGGTTCACACTCAGTTGACCTTCATCTATGCATCTTTGACATGGTTCACACTCAGTTGACAATCATCAATGCGTCTCTGACATGGTCCACACATAGTTGACCATCCTCTATGCATCCCTCACATGGTTCACATATGGTTTACCATCATCTATGCATCTCTGACATGGTTCACATATGGTTGACCATCATCTATACATCTCTAACATGGTTCACACTCGGTTGACCATTATCTATATATGCATCAATGACATGGTTGATATTCAGTTGACCATCATCTATGCATCTCTGACATGGTTCACATATAGTTGACCATCATCTATGCAACTCTGACATGGTTCACGCTTAGTTGACAATCATCTATGCATCTCTGACATGGTTCACATATAGTTTACCATCATCTATGGATCTCTGACATGGTTCACACTCAGTTGACCATCATCTATGCATCTCTGACGTGTTTCACATATAGTTGACCATCATATATGCATCTCTGACATGGTTCACACAGTGTGAATTATCATCTATGCATCTTTGACATGGTTCACACTCAGTTGACCATCATCTATGCATCTCTGGCATGGTTCACACTCAGTTGACCATCATCTATACATCTCTGACATGATTCATACATAGTTGACCATCATCTATACAACTCTGACATGGTTCACACTTACTTGACCATCATCTATGCATCTCTAACATGGTTCACATATGGTTGACCATCATCTATGCATCTCTGACATGGTCCACACTCAGTTGACCATCATCTATGCATCTCTGACATGGTTCACACTCTGTTGACAATCATATATGCATCTCTGACATGGTTCACACAAAGTTGACCATCATCTATGCATCTCTGACATGGTTCACATATGGTTGACCATCATCTATGCATCTCTGACATGGTTCACATACGGTTGACCATCATCTATGCATCTCTGACATGGTTCACACTCGGTTGACCATTATCTATATATGCAGCAATTACATGATTGACACTCAGTTGACCATCATCTATGCGTCTCTGACATGGTTCACATTTGGTTGAACATCATCTATGCAACTTTGACATGGTTCACACTTAGTTGACCATCATCTATGCATCTCAGACATGGTTCACATATGGTTGATCATCATCTATGCATCTCTGACATGGTTCACACTCAGTTGACCATCATCTATGCATCTCTGACTTGGTTCACACATAGTTGACCATCATCTATGCCACTCTGACATGGTTCACATTAGTTGACCATCATCTATGCATCTCTGACATGGTTCACACTCAGTTGACCATCATCTATGCATCTCTGACATCGTTCACATATAGTTGACCATCATATGTGCATCTATGATATGGTTCACACAGTGTGAACTATCATCTATGCATCTCTGACACGGTTCACACACAGTTGACTATTATCTATGCATCTCTGACATGGTTCACATATAGTTTACCATCATATATGCATCTCTGTCATGGTTCACACTCATTTGACCATCATATATGCATCTCTGACATGGTTCACACTTAGTTCACCATCATCTATGCATCTCTGACATGATTCACACTCAGTTGACCATCATCTATGCATCTCTGAAATGGTTCACACTCCGTTGACCATCATCTATGTATCTCTGACATGGTTCACATATGGTTGACCATCATCTATGCATCTCTGACATGGTTCACATATGATGTACCATCATCTATGCATCTCTGACATGGTTCAGACTCGGTTGACCATTATCTATATATGCAGCAATGACATGGTTGACACTCAGTTGACCGTCATCTATTTGTCTCAGACATTGTTCACATTTGGTTGACCATCATCTATGCAACTTTGACATAATTTACAATTAGTTGACCATCATCTATGCATCTCAGACATGGTTCACATATGGTTGATCATCATCTATGCATCTCTGACATGGTTCACACTCAGTTGACCATCATCTATGCATCTCTGACATGGTTCACACTCAGTTGACCATCATCTATGCATCTCTGACATGGTTCACATATAGTTGACCATCATATATGTATCTCTGACATGGTTCACACAGTGTGAATTATCATCTATGCATCTTTGACATGGTTCACACTCAGTTGACCATCATCTATGCATCTCTGGCATGGTTCACACTCAGTTGACCATCATCTATACATCTCTGACATGATTCATACATAGTTGACCATCATCTATGCAACTCTGACATGGTTCACACTTACTTGACCATCATCTATGCATCTCTAACATGGTTCACATATGGTTGACCATCATCTATGCATCTTGACATGGTCCACACTCAATTGACCATCATCTATGCATCTCTGACATGGTTCACACTCTGTTGATAATCATATATGCATCTCTGACATGGTTCACACAAAGTTGACCATCATCTATGCATCTCTGACATGGTTCACATATGGTTGACCATCATCTATGCATCTCTGACATGGTTCACATACGGTTGACCATCATCTATGCATCTCTGACATGGTTCACACTCGGTTGACCATTATCTATATATGCAGCAATTACATGATTGACACTCAGTTGACCATCATCTATGCGTCTCTGACATGGTTCACATTTGGTTGACCATCATCTATGCAACTTTGACATGGTTCACACTTAGTTGACCATCATCTATGCATCTCAGACATGGTTCACATATGGTTGATCATCATCTAAGCATCTCTGACATGGTTCACACTCAGTTGACCATCATCTATGCGTCTCTGACATGGTTCACACATAGTTGACCATCATCTTTGCCATTCTGACATGGTTCACACTTAGTTGACCATCATCTATGCATCTCTTACATGGTTCACACTCAGTTGACCATCATCTATGCATCTCTGACATCGTTCACATATAGTTGACCATCATATGTGCATCTATGACATGGTTCACACAGTGTGAACTATCATCTATGCATCTCTGACACGGTTCACACACAGTTGATATCATCTATGCATCTCTGACATGGTTCACATATAATTTACCATCATATATGCATCTCTGTCATGGTTCACACTCATTTGACCATCATATATGGATCTCTGACATGGTTCACACTTAGTTCACCATCATCTATGCCTCTCTGACATGATTCACACTCAGTTGACCATCATCTATGCATCTCTGAAATGGTTCACACTCAGTTGACCATCATCTATGTATCTCTGACATGGTTCACATATGGTTGACCATCATCTATGCATCTCTGACATGGTTCACATATGGTGTACCATCATCTATGCATCTCCGACATGGTTCAGACTCAGTTGACCATTATCTATATATGCAACAATGACATGGTTGAGACTCAGTTGACCGTCATCTATTTGTCTTAGACATTGTTCACATTTGGTTGACCATCATCTATGCAACTTTGACATGATTTACAACTAGTTGACCATCATCTATGCATCTCAGACATGGTTCACATATGGTTGATCATCATCTATGCATCTCTTACATGGTTCACACTCAGTTGACCATTATCTATGCATCTCAGACATGGTTCACACATAGTTGACCATCATCTATGCAACTCTGACGTGGTTCACACTTAGTTGGCCATCATCTATGCATCTCTGACATGGTTCACACTCAATTGACCATCATCTATGCATCTTTGACATGGTTCACACTCAGTTGACCATCATCTATGCATCTCTGACAAGGTTCCCTCATAGTTGACCATCCTCTATGCATCTCTCACATGGTTCACATATGGTTGACCATCATCTATGCATCTCTAACATGGTACACATATGGTTGACCATCATCTATGCAACTCTGACATGGTTCACACTTAGTTGACCATCATCTATGCATCTCTGACATGGTTCACATATGGTTTACCATCACCTATGCATCTCTGACATGGTTCACACTCAGTTGATCATCATCTATGCATCTCTGACATGGTTCACATATAGTTGACCATCATATATGCATCTCTGACATGGCTCACACAAAGTTGACCATCATCTATGCATCTCTGACATGGTTCACATATGGTTGACCATCATCTATGCATCTCTGACATGGTTCACATATGGTTGACCATCATCTATGCATCTCTGACATGGTTCACACTCGGTTGACCATTATCTATATATGCAGCAATTACATGGTTGACACTCAGTTGACCATCATCTATGCGTCTCTGACATGGTTCACATTTGGTTGACCATCATCTATGCAACTTTTACATGGTTCACACTTAGTTGACCATCATCTATGCATCTCAGACATGGTTCACATATGGTTGATCATCATCTATGCATCTCTGACATGGTTCACACTCAGTTGACCATCATCTATGCATCTCTGACATGGTTCACACATAGTTGACCATCATCTATGCAACTCTGGAATGGTAAACACTTAGTTGACCATCATCTATGCATCTCTGACATGGTTCACACTAAGTTGACCATCATCTATGCATCTCTGACATGGTTCACACATAGTTGACCATCATATATGCATCTATGACATTGTTCACACAGTGTGAACTATCATCTATGCATCTCTGACATGGTTCACACACAGTTGACTATCATCTATGCAACTCTGACATGGTTCACATATAGTTTACCATCATATATGCATCTCTGTCATGGTTCACACTCATTTGACCATCATATATGCATCTCTGACATGGTTCACACTTATTTCACCATCATCTATGCATCTCTGACATGACTCACACTCAGTTGACCATCATCTATGCATCTCTGACATAGTTCACACTCAGTTGACCATCATCTATGTATCTCTGACATGGTTCACATATGGTTGACCATCATCTATGCATCTCTGACATGGTTCACATATGGTGTACCATCATCTATGCATCTCTGACATGGTTCAGACTCGGTTGACCATTACCTATATATGCAGCAATGACATGGTTGACACTCAGTTGACTGTCATCTATTTGTCTCAGACATTGTTCACATTTGGTTGACCATCATCTATGCAACTTTGACATGGTTTACACTTAGTTAACCATCATCTATGCATCTCAGACATGGTTCACATATGGTTGATCATCATCAATACATCTCTGACATGGTTAACACTCAGTTGACCATCATCTATGCATCTCTGACATGGTTCACACATAGTTGACCATCATATATGCATCTCTGTCATGGTTCACACTTAGTTGACCATCATCTATGCATCTCTGACATGGTTCACACTCAGTTGACCATCATCTATGCATCTTTGACATGGTTCACACTCAGTTGACAATCATCTATGCATCTCTGACAAGGTTCCCTCATAGTTGACCATCCTCTATGCATCTCTCACATGGTTCACATATGGTTGACCATCATCTATGCATCTCTGACATGGTTCACATATGGTTGACCATCATTTATGCAACTCTGACATGGTTCACACTTAGTTGACCATCATCTATGCATCTCTGACATGGTTCACATATGGTTTACCATCACCTATGCATCTCTGACATGGTTCACACTCAGTTGACAATCATCTATGCATCTCTGACATGGTTCACATATAGTTGACCATCATATATGCATCTCTGACATGGTTCACACAGTGTGATCTATCATCTATGCATCTCTGACATGGTTCACACTCAGTTGACTATCATCTATGCATCTCTGACATGGTTCACTTATAGCTTACCATCATATATGCATCTCTGTCATGGTTCGCACTCATTTGATCATCATCTATGCAACTCTAACATGGTTCAGACTTAGTTGACGATCATCTATGCATCTCTGACATGGTTCACACTCAGTTGACCATCATCTATGCATCTCTGATATGGTTCACACTCAGTTGACCATCATCTATGCATCTCTGACATGGTTCACATATAGTTGACCATCATCTTTGCATCTCTGACATAGTTCACACTCATTTCACCATCATCAATGCATCTCTGACATGGTTCACACTTAGTTGACCGTCATCTATGCATCTCTGACATGGTTCACACTCAGTTCACCATCATCTATGCATCTCTGACATGGTTTACACATACTTGACCATCACATATGCATCTCTGACATGGTTCGCACTCAGTTGACCATCATCTAGGCATCTATGACATGGTTCACACTCAATTGACCATCATCTATGCATCTCTTACATGGTTCACACTTAGTTGACCATCATCTATGCATATCTAACATGGTCCACACTCAGTTGACCATCATCTAGGTATCTCTGACATGGTTCACACATAGTTGACCATCATCTATGCATCTCTGACATGGTTCACATATGGTTGACCATCATCTATGCATCTCTGTCATGGTTCACATATGGTTGACCATCATCTATGCATCTCTGACATGGTTCACATATGGTTGACCATCATCTATGCATCTCTGTCATGGTTCACATATGGTTGACCATCATCTATGCATCTATGACATGGTTCACACTCAGTTGACCATCATCCATGCATTTCTGACATGGTTCACACTCAGTTGACAATCATGTATGCATCTCTGACATGGTTCACACATAGTTAACCATCATCTATGCATCTCTGACATGGTTCACATATGGTTGACCATTATCTATGCATCTCTGACAAGGTTCATATATGGTTGACCATCATCTAGGCATCTCTGACATGGTTCACACTCGGTTGACCATTATCTATATATGCATCAATGATATGGTTGACACTCAGTTGACCATCATCTATGCATCTCTGACATGGTTCACATATGGTTGACCATCATCTATGCATCTCTGACATGGTTCATTCTCAGTTGACCATCATCTATGCATCTCTGACATGGTGCACACTCAGTTGACCATCAACTATGCATCTCTGACATGGTTCACATATAGTTGACCATCATATATGCATCTCTGACATGGTTCGCACAGTGTGAACTATCATCTATGCATCTCTGTCATGGTTCACACTCAGTTGACTATCATCTATGCATCTCTGACATGGTTCACACTCAGTTCACTATCATCTATGCATCTCTGACATGGTTCACATATAGTTTACCATCATCTATGCATCTCTGACAAGGTTCACATATGGTTGACCATCATCTATGCATCTATGACATGGTCCACACTCAGTTGACCATCATCTATGCATCTCTGACATGGTTCACACTCAGTTGACAATCATCTATGCATCTCTGACATGGTTCACACATAGTTGACCATCATCTATGCAACTCTGACATGGTAAACACTTAGTTGACCATCATCTAAGCATCTCTGACATGGTTCACACTCAGTTGACCATCATCTATGCATCTCTGACATGGTTCACATATAGTTGACCATCATATATGCATCTATGACATTGTTCACACAGTGTGAACTATCATCTATGCATCTCTGACATGGTTCACACACAGTTGACTATCATCTATGCATCTCTGACATGGTTCACATATAGTTTACCATCATATATGCATCTCTGTCATGGTTCACACTCATTTGACCATCATATATGCATCTCTGACATGGTTCACACTTATTTCACCATCATCTATGCATCTCTGACATGATTCACACTCAGTTGACCATCATCTATGCATCTCTGACATGGTTCACACTCAGTTGACCATCATCTATGTATCTCTGACATGGTTCACATATGGTTGACCATCATCTATGCATCTCTGACATGGTTCACATATGGTGTACCATCATCTATGCATCTCTGACATGGTTCAGACTCGGTTGACCATTACCTATATATGCAGCAATGACATGGTTGACACTCAGTTGACCGTCATCTATTTGTCTCAGACATTGTTCACATTTGGTTGACCATCATCTATGCAACTTTGACATGGTTTACACTTAGTTAACCATCATCTATGCATCTCATATATGGTTCACATATGGTTGATCATCATCAATGCATCTCTGACATGGTTCACACTCAGTTGACCATCATCTATGCATCTCTGACATGGTTCACACATAGTTGACCATCATCTATGCAACTCTGACATGGTTCACACTTAGTTGACCATCATCTATGCATCTCTGACATGGTTCACACTCAGTTGACCATCATCTATGCATCTTTGACATGGTTCACACTCAGTTGACAATCATCTATGCATCTCTGACAAGGTTCACTCATAGTTGACCATCCTCTATGCATCTGTCACATGGTTCACATATGGTTGACCATCATCTATGCATCTCTGACATGGTTCACATATGGTTGACCATCATCTATGCAACTCTGACATGGTTCACACTTAGTTGACCATCATCTATGCATCTCTGACATGGTTCACATATGGTTTACCATCACCTATGCATCTCTGACATGGTTCACACTCAGTTGACAATCATCTATGCATCTCTGACATGGTTCACATATAGTTGACCATCATATATGCATCTCTGACATGGTTCACACAGTGTGATCTATCATCTATGCATCTCTGACATGGTTCACACTCAGTTGACTATCATCTATGCATCTCTGACATGGTTCACTTATAGTTTACCATCATATATGCATCTCTGTCATGGTTCACACTCATTTGATCATCATCTATGCAACTCTGACATGGTTCACACTTAGTTGACGATTATCTATGCATCTCTGACATGGTTCACACTCAGTTGACCATCATCTATGCATCTCTGATATGGTTCACACTCAGTTGACCATCATCTATGCATCTCTGACATGGTTCACATATAGTTGACCATCATCTATGCATCTTTGACATAGTTCACACTCATTTCACCATCATCAAAGCATCTCTGACATGGTTCACACTTAGTTGACCGTCATCTATGCATCTCTGACATGGTTCACACTCAGTTCACCATCATCTATGCATCTCTGACATGGTTTACACATACCTGACCATCACATATGCATCTCTGACATGGTTCGCACTCAGTTGACCATTTTCTAGGCATCTATGACATGGTTCACACTCAATTGACCATCATCTATGCATCTCTGACATGGTTCACACTCAGTTGACCATCATCTATGTATCTCTGACATGGTTCACATATGGTTGACCATCATCTATGCATCTCTGACATGGTTCACATATGGTGTACCATCATCTATGCATCTCTGACATGGTTCAGACTCGGTTGACCATTACCTATATATGCAGCAATGACATGGTTGACACTCAGTTGACCGTCATCTATTTGTCTCAGACATTGTTCACATTTGGTTGACCATCATCTATGCAACTTTGACATGGTTTACACTTAGTTAACCATCATCTATGCATCTCATATATGGTTCACATATGGTTGATCATCATCAATGTATCTCTGACATGGTTCACACTCAGTTGACCATCATCTATGCATCTCTGACATGGTTCACACATAGTTGACCATCATCTATGCAACTCTGACATGGTTCACACTTAGTTGACCATCATCTATGCATCTCTGACATGGTTCACACTCAGTTGACCATCATCTATGCATCTTTGACATGGTTCACACTCAGTTGACAATCATCTATGCATCTCTGACAAGGTTCACTCATAGTTGACCATCCTCTATGCATCTCTCACATGGTTCACATATGGTTGACCATCATCTATGCATCTCTGACATGGTTCACATATGGTTGACCATCATCTATGCAACTCTGACATGGTTCACACTTAGTTGACCATCATCTATGCATCTCTGACATGGTTCACATATGGTTTACCATCACCTATGCATCTCTGACATGGTTCACACTCAGTTGACAATCATCTATGCATCTCTGACATGGTTCACATATAGTTGACCATCATATATGCATCTCTGACATGGTTCACACAGTGTGATCTATCATCTATGCATCTCTGACATGGTTCACACTCAGTTGACTATCATCTATGCATCTCTGACATGGTTCACTTATAGTTTACCATCATATATGCATCTCTGTCATGGTTCACACTCATTTGATCATCATCTATGCAACTCTGACATGGTTCACACTTAGTTGACGATTATCTATGCATCTCTGACATGGTTCACACTCAGTTGACCATCATCTATGCATCTCTGATATGGTTCACACTCAGTTGACCATCATCTATGCATCTCTGACATGGTTCACATATAGTTGACCATCATCTATGCATCTCTGACATAGTTCACACTCATTTCACCATCATCAAAGCATCTCTGACATGGTTCACACTTAGTTGACCGTCATCTATGCATCTCTGACATGGTTCACACTCAGTTCACCATCATCTATGCATCTCTGACATGGTTTACACATACCTGACCATCACATATGCATCTCTGACATGGTTCGCACTCAGTTGATCATCATCTAGGCATCTATGACATGGTTCACACTCAATTGACCATCATCTATGCATCTCTTACATGGTTCACACTTAGTTGACCATCATCTATGCATATCTAACATGGTCCACACTCAGTTGACCATCATCTAGGTATCTCTGACATGGTTCACACATAGTTGACCATCATCTATGCATCTCTGACATGGTTCACATATGGTTGACCATCATCTATGCATCTCTGTCATGGTTCACATATGGTTGACCATCATCTATGCATCTCTGACATGGTTCACATATGGTTGACCATCATCTATGCATCTCTGTCATGGTTCATTCTCAGTTGACCATCATCTATGCATCTCTGACATGGTTCACACTCGGTTGTCCATCATCTATGCATCTATGACATGGTTCACACAGTTTGAACTATCATCTATGCATCTCTGACATGGTTCACACTCAGTTGACTATCATCTATGCATCTCTGACATGGTTCACTTATAGTTTACCATCCTATATGCATCTCTGATATGGTTCACACTCAGTTGACCATCATCTATGCATCTCTGACATGGTTCACATATAGTTGACCATCATCTATGCATCTCTGACATAGTTCACACTCATTTCACCATCATCAAAGCATCTCTGACGTGGTTCACACTTAGTTGACCATCATCTATGCATCTCTGACATGGTTCACACTCAGTTAACCATCATCTATGCATCTCTGACATGGTTTACACATACTTGACCATCACATATGCATCTCTGACATGGTTCGCACTCAGTTGACCATCATCTAGGCATCTATGACATGGTTCACACTCTATTGACCATCATCTATGCATCTCTTACATGGTTCACACTTAGTTGACCATCATCTATGCATATCTAACATGGTCCACACTCAGTTGACCATCATCTAGGTATCTCTGACATGGTTCACACATAGTTGACCATCATCTATGCATCTCTGACATGGTTCACATATGGTTGACCATCATCTATGCATCTCTGTCATGGTTCACATATGGTTGACCATCATCTATGCATCTCTGACATGGTTCACATATGGTTGACCATCATCTATGCATCTCTGTCATGGTTCACATATGGTTGACCATCATCTATGCATCTATGACATGGTTCACACTCAGTTGACCATCATCCATGCATTTCTGACATGGTTCACACTCAGTTGACAATCATGTATGCATCTCTGACATGGTTCACACATAGTTAACCATCATCTATGCATCTCTGACATGGTTCACATATGGTTGACCATTATCTATGCATCTCTGACAAGGTTCATATATGGTTGACCATCATCTAGGCATCTCTGACATGGTTCACACTCGGTTGACCATTATCTATATATGCATCAATGATATGGTTGACACTCAGTTGACCATCATCTATGCATCTCTGACATGGTTCACATATGGTTGACCATCATCTATGCATCTCTGACATGGTTCATTCTCAGTTGACCATCATCTATGCATCTCTGACATGGTGCACACTCAGTTGACCATCAACTATGCATCTCTGACATGGTTCACATATAGTTGACCATCATATATGCATCTCTGACATGGTTCGCACAGTGTGAACTATCATCTATGCATCTCTGTCATGGTTCACACTCAGTTGACTATCATCTATGCATCTCTGACATGGTTCACACTCAGTTCACTATCATCTATGCATCTCTGACATGGTTCACATATAGTTTACCATCATCTATGCATCTCTGACAAGGTTCACATATGGTTGACCATCATCTATGCATCTATGACATGGTCCACACTCAGTTGACCATCATCTATGCATCTCTGACATGGTTCACACTCAGTTGACAATCATCTATGCATCTCTGACATGGTTCACACATAGTTGACCATCATCTATGCAACTCTGACATGGTAAACACTTAGTTGACCATCATCTAAGCATCTCTGACATGGTTCACACTCAGTTGACCATCATCTATGCATCTCTGACATGGTTCACATATAGTTGACCATCATATATGCATCTATGACATTGTTCACACAGTGTGAACTATCATCTATGCATCTCTGACATGGTTCACACACAGTTGACTATCATCTATGCATCTCTGACATGGTTCACATATAGTTTACCATCATATATGCATCTCTGTCATGGTTCACACTCATTTGACCATCATATATGCATCTCTG
This sequence comes from Lathyrus tuberosus, assembly GCA_022829125.1. NCBI lineage: Eukaryota > Viridiplantae > Streptophyta > Magnoliopsida > Fabales > Fabaceae > Lathyrus > Lathyrus tuberosus. Next base: position 3,760,709 of record JALAZF010000532.1, on the reverse strand, counting down.
ACATGGTTCACACTTATTTCACCATCATCTATGCATCTCTGACATGATTCACACTCAGTTGACCATCATCTATGCATCTCTGACATGGTTCACACTCAGTTGACCATCATCTATGTATCTCTGACATGGTTCACATATGGTTGACCATCATCTATGCATCTCTGACATGGTTCACATATGGTGTACCATCATCTATGCATCTCTGACATGGTTCAGACTCGGTTGACCATTACCTATATATGCAGCAATGACATGGTTGACACTCAGTTGACCGTCATCTATTTGTCTCAGACATTGTTCACATTTGGTTGACCATCATCTATGCAACTTTGACATGGTTTACACTTAGTTAACCATCATCTATGCATCTCATATATGGTTCACATATGGTTGATCATCATCAATGCATCTCTGACATGGTTCACACTCAGTTGACCATCATCTATGCATCTCTGACATGGTTCACACATAGTTGACCATCATCTATGCAACTCTGACATGGTTCACACTTAGTTGACCATCATCTATGCATCTCTGACATGGTTCACACTCAGTTGACCATCATCTATGCATCTTTGACATGGTTCACACTCAGTTGACAATCATCTATGCATCTCTGACAAGGTTCACTCATAGTTGACCATCCTCTATGCATCTGTCACATGGTTCACATATGGTTGACCATCATCTATGCATCTCTGACATGGTTCACATATGGTTGACCATCATCTATGCAACTCTGACATGGTTCACACTTAGTTGACCATCATCTATGCATCTCTGACATGGTTCACATATGGTTTACCATCACCTATGCATCTCTGACATGGTTCACACTCAGTTGACAATCATCTATGCATCTCTGACATGGTTCACATATAGTTGACCATCATATATGCATCTCTGACATGGTTCACACAGTGTGATCTATCATCTATGCATCTCTGACATGGTTCACACTCAGTTGACTATCATCTATGCATCTCTGACATGGTTCACTTATAGTTTACCATCATATATGCATCTCTGTCATGGTTCACACTCATTTGATCATCATCTATGCAACTCTGACATGGTTCACACTTAGTTGACGATTATCTATGCATCTCTGACATGGTTCACACTCAGTTGACCATCATCTATGCATCTCTGATATGGTTCACACTCAGTTGACCATCATCTATGCATCTCTGACATGGTTCACATATAGTTGACCATCATCTATGCATCTTTGACATAGTTCACACTCATTTCACCATCATCAAAGCATCTCTGACATGGTTCACACTTAGTTGACCGTCATCTATGCATCTCTGACATGGTTCACACTCAGTTCACCATCATCTATGCATCTCTGACATGGTTTACACATACCTGACCATCACATATGCATCTCTGACATGGTTCGCACTCAGTTGACCATTTTCTAGGCATCTATGACATGGTTCACACTCAATTGACCATCATCTATGCATCTCTGACATGGTTCACACTCAGTTGACCATCATCTATGTATCTCTGACATGGTTCACATATGGTTGACCATCATCTATGCATCTCTGACATGGTTCACATATGGTGTACCATCATCTATGCATCTCTGACATGGTTCAGACTCGGTTGACCATTACCTATATATGCAGCAATGACATGGTTGACACTCAGTTGACCGTCATCTATTTGTCTCAGACATTGTTCACATTTGGTTGACCATCATCTATGCAACTTTGACATGGTTTACACTTAGTTAACCATCATCTATGCATCTCATATATGGTTCACATATGGTTGATCATCATCAATGTATCTCTGACATGGTTCACACTCAGTTGACCATCATCTATGCATCTCTGACATGGTTCACACATAGTTGACCATCATCTATGCAACTCTGACATGGTTCACACTTAGTTGACCATCATCTATGCATCTCTGACATGGTTCACACTCAGTTGACCATCATCTATGCATCTTTGACATGGTTCACACTCAGTTGACAATCATCTATGCATCTCTGACAAGGTTCACTCATAGTTGACCATCCTCTATGCATCTCTCACATGGTTCACATATGGTTGACCATCATCTATGCATCTCTGACATGGTTCACATATGGTTGACCATCATCTATGCAACTCTGACATGGTTCACACTTAGTTGACCATCATCTATGCATCTCTGACATGGTTCACATATGGTTTACCATCACCTATGCATCTCTGACATGGTTCACACTCAGTTGACAATCATCTATGCATCTCTGACATGGTTCACATATAGTTGACCATCATATATGCATCTCTGACATGGTTCACACAGTGTGATCTATCATCTATGCATCTCTGACATGGTTCACACTCAGTTGACTATCATCTATGCATCTCTGACATGGTTCACTTATAGTTTACCATCATATATGCATCTCTGTCATGGTTCACACTCATTTGATCATCATCTATGCAACTCTGACATGGTTCACACTTAGTTGACGATTATCTATGCATCTCTGACATGGTTCACACTCAGTTGACCATCATCTATGCATCTCTGATATGGTTCACACTCAGTTGACCATCATCTATGCATCTCTGACATGGTTCACATATAGTTGACCATCATCTATGCATCTCTGACATAGTTCACACTCATTTCACCATCATCAAAGCATCTCTGACATGGTTCACACTTAGTTGACCGTCATCTATGCATCTCTGACATGGTTCACACTCAGTTCACCATCATCTATGCATCTCTGACATGGTTTACACATACCTGACCATCACATATGCATCTCTGACATGGTTCGCACTCAGTTGACCATCATCTAGGCATCTATGACATGGTTCACACTCAATTGACCATCATCTATGCATCTCTTACATGGTTCACACTTAGTTGACCATCATCTATGCATATCTAACATGGTCCACACTCAGTTGACCATCATCTAGGTATCTCTGACATGGTTCACACATAGTTGACCATCATCTATGCATCTCTGACATGGTTCACATATGGTTGACCATCATCTATGCATCTCTGTCATGGTTCACATATGGTTGACCATCATCTATGCATCTCTGACATGGTTCACATATGGTTGACCATCATCTATGCATCTCTGTCATGGTTCATTCTCAGTTGACCATCATCTATGCATCTCTGACATGGTTCACACTCGGTTGTCCATCATCTATGCATCTATGACATGGTTCACACAGTTTGAACTATCATCTATGCATCTCTGACATGGTTCACACTCAGTTGACTATCATCTATGCATCTCTGACATGGTTCACTTATAGTTTACCATCCTATATGCATCTCTGATATGGTTCACACTCAGTTGACCATCATCTATGCATCTCTGACATGGTTCACATATAGTTGACCATCATCTATGCATCTCTGACATAGTTCACACTCATTTCACCATCATCAAAGCATCTCTGACGTGGTTCACACTTAGTTGACCATCATCTATGCATCTCTGACATGGTTCACACTCAGTTAACCATCATCTATGCATCTCTGACATGGTTTACACATACTTGACCATCACATATGCATCTCTGACATGGTTCGCACTCAGTTGACCATCATCTAGGCATCTATGACATGGTTCACACTCTATTGACCATCATCTATGCATCTCTTACATGGTTCACACTTAGTTGACCATCATCTATGCATATCTAACATGGTCCACACTCAGTTGACCATCATCTAGGTATCTCTGACATGGTTCACACATAGTTGACCATCATCTATGCATCTCTGACATGGTTCACATATGGTTGACCATCATCTATGCATCTCTGTCATGGTTCACATATGGTTGACCATCATCTATGCATCTCTGACATGGTTCACATATGGTTGACCATCATCTATGCATCTATGACATGGTTCAAACTCAGTTGACCATCATCCATGCATCTCTGACATGGTTCACACTCAGTTGACAATCATGTATGCATCTCTGACATGGTTCACACATAGTTAACCATCATCTATGCATCTCTGACATGGTTCACATATGGTTGACCATCATCTATGCATCTCTGACAAGGTTCACATATGGTTAACCATCATCTAGGCATCTCTGACATGGTTTACACTCGGTTGACCATTATCTATATATGCATCAATGATATGGTTGACACTCAGTTGACCATCATCTATGCATCTCTGACATGGTTCACATATGGTTGACCATCATCTATGCATCTCTGACATGGTTCATTCTCAGTTGACCATCATCTATGCATCTCTGACATGGTTCACACTCAGTTGAGCATCAACTATGCATCTCTGACATGGTTCACATATAGTTGACCATCTTATATGCATCTCTGACATGGTTCACACAGTTTGAACTATCATCTATGCATCTCTGTCATGGTTCACACTCAGTTGACTATCATCTATGCATCTCTAACATGGTTCACACTCAGTTGACTATCATATATGCATCTCTGACATGGTTTACATATAGTTTACCATCATCTATGCATCTCTGACAAGGTTCACATATGGTTGACCATCATCTATGCATCTCTGACATGGTCCACACTCAGTTGACCATCATCTATGCATCTCTGACATGGTTCACACTCAGTTGACAATCATCTATGCATCTCTGACATGGTTCACACAAAGTTGACCATCATCTACGCATCTCTGACATGGTTCAGATATGGTTGACCATCATCTATGCATCTCTGACATTGTTCACACTCGGTTGACCATTATCTATATATGCAGCAATGACATGGTTGACACTCAGTTGACCATCATATATGCGTCTCTGACATTGTTCACATTTGGTTGACCATCATCTATGAAACTTTGACATGGTTAACACTTAGTTGACCATCATCTATGCATCTCAGACATGGTTCACATATGGTTGATCATCATCTATGCATCTCTGACATGGTTCACACTCAGTTGACCATCATCTATGTATCTCTGACATGGTAAACACTTAGTTGACCATCATCTATGCATCTCTGACATGGTACACACTCAGTTGACCATCATCTATGCATCTCTGACATGGTTCACATATAGTTGACCATCATATATGCATCTATGACATTGTTCACACAGTGTGAACTATCATCTATGCATCTCTGACATGGTTCACACACAGTTGACTATCATCTATGCATCTCTGACATGGTTCACATATAGTTTACCATCATATATGCATCTCTGTCATGGTTCACACTCATTTGACCATCATATATGCATCTCTGACATGGTTCACACTTATTTCACCATCATCTATGCATCTCTGACATGATTCACACTCAGTTGACCATCATCTATGCATCTCTGACATGGTTCACACTCAGTTGACCATCATCTATGTATCTCTGACATGGTTCACATATGGTTGACCATCATCTATGCATCTCTGACATGGTTCACATATGGTGTACCATTATCTATGCATCTCTGACATGGTTCAGACTCGGTTGACCATTACCTATATATGCAGCAATGACATGGTTGACACTCAGTTGACCGTCATCTATTTGTCTCAGACATTGTTCACATTTGGTTGACCATCATCTATGCAACTTTGACATGGTTTACACTTAGTTAACCATCATCTATGCATCTCAGACATGGTTCACATATGGTTGATCATCATCAATGCATCTCTGACATGGTTCACACTCAGTTGACCATCATCTATGCATCTCTGACATGGTTCACACATAGTTCACCATCATCTATGCATCTCTGACATGGTTCACACTTAGTTGACCATCATCTATGCATCTCTGACATGGTTCACACTCAGTTGACCATCATCTATGCATCTTTGACATGGTTCACACTCAGTTGACAATCATCTATGCATCTCTGACAAGGTTCCCTCATAGTTGACCATCCTCTATGCATCTCTCACATGGTTCACATATGGTTGACCATCATCTATACATCTTTGACATGGTTCACATATGGTTGACCATCATCTATGCAACTCTGACATGGTTCACACTTAGTTGACCATCATCTATGCATCTCTGACATGGTTCACATATGGTTCACCATCACCTATGCATCTCTGACATGGTTCACACTCAGTTGACAATCATCTATGCATCTCTGACATGGTTCACATATAGTTGACCATCATATATGCATCTCTGACATGGTTCACACAGTGTGATCTATCATCTATGCATCTCTGACATGGTTCACACTCAGTTGACTATCATCTATGCATCTCTGAAATGGTTCACTTATAGTTTACCATCATATATGCATCTCTGTCATGGTTCACACTCATTTGATCATCATCTATGCAACTCTGACATGGTTCACACTTAGTTGACCATCATCTATACATCTCTGACATGGTTCACACTCAGTTGACCATCATCTATGCATCTTTGACATGGTTCACACTCAGTTGACAATCATCTATGCATCTCTGACAAGGTTCCCTCATAGTTGACCATCCTCTATGCATCTCTCACATGGTTCACATATGGTTGACCATCATCTATACATCTCTAACATGGTTCACATATGGTTGACCATCATCTATGCAACTCTGACATGGTTCACACTTAGTTGACCATCATCTATGCATCTCTGTCATGGTTCACATATGGTTTATCATCACCTATGCATCTCTGACATGGTTCACACTCAGTTGACAATCATCTATGCATCTCTGACATGGTTCACATATAGTTGACCATCATATATGCATCTCTGACATGGTTCACACAGTGTGATCTATCATCTATGCATCTCTGACATGGTTCACACTCAGTTGACTATCATCTATGCATCTCTGACATGGTTCACTTATAGTTTACCATCATATATGCATCTCTGTCATGGTTCACACTCATTTGATCATCATCTATGCAACTATGACATGGTTCGCACTTAGTTGACGATCATCTATGCATCTCTGACATGGTTCACACTCAGTTGACCATCATCTATGCATCTCTGATATGGTTCACACTCAGTTGACCATCATCTATGCATCTCTGACATGTTTCACACTCAGTTGACAATCATCTATGCATCTATGACATGGTTCACACAAAGTTGACCATCATCTATGCATCTCTGACATGGTTCACATATGGTTGACCATCATCTATGCATCTCTGACATGGTTCACATATGGTTGACCATCATCTATGCATCTCTGACATGGTTCACATATGGTTGACCATCATCTATGCATCTATGACAAGGTCCACACTCAGTTGACCATCATCTATGCATCTCTGACATGGTTCACACTCAGTTGACAATCATCTATGCATCTCTGACATGGTTCACACAAAGTTGACCATCATCTATGCATCTCTGACATGGTTCACATATGGTTGACCATCATCTATGCATCTCTGACATGGTTCACATATGGTTGACCATCATCTATGCATCTCTGACATTGTTCACACTCGGTTGACCATTATCTATATATGCAGCAATGACATGGTTGACACTCAGTTGACTATCATATATGCGTCTCTGACATTGTTCACATTTTGTTGACCATCATCTATGAAACTTTGACATGGTTAACACTTAGTTGACCATCATCTATGCTTCTCAGACATGGTTCACATATGGTTGACCATCATCTAAGCAACTCTGACATGGTTCACACTTAGTTGACCATCATCTATGCATCTCTGACATGGTTCACATATGGTTTACCATCACCTATGCATCTCTAACATGGTTCACACTCAGTTCACCATCATCTATGCATCTCTGACATGGTTCACATATAGTTGACCATCATATATGCATCTCTGACATGGTTCACACAGTGTGAACTATCATCTATGCATCTCTGACATGGTTCACACTTAGTTGACTATCATCTATGCATCTCTGACATGGTTCACACTCAGTTGACCATCATCTATGCATCTTTGACATGGTTCACACTCAGTTGACAATTATCTATGCATCTCTGACAAGGTTCCCTCATAGTTGACCATCCTCTATGCATCTCTCACATGGTTCACATATGGTTGACCATCATCTATACATCTCTAACATGGTTCACATATGGTTGACCATCATCTATGCAACTCTGACATGGTTCACACTTAGTTGACCATCATCTATGCATCTCTGACATGGTTCACATATGGTTTACCATCACCTATGCATCTCTGACATGGTTCACACTCAGTTGACAATCATCTATGCATCTCTGACATGGTTCACATATAGTTGACCATCATATATGCATCTCTGACATGGTTCACACAGTGTGATCTATCATCTATGCATCTCTGACATGGTTCGCACTCAGTTGACTATCATCTATGCATCTCTGACATGGTTCACTTATAGTTTACCATCATATATGCATCTCTGTCATGGTTCACACTCATTTGATCATCATCTATGCAACTCTGACATGGTTCACACTTAGTTGACGATCATCTATGCATCTCTGACATGGTTCACACTCAGTTGACCATCATCTATGCATCTCTGATATGGTTCACACTCAATTGACCATCATCTATGCATCTCTGACATGGTTCACATATAGTTGACCATCATCTATGCATCTCTGACATAGTTCACACTCATTTCACCATCATCAAAGCATCTCTGACATGGTTCACACTTAGTTGACCGTCATCTATGCATCTCTGACATGGTTCACACTCAGTTCACCATCATCTATGCATCTCTGACATGGTTTACACATACTTGACCATCACATATGCATCTCTGACATGGTTCGCACTCAGTTGACCATCATCTATTGATCTATGACATGGTTCACACTCAATTGACCATCATCTATGCATCTCTTACATGGTTCACACTTAGTTGACTATCATCTATGCATATCTAACATGGTCCACACTCAGTTGACCATCATCTAGGTATCTCTGACATGGTTCACACATAGTTGACCATCATCTATGCATCTCTGACATGGTTCACATATGGTTGACCATCATCTATGCATCTCTGTCATGGTTCACATATGGTTGACCATCATCTATGCATCTCTGACATGGTTCACATATGGTTGACCATCATCTATGCATCTCTGTCATGGTTCACATATGGTTGACCATCATCTATGCATCTATGACATGGTTCACACTCAGTTGACCATCATCTATGCATCTCTGACATGGTTCACACTCAGTTGACAATCATGTATGCATCTCTGACATGGTTCACACATGGTTAACCATCATCTATGCATCTCTGACATGGTTCACATATGGTTGACCATCATCTATGCATCTCTGACAAGGTTCACATATGGTTGACCATCATCTAGGCATCTCTGACATGGTTCACACTCGATTGACCATTATCTATATATGCATCAATGATATGGTTGACACTCAGTTGACCATCATCTATGCATCTCTGACATGGTTCACATATGGTTGACCATCATCTATGCATCTCTGACATGGTTCATTCTCAGTTGACCATCATCTATGCATCTCTGACATGGTGCACACTCAGTTGACCATCAACTATGCATCTCTGACATGGTTCACATATAGTTTACCATCATATATGCATCTCTGACATGGTTCACACAGTGTGAATTATCATCTATGCATCTCTGTCATGGTTCACACTCAGTTGACTATCATCTGTGCATCTCTGACATGGTTCACACTCAGTTCACTATCATCTATGCATCTCTGACATGGTTCACATATAGTTTATAATCATCTATGCATCTCTGACAAGGTTCACATATGGTTGACCATCATCTATGCATCTATGACATGGTCCACACTCAGTTGACCATCATCTATGCATCTCTGACATGGTTCACACTCAGTTGACAATCATCTATGCATCTCTGACATGGTTCACATATGGTTGACCATCATCTATGCATCTCTGACATGGTTCACATATGGTTGACCATCATCTATGCATCTCTGACATTGTTCACACTCGGTTGACCATTATCTATATATGCAGCAATGACATGGTTGACACTCATTTGACCATTATATATGCGTCTCTGACATTGTTCACATTTTGTTGACCATCATCTATGAAACTTTGACATGGTTAACACTTTGTTGACCATCATCTATGCTTCTCAGACATGGTTCACATATGGTTGACCATCATCTAAGCAACTCTGACATGGTTCACACTTAGTTGACCATCATCTATGCATCTCTGACATGGTTCACATATGGTTTACCATCACCTATGCATCTCTGACATGGTTCACACTCAGTTGACCATCATCTATGCATCTCTGACATGGTTCACATATAGTTGACCATCATATATGCATCTCTGACATGGTTCACACAGTGTGAACTATCATCTATGCATCTCTGACATGGTTCACACTTAGTTGACTATCATCTATGCATCTCTGACATGGTTCACTTATATTTTACCATCATATATGCATCTCTGTCATGGTTCACACTCATTTGATCATCATCTATGCAACTCTGACATGGTTCACACTTAGTTGACGATCATCTATGCATCTCTGACATGGTTCACACTCAGTTGACCATCATCTATGCATCTCTGATATGGTTCACACTCAGTTGACCATCATCTATGCATCTCTGACATGGTTCACATATAGTTGACCATCATCTATGCATCTCTGACATAGTTCACACTCATTTCACCATCATCAAAGCATCTCTGACATGGTTCACACTTAGTTAACCATCATCTATGCATCTCTGACATGGTTCACACTCAGTTCACCATCATCTATGCATCTCTGACATGGTTTACACATACTTGACCATCACATATGCATCTCTGACATGGTTCACACTCAGTTGACCATCATCTAGGCATCTATGACATGGTTCACACTCAGTTGACCATCATCTATGCATCTCTTACATGGTTCACACTTAGTTGACCATCATCTATGCATATCTAACATGGTCCACACTCAGTTGACCATCATCTAGGTATCTCTGACATGGTTCACACATAGTTGACCATCATCTATGCATCTCTGACATGGTTCACATATGGTTGACCATCATCTATGCATCTCTGTCATGGTTCACATATGGTTGACCATCATCTATGCATCTCTGACATGGTTCACATATGGTTGGCCATCATCTATGCATCTCTGTCATGGTTCACATATGGTTGACCATCATCTATGCATCTATGACATGGTTCACACTCAGTTGACCATCATCCATGCATCTCTGACATGGTTCACACTCAGTTGACAATCATGTATGCATCTCTGACATGGTTCACACATAGTTAACCATCATCTATGCATCTCTGACATGGTTCACATATGGTTGACCATCATCTATGCATCTCTGACAAGGTTCACATATGGTTAACCATCATCTAGGCATCTCTGACATGGTTTACACTCGGTTGACCATTATCTATATATGCATCAATGATATGGTTGACACTCAGTTGACCATCATCTATGCATCTCTGACATGGTTCACATATGGTTGACCATCATCTATGCATCTCTGACATGGTTCATTCTCAGTTGACCATCATCTATGCATCTCTGACATGGTTCACACTCAGTTGACCATCAACTATGCAGCTCTGACATGGTTCACATATAGTTGACCATCATATATGCATCTCTGACATGGTTCACACAGTGTGAACTATCATCTATGCATCTCTGTCATGGTTCACACTCAGTTAACTATCATCTATGCATCTCTAACATGGTTCACACTCAGTTTACTATCATCTATGCATCTCTGACATGGTTCACATATAGTTTACCATCATCTATGCATCTCTGACAAGGTTCACATATGGTTGACCATCATCTATGCATCTCTGACATGGTCCACACTCAGTTGACCATCATCTATGCATCTCTGACATGGTTCACACTCAGTTGACAATCATCTATGCATCTCTGACATGGTTCACACAAAGTTGACCATCATCTACTCATCTCTGACATGGTTCACATATGGTTGACCATCATCTATGCATCTCTGACATGGTTCACATATGGTTGACCATCATCTATGCATCTCTGACATTGTTCACACTCGGTTGACCATTATCTATATATGCAGCAATGACATGGTTGACACTCAGTTGACCATCATATATGCGTCTCTGACATTGTTCACATTTGGTTGACCATCATCTATGAAACTTTGACATGGTTAACACTTAGTTGACCATCATCTATGCATCTCAGACATGGTTCACATATGGTTGATCATCATCTATGCATCTCTGACATGGTTCACACTCAGTTGACCATCATCTATGCATCTCGAACATGGTTCACACATAGTTGACCATCATCTATGCAACTCTGACATGATTCAGACTTAGTTGACCATCATCTATGCATCTCTGACATGGTTCAGACTCAGTTGACCATCATCTATGCATCTTTGACATGGTTCACACTCAGTTGACAATCATCTAAGCATCTCTGACATGGTTCACACATAGTTGACCATCCTCAATGCATCTCTCACATGGTTCACATATGGTTGACCATCATCTATGCATCTCTAACATGGTTCACACTCGTTTAACCATTATCTATATATGCATCAATGACATGGTTGATATTCAGTTGACCATCATCTATGCATCTCTGACATGGTTCATATATGGTTGACCATCATCTACGCAACTCTGACATGGTTCACACTTAATTGACCGTCATCTATGCATCTCTGACATGGTTCACATATGGTTTACCATCGTCTATGCATCTCTGACATGGTTCACACTCAGTTGACCATCATCTATGCATCTCTGACATGGTTCACATATAGTTGACCATCATATATGCATCAAGGACATGGTTCACATAGTGTGAATTATCATCTATGCATCTCTGACATGGTTCACACTCAGTTGACTATCATATATACATCTCTGACATGGTTCACATATAATTTACCATCATGCATCTTTGTCATGGTTCACACTCATTTGACCATCATCTATGCAACTTTGACATGGTTCACACTTAGTTGACCATCATCTATGCATCTCATACATGGTTCACACTCAGTTGACCATCATCTATGCATCTCTGACATGGTTCACACTCAGTTGACCATCATCTATACGTCTCTGACATGGTTCACATATAGTTGACCATCATCTATGCAACTCTGACATGGTTCACACTTACTTGACCATCATCTATGCATCTCTGACATGGTCCACACTCACAGTACCATCATCTATGCATCTCTGACATGGTTCACACTCAGTTGACAATCATCTATGCATCTCTGACATGGTTCACACAAAGTTGACCATCATCTATGCATCTCTGACATAGTTCACATATGGTTGACCATCATCTGTGCATCTCTGACATGGTTCACATATGGTTGACCATCATCTATGCATCTCTGACATGGTTCACACTTGGTTGACCATTATCTATATATGCAGCAATGACATGGTTGACACTCAGTTGACCATCATCTATGCGTCTCTGACATGGTTCACATTTGGTTGACCATCATCTATGCAACTTTGACATGGTTCACACTTAGTTGACCATCATCTATGCATCTCAGACATGGTTCACAAATGGTTGATCATCACCTATGCATCTCTGACATGGTTCACACTCAGTTGACCATCATCTATGCATCTCTAACATGGTTCACACTCAGTTTACTATCATCTATGCATCTCTGACATGGTTCACATATAGTTTACCATCATCTATGCATCTCTGACAATGTTCACATATGGTTGACCATCATCTATGCATCTCTGACATGGTCCACACTCAGTTGACCATCATCTATGCATCTCTGACATGGTTCACACTCAGTTGACAATCATCTATGCATCTCTGACATGGTTCACACAAAGTTGACCATCATCTACTCATCTCTGACATGGTTCACATATGGTTGACCATCATCTATGCATCTCTGACATGGTTCACATATGGTTGACCATCATCTATGCATCTCTGACATTGTTCACACTCGGTTGACCATTACCTATATATGCAGCAATGACATGGTTGACACTCAGTTGACCATCATATATGCGTCTCTGACATTGTTCACATTTGGTTGACCATCATCTATGAAACTTTGACATGGTTAACACTTAGTTGACCATCATCTATGCATCTCAGACATGGTTCACATATGGTTGATCATCATCTATGCATCTCTGACATGGTTCACACTCAGTTGACCATCATCTATGCATCTCGAACATGGTTCACACATAGTTGACCATCATCTATGCAACTCTGACATGATTCAGACTTAGTTGACCATCATCTATGCATCTCTGACATGGTTCAGACTCAGTTGACCATCATCTATGCATCTTTGACATGGTTCACACTCAGTTGACAATCATCTAAGCATCTCTGACATGGTTCACACATAGTTGACCATCCTCAATGCATCTCTCACATGGTTCACATATGGTTGACCATTATCTATGCATCTCTAACATGGTTCACACTCGTTTAACCATTATCTATATATGCATCAATGACATGGTTGATATTCAGTTGACCATCATCTATGCATCTCTGACATGGTTCATATATGGTTGACCATCATCTACGCAACTCTGACATGGTTCACACTTAATTGACCGTCATCTATGCATCTCTGACATGGTTCACATATGGTTTACCATCGTCTATGCATCTCTGACATGGTTCACACTCAGTTGACCATCATCTATGCATCTCTGACATGGTTCACATATAGTTGACCATCATATATGCATCAAGGACATGGTTCACATAGTGTGAATTATCATCTATGCATCTCTGACATGGTTCACACTCAGTTGACTATCATATATACATCTCTGACATGGTTCACATATAATTTACCATCATGCATCTTTGTCATGGTTCACACTCATTTGACCATCATCTATGCAACTTTGACATGGTTCACACTTAGTTGACCATCATCTATGCATCTCATACATGGTTCACACTCAGTTGACCATCATCTATGCATCTCTGACATGGTTCACACTCAGTTGACCATCATCTATACGTCTCTGACATGGTTCACATATAGTTGACCATCATCTATGCAACTCTGACATGGTTCACACTTACTTGACCATCATCTATGCATCTCTGACATGGTCCACACTCACAGTACCATCATCTATGCATCTCTGACATGGTTCACACTCAGTTGACAATCATCTATGCATCTCTGACATGGTTCACACAAAGTTGACCATCATCTATGCATCTCTGACATAGTTCACATATGGTTGACCATCATCTATGCATCTCTGACATGGTTCACATATGGTTGACCATCATCTATGCATCTCTGACATGGTTCACACTCGGTTGACCATTATCTATATATGCAGCAATGACATGGTTGACACTCAGTTGACCATCATCTATGCGTCTCTGACATGGTTCACATTTGGTTGACCATCATCTATGCAACTTTGACATGGTTCACACTTAGTTGACCATCATCTATGCATCTCAGACATGGTTCACAAATGGTTGATCATCACCTATGCATCTCTGACATGGTTCACACTCAGTTGACCATCATCTATGCATCTCTAACATGGTTCACACATAGTTGACCAACATCTATGCAACTCTGACATGGTTCACACTTAGTTGACCATCATATATGCATCTCTTACATGGTTCACACTCAGTTGACCATCATCTATGCATCTTTGACATGGTTCACACTCAGTTGACAATCATCTATGCATCTCTGACATGGTTCACACCTAGTTGACCATCATTAATGCATCTCTGACATGATTCACACTTAGTTGACCATCATCTTTGCATCTCCGACATGGTTCACATATTGTTTACCATCATCTATGCATCTCTGACATGGTTCACACTCAGTTGACCATCATCTATGCATCTCTGACATGGTTAACACTCAGTTGACCATCATCTATGCATCTCTGACATGCTTCACATATAGTTGACCATCATATATGCATCTATGACATGGTTCACACAGTGTGAACTATCATCTATGCATCTCTGACATGGTTCACACTCAGTTGACTATCATCTATGCATCTCTGACTTGGTTCACATATAGTTTACCATCGTATATGCATCTCTGTCCTGGTTCTCACTCATTTGAACATCATCTATGCAACTCTGACATGGTTCACACTTAGTTCATCATCATCTATGCATCTCTGACATGATTCAGACTCAGTTGACCGTCATCTATGCATCTCCGACACGGTTCACACTCAGTTGACCATCATCTATGCATCTCTGACATGGTTCACATATGGTTGACCATCATCTATGCATCTCTCACATGGTTCAGATATGGTTGACCATCATCTATGCATCTCTGACATGGTTCACACTCGGTTGACCATTATCTATATATGCAGCAATGACATGGTTGACACTCAGTTGACCATCATCTATACGTCTCTGACATTGTTCACATTTGGTTGACCATCATCTATGCAACTTTGACATGGTTCACACTTAGTTGACCATCATCTATGCATCTCAGACATGGTTCACATATGGTTGATCATCATCTATGCATCTCTGACATGGTTCACACTCAGTTGACCATCATCTATGCATCTCTGACATGGTTCACACATAGTTGACCATCATCTATGCAACTCTGACATGGTTCACACTTAGTTGACCATCATCTATGCATCTCTGACATGGTTCACACTCAGTTGACCATCCTCTATGTATCTCTCATATGGTTCACATATGGTTGACCATCATCTATGCATCTCTGACATGGTTCACATATGGTTGACCATCACCTATGCATCTCAAACATGGTTCACACTTGGTTGACCATTATCTCTATATGTATTAATGACATGGTTGATACTCATTTGACCATCATCTATGCATCTCTGACATGGTTCACATATGGTTGACCATCATCTATGCAACTCTGACATGGTTCACACTTAGTTGACCATCATCTATGCATCTCTGACATGGTTCACATATGGTTTACCATCACCTATGCATCTCTGACATGGTTCACACTCAGTTGACCATCATCTATGCATCTCTGACATGGTTCACATATAGTTGACCATCATATATGTATCTCTGACATGGTTCACACAGTGTGAACTATCATCTATGCATCTCTGACATGGTTCACACTCAGTTGACTATCATCTATGCATCTCTGACATGGTTCACTTATAGTTTACCAACATATATGCATCTCTGTCATAGTTCACACTCATTTGACCATCATCTAGGCAACTGTGACATGGTTCACACTTAGTTGACGATCATCTCTGCATCTCTGACATGGTTCACACTCAGTTGACCATCATCTATGTATCTCTGATACGGTTCACACTCAGTTGACCATCATCTATGCATCTCTGGCATGGTTCACATATAGTTGACCATCATCTATGCATCTCTGACATAGTTCACACTCATTTCACCATCATCAAAGCATCTCTGACATGGTTCACACTTAGTTGACCATCATCTATGCATCTCTGACATGGTTCACACTCAGTTCACCATCATCTATGCATCTCTGACATGGTTAACACATACTTGACCATCACATATGCAT
Organism: Lathyrus tuberosus; assembly: GCA_022829125.1. NCBI lineage: Eukaryota > Viridiplantae > Streptophyta > Magnoliopsida > Fabales > Fabaceae > Lathyrus > Lathyrus tuberosus. The sequence continues at coordinate 3,743,106 of JALAZF010000532.1, read as the reverse complement.
CTCTGACATGGTTCGCACTCAGTTGACCATCATCTAGGCATCTCTGACATGGTTCACACTCAGTTGACCATCATCTATGCATCTCTTATATGGTTCACACTTAGTTGACCATCATCTATGCATATCTAACATGGTTCACACTTAGTTGACCATCATCTAGGCATCTCTGACATGGTTCACACATAGTTGACCATCATCTATGCATCTCTGACATGGTTCTCATATGGTTGACCATCATCTATGCATCTCTGACATGGTTCACATATGGTTGACCATCATCTATGCATCTCTGACATGGTTCTCACTAAGTTGACCATAATCTATGCATCTCTGACATGGTTCACACTCAGTTGACCTTCATCTATGCATCTCTGACATGGTTCACACATAGTCGACATCATCTATGCAACTATGACATGGTTCAAACTTAGTTGACCAACATCTATGCATCTCTGACATGGTTCAGATATGGTTTACCATCATCTATGCATCTATGACATGGTTCGCACTCAGTTGACCATCATCCACGCATCTCTGACATGGTTCACACTCAGTTAACAATCATGTATGCATCTCTGACACGGTTCACACTCAGTTGACCATCATCTATGCATCTCTGACATGGTTCACATATGGTTAACCATCATCTATGCATCTCTGACATGGTTCACATATGGTGTACCATCATCTACGCATCTCTGACATGGTTCACACTCGGTTGACCATTATCTATATATGCAGCAATGACTTGGTTGACACTCAGTTGACCATCATTTATACGTCTCTGACATGGTTCACACTCATTTGACCATCATCTATGCAACTTTGACATGGTTCACACTTAGTTGACCATCATCTATGCATCTCATACATGGTTCACACTCAGTTGACCATCATCTATGCATCTCTGACATGGTTCACACTCAGTTGACCATCATCTATACGTCTCTGACATGGTTCACATATAGTTGACCATCATCTATGCAACTCTGACATGGTTCACACTTACTTGACCATCATCTATGCATCTCTGACATGGTCCACACTCACAGTACCATCATCTATGCATCTCTAACATGGTTCACACTCAGTTGACAATCATCTATGCATCTCTGACATGGTTCACACAAAGTTGACCATCATCTATGCATCTCTGACATAGTTCACATATGGTTGACCATCATCTATGCATCTCTGACATGGTTCACATATGGTTGACCATCATCTATGCATCTCTGACATGGTTCACACTCGGTTGACCATTATCTATATATGCAGCAATGACATGGTTGACACTTAGTTGACCATCATCTATGCGTCTCTGACATGGTTCACATTTGGTTGACCATCATCTATGCAACTTTGACATGGTTCACACTTAGTTGACCATCATCTATGCATCTCAGACATGGTTCACAAATGGTTGATCATCACCTATGCATCTCTGACATGGTTCACACTCAGTTGACCATCATCTATGCATCTCTAACATGGTTCACACATAGTTGACCAACATCTATGCAACTCTGACATGGTTCACACTTAGTTGACCATCATATATGCATCTCTTACATGGTTCACACTCAGTTGACCATCATCTATGCATCTTTGACATGGTTCACACTCAGTTGACAATCATCTATGCATCTCTGACATGGTTCACACCTAGTTGACCATCATTAATGCATCTCTGACATGATTCACACTTAGTTGACCATCATCTTTGCATCTCCGACATGGTTCACATATTGTTTACCATCATCTATGCATCTCTGACATGGTTCACACTCAGTTGACCATCATCTATGCATCTCTGACATGGTTAACACTCAGTTGACCATCATCTATGCATCTCTGACATGCTTCACATATAGTTGACCATCATATATGCATCTATGACATGGTTCACACAGTGTGAACTATCATCTATGCATCTCTGACATGGTTCACACTCAGTTGACTATCATCTATGCATCTCTGACATGGTTCACATATAGTTTACCATCATATATGCATCTCTGTCATGGTTCACACTCATTTGAACATCATCTATGCAACTCTGACATGGTTCACACTTAGTTCATCATCATCTATGCATCTCTGACATGATTCAGACTCAGTTGACCGTCATCTATGCATCTCCGACACGGTTCACACTCAGTTGACCATCATCTATGCATCTCTGACATGGTTCACATATGGTTGACCATCATCTATGCATCTCTCACATGGTTCAGATATGGTTGACCATCATCTATGCATCTCTGACATGGTTCACACTCGGTTGACCATTATCTATATATGCAGCAATGACATGGTTGACACTCAGTTGACCATCATCTATACGTCTCTGACATTGTTCACATTTGGTTGACCATCATCTATGCAACTTTGACATGGTTCACACTTAGTTGACCATCATCTATGCATCTCAGACATGGTTCACATATGGTTGATCATCATCTATGCATCTCTGACATGGTTCACACTCAGTTGACCATCATCTATGCATCTCTGACATGGTTCACACATAGTTGACCATCATCTATGCAACTCTGACATGGTTCACACTTAGTTGACCATCATCTATGCATCTCTGACATGGTTCACACTCAGTTGACCATCCTCTATGTATCTCTCATATGGTTCACATATGGTTGACCATCATCTATGCATCTCTGACATGGTTCACATATGGTTGACCATCACCTATGCATCTCAAACATGGTTCACACTTGGTTGACCATTATCTCTATATGTATTAATGACATGGTTTATACTCATTTGACCATCATCTATGCATCTCTGACATGGTTCACATATGGTTGACCATCATCTATGCAACTCTGACATGGTTCACACTTAGTTGACCATCATCTATGCATCTCTGACATGGTTCACATATGGTTTACCATCACCTATGCATCTCTGACATGGTTCACACTCAGTTGACCATCATCTATGCATCTCTGACATGGTTCACATATAGTTGACCATCATATATGTATCTCTGACATGGTTCACACAGTGTGAACTATTATCTATGCATCTCTGACATGGTTCACACTCAGTTGACTATCATCTATGCATCTCTGACATGGTTCACTTATAGTTTACCAACATATATGCATCTCTGTCATAGTTCACACTCATTTGACCATCATCTAGGCAACTGTGACATGGTTCACACTTAGTTGACGATCATCTCTGCATCTCTGACATGGTTCACACTCAGTTGACCATCATCTATGTATCTCTGATACGGTTCACACTCAGTTGACCATCATCTATGCATCTCTGGCATGGTTCACATATAGTTGACCATCATCTATGCATCTCTGACATAGTTCACACTCATTTCACCATCATCAAAGCATCTCTGACATGGTTCACACTTAGTTGACCATCATCTATGCATCTCTGACATGGTTCACACTCAGTTCACCATCATCTATGCATCTCTGACATGGTTAACACATACTTGACCATCACATATGCATCTCTGACATGGTTCGCACTCAGTTGACCATCATCTAGGCATCTCTGACATGGTTCACACTCAGTTGACCATCATCTATGCATCTCTTATATGGTTCACACTTAGTTGACCATCATCTATGCATATCTAACATGGTTCACACTCAGTTGACCATCATCTAGGCATCTCTGACATGGTTCACACATAGTTGACCATCATCTATGCATCTCTGACATGGTTCTCATATGGTTGACCATCATCTATGCATCTCTGACATGGTTCACATATGGTTGACCATCATCTATGCATCTCTGACATGGTTCTCACTCAGTTGACCATAATCTATGCATCTCTGACATGGTTCACACTCAGTTGACCTTCATCTATGCATCTCTGACATGGTTCACACATAGTCGACATCATCTATGCAACTATGACATGGTTCAAACTTAGTTGACCATCATCTATGCATCTCTGACATGGTTCAGATATGGTTTACCATCATCTATGCATCTATGACATGGTTCGCACTCAGTTGACCATCATCCACGCATCTCTGACATGGTTCACACTCAGTTAACAATCATGTATGCATCTCTGACACGGTTCACACTCAGTTGACCATCATCTATGCATCTCTGACATGGTTCACATATGGTTAACCATCATCTATGCATCTCTGACATGGTTCACATATGGTGTACCATCATCTACGCATCTCTGACATGGTTCACACTCGGTTGACCATTATCTATATATGCAGCAATGACATGGTTGACACTCATTTGACCATCATTTATACGTCTCTGACATTGTTCACATTTGGTTGACCATCATCTATGCAACTTTGACATGGTTCACACTTAGTTGACCATCATCTATGCATCTCTGACATGGTTCACACTCAGTTGACCATCATCTATACATCTCTGACATGGTTCTCACATAGTTGACCATCATCTATGCAACTCTGACATGGTTCACACTTAGTTGACCATCATCTATGCATCTCTGACATGGTTCACACTCAGTTGACCATCATCTATGTATCTTTGACATGGTTCACACTCAGTTGATAATCATCTATGCATCTCTGACAAGGTTCCCTCATAGTTGACCATCCTCTATGCATCTCTCACATGGTTCACATATGGTTGACCATCATCTATGCATCTCTGACATGGTTCACATATGGTTGACCATCACCTATGCATCTCAAACATGGTTCACACTTGGTTGAACATTATCTCTATATGCATTAATGACATGGTTGATACTCAGTTGACCATCATCTATGCATCTCTGACATGGTTCACATATGGTTGACCATCATCTATGCAACTCTGACATGGTTCACACTTAGTTTACCATCATCTATGCATCTCTGACATGGTTCACATATGGTTTACAATCACCTATGCATCTCTGACATGGTTCACACTCAATTGACCATCATCTATGCATCTCTGACATGGTTCACATATAGTTGACCATCATATATGTATCTCTGACATGGTTCACATAGTGTGAACTATCATCTATGCATCTCTGACATGGTTCACACTCATTTGACCATCATCTAGGCAACTCTGACATGGTTCACACTTAGTTGACGATCATCTATGCATCTCTGACATGTTTCACACTCAGTTGACCATCATATATGTATCTCTGATATGGTTCACACTTAGTTGACCATCATCTGTACATCTCTGACATGGTTCACATATAGTTGACCATCATCTATGCATCTCTGACATAGTTCACACTCATTTCACCATCATCAAAGCATCTCTGACATGGTTCACACTTAGTTGACCATCATCTATGCATCTCTGACATGGTTCACACTCAGTTCACCATCATCTATGCATCTCTGACATGGTTAACACATACTTGACCATCACATATGCATCTCTGACATGGTTCGCACTCAGTTGACCATCATCTAGGCATCTCTGACATGGTTCACACTCAGTTGACCATCATCTATGCATCTCTTACATGGTTCACACTTAGTTGACCATCATCTATGCATATCTAACATGGTTCACACTCAGTTGACCATCATCTAGGCATCTCTGACATGGTTCACACATAGTTGACCATCATCTATGCATCTCTGACATGGTTCTCATATGGTTGACCATCATCTATGCATCTCTGACATGGTTCACATATGGTTGACCGTCATCTATGCATCTCTGACATGGTTCTCACTCAGTTGACCATAATCTATGCATCTCTGACATGGTTCACACTCAGTTGACCTTCATCTATGCATCTCTGACATGGTTCACACATAGTCGACATCATCTATGCAACTATGACATGGTTCAAACTTAGTTGACCATCATCTATGCAACTATGACATGGTTCAGATATGGTTTACCATCATCTATGCATCTATGACATGGTTCGCACTCAGTTGACCATCATCCACGCATCTCTGACATGGTTCACACTCAGTTAACAATCATGTATGCATCTCTGACATGGTTCACATATGGTTAACCATCATCTATGCATCTCTGACATGGTTCACATATGGTGTACCATCATCTACGCATCTCTGACATGGTTCACACTCGGTTGACCATTATCTATATATGCAGCAATGACATGGTTGACACTCAGTTGACCATCATTTATACGTCTCTGACATTGTTCACATTTGGTTGACCATCATCTATGCAACTTTGACATGGTTCACACTCAGTTGACCATCATCTATGCATCTCTGACATGGTTCACATATGGTTGATCATCATCTATGCATCTCTGACATGGTTCACATATGGTGTACCATCATCTACGCATCTCTGACATGGTTCACACTCGGTTGACCATTATCTATATATGCAGCAATGACATGGTTGACACTCAGTTGACCATCATTTATACGTCTCTGACATTGTTCACATTTGGTTGACCATCATCTATGCAACTTTGACATGGTTCACACTTAGTTGACCATCATCTATGCATCTCAGACATGGTTCACATATGGTTGATCATCATCTATGCATCTCTGACATGGTTCACACTCAGTTGACCATCATCTATACATCTCTGACATGGTTCTCACATAGTTGACCATCATCTATGGAACTCTGACATGGTTCACACTTAGTTGACCATCATCTATGCATCTCTGACATGGTTCACACTTAGTTGACCATCATCTATGCATCTTTGACATGGTTCACACTCAGTTGACAATCATCTATGCATCTCTGACAAGGTTCCCTCATAGTTGACCATCCTCTATGCATCTCTCACATGGTTCACATATGGTTGACCATCATCTATGCATCTCTGACATGGTTCACATATGGTTGACCATCACCTATGCATCTCAAACATGGTTCACACTTGGTTGAACATTATCTCTATATGCATTAATGACATGGTTGATACTCAGTTGACCATCATCTATGCAACTCTGACATGGTTCACACTTAGTTGACCATCATCTATGCAACTCTGACATGGTTCACACTTAGTTGACCATCATCTATGCATCTCTGACATGGTTCACATATGGTTTACAATCACCTATGCATCTCTGACATGGTTCACACTCAGTTGACCATCATCTATGCATCTCTGACATGGTTCACATATAGTTGACCATCATATATGTATCTTTGACATGGTTCACATAGTGTGAACTATCATCTATGCATCTCTAACATGGTTCACACTCAGTTGACTATCATCTATGCATCTCTAACATGGTTCACTTATAGTTTACCATCATATATGCATCTCTGTCATGGTTCACACTCATTTGACCATCATCTAGGCAACTCTGACATGGTTCACACTTAGTTGACGATCATCTATGCATCTCTGACATGGTTCACACTCAGTTGACCATCATATATGTATCTCTGATATGGTTCACACTCAGTTGACCATCATCTGTGCATCTCTGACATGGTTCACATATAGTTGACCATCATCTATGCATCTCTGACATAGTTCACACTCATTTCACCATAATCAAAGCATCTCTGACATGGTTCACACTTAGTTGACCATCATCTATGCATCTCTGACATGGTTCACACTCAGTTCACCATCATCTATGCATCTCTGACATGGTTTACACATACTTGACCATCACATATGCATCTCTGACATGGTTCGCACTCAGTTGACCATCATCTAGGCATCTCTGACATGGTTCACACTCAGTTGACCATCATCTATGCATCTCTTACATTGTTCACAATTAGTTGACCATCATCTATGCATATCTAACATGGTTCACACTCAATTGACCATCATCTAGGCATCTCTGACATGGTTCACACATAGTTGACCATCATCTATGCATCTCTGACATGATTCACATATGGTTGACCATCATCTATGCATCTCTGACATGGTTCTCACTCAGTTGACCATAATCTATGCATCTCTGACATGGTTCACACTCAGTTGACCTTCATTTATGCATCTCTGACATGGTTCACACATAGTTGACATCATCTATGCAACTATGACATGGTTCAAACTTAGTTGACCATCATCTATGCATCTCTGACATGGTTCACATATGGTTAACCATCATCTATGCATCTCTGACATGGTTCACATATGGTGTACCATCATCTACGCATCTCTGACATGGTTCACACTCGGTTGACCATTATCTATATATGCAGCAATGACATGGTTGACACTCAGTTGACCATCATTTATACGTCTCTGACATTGTTCACATTTGGTTGACCATCATCTATGCAACTTTGACATGGTTCACACTTAGTTGACCATCATCTATGCATCTCAGACATGGTTCACATATGGTTGATCATCATCTATGCATCTCTGACATGGTTCACACTCAGTTGACCATCATCTATACATCTCTGACATGGTTCTCACATAGTTGACCATCATCTATGGAACTCTGACATGGTTCACACTTAGTTGACCATCATCTATGCATCTCTGACATGGTTCACACTTAGTTGACCATCATCTATGCATCTTTGACATGGTTCACACTCAGTTGACAATCATCTATGCATCTCTGACAAGGTTCCCTCATAGTTGACCATCCTCTATGCATCTCTCACATGGTTCACATATGGTTGACCATCATCTATGCATCTCTGACATGGTTCACATATGGTTGACCATCACCTATGCATCTCAAACATGGTTCACACTTGGTTGAACATTATCTCTATATGCATTAATGACATGGCTGATACTCAGTTGACCATCATCTATGCAACTCTGACATGGTTCACACTTAGTTGACCATCATCTATGCAACTCTGACATGGTTCACACTTAGTTGACCATCATCTATGCATCTCTGACATGGTTCACATATGGTTTACAATCACCTATGCATCTCTGACATGGTTCACACTCAGTTGACCATCATCTATGCATCTCTAACATGGTTCACATATAGTTGACCATCATATATGTATCTCTGACATGGTTCACATAGTGTGAACTATCATCTATGCATCTCTGACATGGTTCACACTCAGTTGACTATCATCTATGCATCTCTGACATGGTTCACTTATAGTTTACCATCATATATGCATCTCTGTCATGGTTCACACTCATTTGACCATCATCTAGGCAACTCTGACATGGTTCACACTTAGTTGACGATCATCTATGCATCTCTGACATGGTTCACACTCAGTTGACCATCATATATGTATCTCTGATATGGTTCACACTCAGTTGACCATCATCTGTGCATCTCTGACATGGTTCACATATAGTTGACCATCATCTATGTATCTCTGACATAGTTCACACTCATTTCACCATCATCAAAGCATCTCTGACATGGTTCACACTTAGTTGACCATCATCTATGCATCTCTGACATGGTTCACACTCAGTTCACCATCATCTATGCATCTCTGACATGGTTTACACATACTTGACCATCACATATGCATCTCTGACATGGTTCGCACTCAGTTGACCATCATCTAGGCATCTCTGACATGGTTCACACTCAGTTGACCATCATCTATGCATCTCTTACATTGTTCACAATTAGTTGACCATCATCTATGCATATCTAACATGGTTCACACTCAGTTGACCATCATCTAGGCATCTCTGACATGGTTCACACATAGTTGACCATCATCTATGCATCTCTGACATGATTCACATATGGTTGACCATCATCTATGCATCTCTGACATGGTTCTCACTCAGTTGACCATAATCTATGCATCTCTGACATGGTTCACACTCAGTTGACCTTCATTTATGCATCTCTGACATGGTTCACACATAGTTGACATCATCTATGCAACTATGACATGGTTCAAACTTAGTTGACCATCATCTATGCATCTCTGACATGGTTCACATATGGTTAACCATCATCTATGCATCTCTGACATGGTTCACATATGGTGTACCATCATCTACGCATCTCTGACATGGTTCACACTCGGTTGACCATTATCTATATATGCAGCAATGACATGGTTGACACTCAGTTGACCATCATTTATACGTCTCTGACATTGTTCACATTTGGTTGACCATCATCTATGCAACTTTGACATGGTTCACACTTAGTTGACCATCATCTATGCATCTCAGACATGGTTCACATATGGTTGATCATCATCTATGCATCTCTGACATGGTTCACACTCAGTTGACCATCATCTATACATCTCTGACATGGTTCTCACATAGTTGACCATCATCTATGGAACTCTGACATGGTTCACACTTAGTTGACCATCATCTATGCATCTCTGACATGGTTCACACTTAGTTGACCATCATCTATGCATCTTTGACATGGTTCACACTCAGTTGACAATCATCTATGCATCTCTGACAAGGTTCCCTCATAGTTGACCATCCTCTATGCATCTCTCACATGGTTCACATATGGTTGACCATCATCTATGCATCTCTGACATGGTTCACATATGGTTGACCATCACCTATGCATCTCAAACATGGTTCACACTTGGTTGAACATTATCTCTATATGCATTAATGACATGGTTGATACTCAGTTGACCATCATCTATGCAACTCTGACATGGTTCACACTTAGTTGACCATCATCTATGCAACTCTGACATGGTTCACACTTAGTTGACCATCATCTATGCATCTCTGACATGGTTCACATATGGTTTACAATCACCTATGCATCTCTGACATGGTTCACACTCAGTTGACCATCATCTATGCATCTCTGACATGGTTCACATATAGTTGACCATCATATATGTATCTCTGACATGGTTCACATAGTGTGAACTATCATCTATGCATCTCTGACATGGTTCACACTCAGTTGACTATCATCTATGCATCTCTGACATGGTTCACTTATAGTTTACCATCATATATGCATCTCTGTCATGGTTCACACTCATTTGACCATCATCTAGGCAACTCTGACATGGTTCACACTTAGTTGACGATCATCTATGCATCTCTGACATGGTTCACACTCAGTTGACCATCATATATGTATCTCTGATATGGTTCACACTCAGTTGACCATCATCTGTGCATCTCTGACATGGTTCACATATAGTTGACCATCATCTATGTATCTCTGACATAGTTCACACTCATTTCACCATCATCAAAGCATCTCTGACATGGTTCACACTTAGTTGACCATCATCTATGCATCTCTGACATGGTTCACACTCAGTTCACCATCATCTATGCATCTCTGACATGGTTTACACATACTTGACCATCACATATGCATCTCTGACATGGTTCGCACTCAGTTGACCATCATCTAGGCATCTCTGACATGGTTCACACTCAGTTGACCATCATCTATGCATCTCTTACATTGTTCACACTTAGTTGACCATCATCTATGCATATCTAACATGGTTCACACTCAGTTGACCATCATCTAGGCATCTCTGACATGGTTCACACATAGTTGACCATCATCTATGCATCTCTGACATGATTCACATATGGTTGACCATCATCTATGCATCTTTGACATGGTTCACACTCAGTTGACCATCATCTATGCATCTCTGACATGGTTCACACTCAGTTGACCTTCATTTATGCATCCCTGACATGGTTCACACATAGTTGACCATCATCTATGCATCTCTGACATGGTTCACATATGGTTGACCGTCATCTATGCATCTCTGACATGGTTCACACTCGGTTGACCATTATCTATATATGCATAAATGATATGGTTGACACTCAGTTGACCATCATCTATGCATCTCTGACATGGTTCACATATGGTTGACCATCATCTATGCATCTCTAACATGGTTCATACTCAGTTGACCATCATCTATGCATCTCTGACATGGTTCACACTCAGTTGACCATCAACTCTGCATCTCTGACATGGTTCACATATAGTTGACCATCATATATGCATCTCTGACATGGTTCACACAGTGTGAACTATCATCTATGGATCTCTGACATGGTTCACACTCAGTTGACAATCATGTATGCATCTCTGACATGGTTCACAGATAGTTAACCATCATCTATGCATCTCTGACATGGTTCACATATGGTTGACCATCATCTATGCATGTCTCACATGGTTCACATATGGTTAGCCATCATCTATGCATCTCTGACATGGTTCACACTCGGTTGACCATTATCTATATATGCAGCAATGACATGGTTGACACTCAGTTGACCATCGTCTATGCGTCTCTGACATTGTTCACATTTGGTTGGCCATCATCTATGCAACTTCGACATGGTTCATACTTATTTGACCATCATCTATGCATCATCTATGCATCTCTGACATGGTTCACACTCAGTTGACCATCATCTATGCATCTCTGACATGATTCACATATGGTTGACCATCATCTATGCATCTCTGACAAGGTTCACATATGGTTGACCATCATCTATGCATCTCTGACATGGTTCACACTCGGTTGACCATTATCTATATATGCATAAATGATATGGTTGACACTCATTTGACCATCATCTATGCATCTCTGACATGGTTCACATATGGTTGACCATCATCTATGCATCTCTGCCATGGTTCATACTCAGTTGACCATCATCTATGCATCTCTGACATGGTTCACACTCAGTTGACCATCAACTATGCATCTCCGACATGGTTCACATATAGTTGACCATCATATATGCATCTCTGACATGGTTCGCACAGTGTGAACTATCATCTATGCATCTCTGTCATGGTTCACACTCAGTTGACTATCATCTATGCATCTCTGACATGGTTCACATATAGCTTACCATCATCTATGCATCTCTGACAAGGTTCAGATATGGTTGAACATCATCTATGCATCTCGGACATGGTCCACACTCAGTTGACCATCATCTATGCATCTCTGACATGGTTCACACTCAGTTGACAATCATCTATGCATCTCTGACATGGTTCACATATGGTTGACCATCATCTATGCATCTCTGACATGGTTCACACTCGGTTGACCATTATCTATATATGTAGCAATGACATGGTTGACACTCAGTTGACCATCATCTATGCGTCTCTGACATTGTTCAAATTTGGTTGACCATCATCCATGCAACTTTGACATGGTTCACACTTAGTTGACCATCATCTATGCATCACAGACATGGTTCACATATGGTTGATCATCATCTATGCATCTCTGACATGGTTCACACTCAGTTGACCATCATCTATGCATCTCTGACATGGTTCACACATAGTTGACCATCATCTATGCAACTCTGACATGATTCACACTTAGTTGACCATCATCTATGCATCTCTGAGATGGTTCACACTCAGTGGACCATCATCTATGCATCTTTGACATGGTTGACGCTCAGTTGACAATCATCTAAGCATCTCTGACATGGTTCACACATAGTTGACCATCCTCAATGCATCTCTCACATGGTTCACATATGGTTTACCATCATATATGCATCTCTGACATGGGTCACATATGGTTGACCATCATCTATGCATCTCTAACATGGTTCACACTCGTTTGACCATTATCTAAATATGCATCAATGACATGGTTGATATTCAGTTGACCATCATCTATGCATCTCTGACAAGGTTCACATATGGCTGACCATCATCTATGCAAGTCTGACATGGTTCACACTTAGTTGACCATAATCTATGCATCTCTGACATGGTTCACATATGGTTTACCATCATCTATGCATCTCTGACATGGTTCACACTCAGTTGACCATCATCTATGCATCTCTGACATGGTTCACATATAGTTAACCATCATATATGCATCTCTGACATGGTTCACACAGTGTGAATTATCATCTATGCATCCCTGACATGGTTCACACTCAGTTGACTATCATCTATGCATCTCTGACATGGTTCACATATAGTTTACCATCATGCATCTTTGTCATGGTTCACACTCATTTGACCATTATCTTTGCAACTCTAAAATGGTTCACATATGGTTGACCATCATCTATGCATCTCTGGCATGGTTCACACTCAGTTGACCATCATCTATGCATCTCTGACATGGTTCAAACTCAGTTGACCATCATGTATACATCTCTGACATGGTTCACACATAAATGACCATCATCTATGCAACTCTGACATGGTTTACACTTACTTGACCACAATCTGTGCATCTCTGACATGGTCCACACTCACAGAACCATCATCTATGCATCTCTGCATGGTTCACACTCAGTTGACAATCATCTATGCATCTCTGACATGGTTCACACAAAGTTGACCATCATCTATACATCTCTGACATGGTTCACATATGGTTTACCATCATCTATGCATCTCTGACATGGTTCACATATGGTTGACCATCATCTATGCATCTCTGACGTGGTTCACACTCGGTTGACCATTATCTATATATGCAGCAAAGACATGGTTGACACTCAGTTGACCATCATCTATGCGTCTCTGACATGGTTCACATTTGGTTGACCATCTTCTATGCAACTTTGACATGGTTCATACTTAGTTGACCATCATCTATGCATCTCAGACATGGTTCACATATGGTTGATCATCATCTATGCATCTTTGACATGGTTCACACTCAGTTGACCATCATCTATGCATCTCTGACATGGTTCACACATAGTTGACCATCATCTATGTAACTCTGACATGGTTCACACTTAGTTGACCATCATCTATGCATCTCTGACATGGTTCCCACTCAGATGACCATCATCTATGCATCTTTGACATGGTTCACACTCAGTTGACAATCATCTATGCATCTCTGACATGGTTCACACATAGTTGACCATCCTCTATGCATCTCTCACATGGTTCACATATGGTTGACCATTATCTATGCATCTCTGACATGGTTCACATATGGTTGACCATCATCTATGCATCTCTAACATGGTTCACTCCCGGTTGACCATTATCTATATGTGCATCAATGACATGGTTGAGACTCAGTTGACCATCATCTATGCATCTCTGACATGGTTCACATATGGTTGACCATCATCTATGCAACTCTGACATGGTTCACACTTAGTTAACCATCATCTTTGCATCTCTGACATGGTTCACATATGGTTTACCATCATCTATGCATCTCTGACATGGTTCACACTCAGTTGACCATCATCTATGCATCTCTGACATGGTTAACACTCAGTTGACCATCATCTATGCATCTCTGACATGGTTCACATATAGTTGACCATCATATATGCATCTATGACATGGTTCACACAGTGTGAACTATCATCTATGCATCTCTGACATGGTTCACACTCAGTTGACTATCATCTATGCATCTCGGACATGGTTCACATATAGTTTACCATCATATATGCATCTCTGTCATGGTTCACACTCATTTTACCATCATCTATGCAACTCTGACATGGTTCACACTTAGTTCACCATCATCTATGCATCTCTTACATGATTCACACTCAGTTGACCATCATATATGCATCTCTGACATGGTTCACACTCAGTTGACCATCATCTATGCATCTCTGACAACGTTCACATTTGGTTGACCATCATCTATGCATCTCTGACATGGTTCACATATGGTTGACCATCATCTATGCATCTCTGACATGGTTCACACTCGGTTGACCATTATCTATATATGCAGCAATGACATGATTGCCACTCAGTTGACCATCATCTATGCGTCTCTAACATTGTTCACATTTGGTTGACCATCATCTATGCAACTTTGACATGGTTCACACTTAGTTGACCATCATCTATGCATCTCAGACATGGTTCACATATGGTTGATCATCATCTATGCATCTCTGACATGGTTCACACTCAGTTGACCATCATCTATGCATCTCTGACAAGGTTCACACATAGTTGACCATCATCTATGCAACTCTGACATGGTTCAGACTTAGTTGACCATCATCTATGCATCTCTAACATGGTTCACACTCAGTTGACCATCATCTATGCATCTTTGACATGGTTCACACTCAGTTGACAATCATCTATGCATCTCTGACATGGTTCACACATAGTTGACCATCCTCTATGCATCTCTCACATGATTCACATATAGTTGACCATCATCTATGCATCTCTGACATGGTTCACATATGGTTGACCATCATCTATGCATCTCTAACATGGTTTACACCCGGTTGACCATTATCTATATGTGCATCAATGACATGGTTGACACTCAGTTGACCATCACCTATGCATCTCTGACATGGTTCACATATGGTTAACCATCATCTATGCAACTCTGACATGGTTCACACTTAGTTAACCATCATCTTTGCATCTCTGACATGGTTCACATATGGTTTACCATCATCTATGCATCTCTGACATGGTTCACACTCAGTTGACCATCATCTATGCATCTCTGACATGGTTAACACTCAGATGACCATCATCTATGCATCTCTGACATGGTTCACATATAGTTGACCATCATATATGCATCTATGACATGGTTCACACAGTGTGAACTATCACCTATGCATCTCTGACATGGTTCACACTCAGTTGACTATCATCTATGCATCTCTGACATGGTTCACATATAGTTTACCATCATATATGCATCTCTGTCATGGTTCACACTCATTTTACCATCATCTATGCAACTCTGACATGGTTCATACTTAGTTCACCATCATCTATGCATCTCTGACATGATTCACATTCAATTGACCATCATCTATGCATCTCTGACATGGTTAACACTCAGTTGACCATCATCTATGCATCTCTGACATGGTTCACATATGGTTGACCATCATCTATGCATCTCTGACATGGTTCACATATGGTTGACCATCATCCATGCATCTCTGACATGGTTCACACTCGGTTGACCATTATCTATGCATCTCTTACATGGTTCACACATAGTTGACCATCATCTATGCAACTCTGACATGGTTCACACTTAGTTGACCATCATCTATATATCTCTGACATGGTTCACACTCAGTTGACCATCATCTATGCATCTTTGACATGGTTCACACTTAGTTGAGAATCATCTATGCATCTCTGACATGGTTCCCTCATAGTTGACCATCCTCTATGCATCTCTCACATGGTTCACATATGGTTGACCATCATCTATGCATCTCAGACATTGTTCACATATGGTCGATCATCATCTATGCATCTCTGACATGGTTCACACTCAGTTGACCATAATCTATGCATCTCTTACATTGTTCACACATAGTTGACCATCATCTATGCAACTCTGACATGGTTCACACTTAGTTGACCATCATCTATACATCTCTGACATGGTTCACACTCAGTTGACCATCATCTATGCATCTTTAACATGGTTTTCACTCAGTTGACAATCATCGATGCATCTCTGACATGTTTCCCTCATAGTTGACCATCCTCTATGCATCTCTCACATGGTTCACATATGGTTGACCATCATCTATGCATCTCTGACATGGTTCACATATGGTTGACCATCATCTATGCATCTCTAACACGGTTCACACTTGGTTGACCATTATCTATATATGCATCAATGACATGGTTGATACTTAGTTGACCATCATCTATGCATCTCTGACATGGTTCACATATGGTTGACCATCATCTATGCAACTCTGACATGGTTCACACTTAGTTGACCATTATCTATGCATCTCTGACATGGTTCACATATGGTTTACCATCATCTATGCATCTCTGACATGGTTTACACTCAGTTGACCATCATCTATGCATCTCTAACATGGTTCACATATAGTTGACCATCATATATGCATCTCTGACATGGTTCACACAGTGTGAACTATCATCTATGCATCTCTGACATGGTTCACACTCAGTTGACTATCATCTATGCATCTCTGACATGGTTCACTTATAGTTTACCATCATATATGCATCTCTGTCATGGTTCACACTCATTTGACCATCATCTATGCAACTCTGACATGGTTCACACTTAGTTGACGATCATCTATGCATCTCTGACATGGTTCGCACTCAGTTGACCATCATCTATGCATCTCTGACATGGTTCACACTCAGTTGACCATCATCTATGCATCTCTGACATGGTTCACATATAGTTGACCATCATCTATGAATCTCTGACATAGTTCACACTCATTTCACCATCATCAAAGCATCTCTGACATGGTTCACACTTAGTTGACCATCATCTATGCATCTCTGACATGGTTCACACTCAGTTCACCATCATCTATGCATCTCTGACATGGTTTACACATACTTGACCATCACATATGCATCTCAGACATGGTTCGCACTCAAGTGACCATCATCTAGGCATCTCTGACATGGTTCACTCTCAGTTAACCATCATCTATGCATCTCTTACATGGTTCACACTTAGTTGACCATCATCTATGCATATCTAACATGGTTCACACTCAGTTAACCATCATCTAGGTATCTCTGACATGGTTCACACATAGTTGACCATCATCTATGCATCTCTGACATGGTTCACATATGGTTGACCATCATCTATGCATCTCTGACATGGTTCACATATGGTTGACCTTCATCTATGCATCTCTGACATGATTCTCACTCAGTTGACCATAATCTATGCATCTCTGACATGGTTCACACTCAGTTGACCTTCATCTATGCATCTCTGACATGGTTCACACATAGTTGACATCATATATGCAACTATGACATGGTTCACAATTAGTTGACCATCATCTATGCATCTCTGACATGGTTCACATATGGTTTACCATCATCTATGCATCTCTGGCATGGTTCACACTCAGTTGACCATCATCCATGCATCTCTGACATGGTTCACACTCAGTTGATAATCATGTATGCATCTCTGACATGGTTCACACATAGTTGACCATTATCTATGCATCTCTGACATGGTTCACATATGGTTGACCATCCTCTATGCATCTCTCACAAGGTTCACATATGGTTGACCATCATCTATGAATCTCTGACATGGTTCACACTCGGTTGACCATTATCTATGCATCTCTGACATGGTTCACATATGGTTGACCATCATCTATGCATCTCTGACATGGTTCATACTCAGTTGACCATCATCTATGCATCTCTGACATGGTTCACACTCAGTTGACCATCAACTATGCATCTCTAACATGGTTCACATATAGTTGACCATCATATATGCATCTCTGACATGGTTCACACAGTGTGAACTATCATCTATGTATCTCTGTCATGGTTCACATTCAGATGACTATCATCTTTGCATCTCTGACATGGTTCACATATAGTTTACCATCATATATGTATCTTTGTCATGGTTCACACTCATTTGACCATCATCTATGCATCTCTGACATGCTTCACACTCAATTGACCATCATATATGCATCTCGGAGATGGTTCACACATAGTTGACCATCATCTATGCATCTCTGACATGGTTCACATGTTGTTGACCATCATCTATGCATCTCTGACATGGTTCACACTCAGTTGACCATCATCTATGCATCTCTCACATGGTTCAGATATGGTTGACCATCATCTATGCAACTCTGACCTTGATTACACTCAGTTGACCATCATCTATGCATCTCTGACATGGTTCACACTCAGTTGACCATCATCTATGCATCTCTGACATGGTTCACATATAGTTGACCATCATATATGCATTTTTGACATGGTTCACACATAGTTGACCATCATCTATGCATCTCTAAAATGGTTCACACTCATTTGACCATCATCTATGCATCTCTGATATGATTCACACGTAGTTGACCATCATCTATGCATCTCTGACATGGTTCACACTCAGTTGACCATCATCTATGCACCTCTGACATGGTTCATACTTAGTTCACCATCATCTATGCATCTCTGACATGATTCACATTCAATTGACCATCATCTATGCATCTCTGACATGGTTAACACTCAGTTGACCATCATCTATGAATCTCTCACATGGTTCACATATGGTTGACCATCATCTATGCATCTCAGACATTGTTCACATATGGTCGATCATCATCTATGCATCTCTGACATGGTTCACACTCGGTTGACCATAATCTATGCATCTCTTACATTGTTCACACATAGTTGACCATCATCTATGCAACTCTGACATGGTTCACACTTAGTTGACCATCATCTATACATCTCTGACATGGTTCACACTCAGTTGACCATCATCTATGCATCTTTAACATGGTTTTCACTCAGTTGACAATCATCGATGCATCTCTGACATGTTTCCCTCATAGTTGACCATCCTCTATGCATCTCTCACATGGTTCACATATGGTTGACCATCATCTATGCATCTCTGACATGGTTCACATATGGTTGACCATCATCTATGCATCTCTAACACGGTTCACACTTGGTTGACCATTATCTATATATGCATCAATGACGTGGTTGATACTTAGTTGACCATCATCTATGCATCTCTGACATGGTTCACATATGGTTGACCATCATCTATGCAACTCTGACATGGTTCACACTTAGTTGACCATTATCTATGCATCTCTGACATGGTTCACATATGGTTTACCATCATCTATGCATCTCTGACATGGTTTACACTCAGTTGACCATCATCTATGCATCTCTAACATGGTTCACATATAGTTGACCATCATATATGCATCTCTGACATGGTTCACACAGTGTGAACTATCATCTATGCATCTCTGACATGGTTCACACTCAGTTGACTATCATCTATGCATCTCTGACATGGTTCACTTATAGTTTACCATCATATATGCATCTCTGTCATGGTTCACACTCATTTGACCATCATCTATGCAACTCTGACATGGTTCACACTTAGTTGACGATCATCTATGCATCTCTGACATGGTTCGCACTC
Organism: Lathyrus tuberosus; assembly: GCA_022829125.1. NCBI lineage: Eukaryota > Viridiplantae > Streptophyta > Magnoliopsida > Fabales > Fabaceae > Lathyrus > Lathyrus tuberosus. Next base: position 3,722,244 of record JALAZF010000532.1, on the reverse strand, counting down.
AGTTGACCATCATCTATGCATCTCTGACATGGTTCACACTCAGTTGACCATCATCTATGCATCTCTGACATGGTTCACATATAGTTGACCATCATCTATGAATCTCTGACATAGTTCACACTCATTTCACCATCATCAAAGCATCTCTGACATGGTTCACACTTAGTTGACCATCATCTATGCATCTCTGACATGGTTCACACTCAGTTCACCATCATCTATGCATCTCTGACATGGTTTACACATACTTGACCATCACATATGCATCTCAGACATGGTTCGCACTCAAGTGACCATCATCTAGGCATCTCTGACATGGTTCACTCTCAGTTAACCATCATCTATGCATCTCTTACATGGTTCACACTTAGTTGACCATCATCTATGCAAATCTAACATGGTTCACACTCAGTTGACCATCATCTAGGTATCTCTGACATGGTTCACACATAGTTGACCATCATCTATGCATCTCTGACATTGTTCACATATGGTTGACCATCATCTATGCATCTCTGACATGGTTCACATATGGTTGACCTTCATCTATGCATCTCTGACATGATTCTCACTCAGTTGACCATAATCTATGCATCTCTGACATGGTTCACACTCAGTTGACCTTCATCAATGCATCTCTGACATGGTTCACACATAGTTGACATCATATATGCAACTATGACATGGTTCACAATTAGTTGACCATCATCTATGCATCTCTGACATGGTTCACATATGGTTTACCATCATCTATGCATCTCTGACATGGATCACACTCAGTTGACCATCATCCATGCATCTCTGACATGGTTCACACTCAGTTGATAATCATGTATGCATCTCTGACATGGTTCACACATAGTTGACCATTATCTATGCATCTCTGACATGGTTCACATATGGTTGACCATCCTCTATGCATCTCTGACAAGGTTCACATATGGTTGACCATCATCTATGAATCTCTGACATGGTTCACACTCGGTTGACCATTATCTATGCATCTCTGACATGGTTCACATATGGTTGACCATCATCTATGCATCTCTGACATGGTTCATACTCAGTTGACCATCATCTATGCATCTCTGACATGGTTCACACTCAGTTGACCATCAACTATGCATCTCTGACATGGTTCACATATAGTTGACCATCATATATGCATCTCTGACATGGTTCACACAGTGTGAACTATCATCTATGTATCTCTGTCATGGTTCACATTCAGATGACTATCATCTTTGCATCTCTGACATGGTTCACATATAGTTTACCATCATATATGTATCTTTGTCATGGTTCACACTCATTTGACCATCATCTATGCATCTCTGACATGCTTCACACTCAATTGACCATCATATATGCATCTCGGAGATGGTTCACACATAGTTGACCATCATCTATGCATCTCTGACATGGTTCACATGTTGTTGACCATCATCTATGCATCTCTGACATGGTTCACACTCAGTTGACCATCATCTATGCATCTCTCACATGGTTCAGATATGGTTGACCATCATCTATGCAACTCTGACCTTGATTACACTCAGTTGACCATCATCTATGCATCTCTGACATGGTTCACACTCAGTTGACCATCATCTATGCATCTCTGACATGGTTCACATATAGTTGACCATCATATATGCATTTTTGACATGGTTCACAAATAGTTGACCATCATCTATGCATCTCTAAAATGGTTCACACTCATTTGACCATCATCTATGGATCTCTGATATGATTCACACGTAGTTGACCATCATCTATGCATCTCTGACATGGTTCACACTCAGTTGACCATCATCTATGCATCTCTGACATGGTTCGCATATAGGTTACCATCATATATGTATTTCTGACATGGTTCAAACATAGTTGTCATCATCTATGCATCTTTGACATTGTTCACACTCAGTTGACCATCATCTATGCATCTCTGAAATGGTTCAGATATGGTTGACCATCATCTATGCAACTCTGACATGATTCACACTCAGTTGACCATCATCTATGCATCTCTGACATGGTTCACACTCAGTTGACCATCATCTATGCATCTCTGACATGGTTCACATATAGTTGACCATCATTTATGCATTTCTGACATAGTTCACACATAGTTGACCATCATCTATGCATATCTAACATGGTTCACACTCAGTTGACCATCATCTATGCATCTCTAACATGGTTCACACTCAGTTGACCATCATTTATGCATCTCTGACATGGTTCACATATAGTTTACCATCATATATGCATTTCTGACATGGTTCACACATAGTTGACCATCATCTATGCATCTCTAACAAGGTTCACACTCAGTTGACCATCATCTATGCATCTCTGACATGGTTCACACGTAGTTGACCATCATATATGCATCTCTGTCATGGTTCACACAATGTGAACTATCATCTATGCATCTCTGATATGGTTCACATATAGTTTACCATCATATATGCATCTCTATCATGGTACACACTCATTTGACCATCATCTATGCATCTCTGACATGGTTCACACTCAATTGACCATCATATATGCATCTCTGACATGGTTCACATATGGTTGACCATCATCTATGCATCTCTTGGTTCACACTCAGTTGACCATCATCTATGCATCTCTGACATGGTTCACACTCAGTTCACCATCATCTATGCATCTCCGACATGGTTTACTCATAGTTGACCATAACATATAATTCTCTGACATGGTTTACACTCAGTTGACCATTACCTATGCATCTCTGACATGGGTCACACTCAGTTGACCATCATCAATGCATCTCTAAAATGGTTCACACTCAGTTGACCATCATTTATGCATCTCTGACATGGTTCACATATAGTTGACCTTTATATATGCATCTCTGACATGGTTCACACATAGTTGACCATCATCTATGCATCTCTAACATGGTTCACACTCAGTTGACCATCATCTATGCATCTCGGACATGGTTCACACGTAGTTGACCATCATCTATGCATCTCTGACATGGTTCACACTCAGTTGACCATCATCTATGCATCTCTGACATGGTTCACACTCAGTTGACCATCATCTATGCATCTCTGACATGGTACACATATAGTTGACCATCATCTATGCATCTCTGACATAGTTCACACTCATTTCACCATCATCAAAGCATCTCTGACATGGTTCACACTTATTTGACCATCATCTATGCATCTCTGACATGGTTCGCACTCAGTTCACCATCATCTATGCATCTCTGACATGGTTTACACATACGTGACCATCACATATACATCTCTGACATGGTTCACAATCCGTTGACCATCATCTATGCATCTCTGACATGGTTCACACTCAGTTGACCATCATCTATGCATCTCTTACATGGTTCACACTTAGTTGACCATCATCTATGCATATCTAACATGGTTCACACTCAGTTGACCATCATCTATGCATCTCGGACATGGTTCACACGAAGTTGACCATCATCTATGCATCTCTGACATGGTTCACACTCAGTTGACCATCATCTATGCATCTCTGACATGGTTCACACTCAGTTGACCATCATCTATGCATCTCTAACATGGTTCACATATAGTTGACCATCATCTATGCATCTCTGACATAGTTCACACTCATTTCACCATCATCAAAGCATCTCTGACATGGTTCACACTTATTTGACCATCATCAATGCATCTCTGACATGGTTCGCACTCAGTTCACCATCATCTATGCATCTCTGACATGGTTTACACATACGTGACCATCACATATACATCTCTGACATGGTTCACACTCAGTTGACCATCATCTATGCATCTCTGACATGGTTCACACTCAGTTGACCATCATCTATGCATCTCTTACATGGTTCACACTTAGTTGACCATCATCTATGCATATCTAACATGGTTCACACTCAGTTGACCATCATCTAGCCATCTCTGACATGGTTCACACAGAGTTGACCATCATCTATGCATCTCTGACATGGTTCTCACTCAGTTGACCATAATCTATGCATCTCTGACATGGTTCACACTCAGTTGACCTTCATCTATGCATCTCTGACATGATTCACACATAGTTGACATCATCTATGCAACTATGACATGGTTCACACTTAATTGACCATCATCTATGCATCTCAGACATGGTTCACATATGGTTTACCATCATCTATGCATCTCTGACATGGTTCACACTCACTTAACAATCATGTATGCATCTCTGACATGGTTCACACATAGTTGACCATCATCTATGCATCTCTGACATGGTTCACATATGGTTGACCATCATCTATGCATCTCTGACAAGGTTCACATATGGTTGACCATTATCTATGCATCTCTGACATGGTTCACACTCGGTTGACCATTATCTATATATGCATCAATGATATGGTTGACACTCAGTTGACCATCATCTATGCATCTCTGACATGGTTCACATATGGTTGACCATCATCTATGCATCTATGACATGGTTCATACTCAGTTGACCATCATCTATGCATCTCTGACATGGTTCACACTCAGTTGACCATCAACTATGCATCTCTGACATGGTTCACATATAGGTGACCATCATATATGCATCTTTGACATGGATCACACAGTTAGAACTATCATTTATGCATCTCTGTCATGGTTCACACTCAGTTGCTATCATCTATGCATCTCTGACATGGTTCACATATAGTTTACCATTATATATGTATCTTTGTCATGGTTCACACTCATTTGACCATCATCTATGCATCTCTGACATGGTTCACACTCAATTGACCATCATATATGCATCTCTGAGATGGTTCACACATAGTTGACCATCATCTATGCATCTCTAACATGGTTCACATATGGTTGACCATCATCTATGCATCTCTGACATGGTTCACACTCAGTTGACCATCATCTATGCATCTCTCACATGGTTCAGATATGGTTGACCATCATTTATGCATCTCTGATATGATTCACACGTAGTTGACCATCATCTATGCATCTCTGACATGGTTCACACTCAGTTGACCATCATCTATGCATCTCTGACATGGTTCACATATAGTTGACCATCATATATGTATTTCTGACATGGTTCAAACATAGTTGTCATCATCTATGCATCTTTGACATGGTTCACAATCAGTTGACCATCATCTATGCATCTCTGAAATGGTTCAGATATGGTTGACCATCATCTATGCAACTCTGACATGATTCACACTTAGTTGACCATCATATATGCATCTCTGACATGGTTCACACTCAGTTGACCATCATCTATGCATCTCTGACATGGTTCACATATAGTTGACCATCATCTATGCATCTCTAACATGGTTCACACTCAGTTGACCATCATCTATGCATCTCGGACATGGTTCACACGTAGTTGACCATCATCTATGCATCTCTGACATGGTTCACACTCAGTTGACCATCATCTATGCATCTCTGACATGGTTCACACTCAGTTGACCATCATCTATGCATCTCTGACATGGTACACATATAGTTGACCATCATCTATGCATCTCTGACATAGTTCACACTCATTTCACCATCATCAAAGCATCTCTGACATGGTTCACACTTATTTGACCATCATCTATGCATCTCTGACATGGTTCGCACTCAGTTCACCATCATCTATGCATCTCTGACATGGTTTACACATACGTGACCATCACATATACATCTCTGACATGGTTCACAATCCGTTGACCATCATCTATGCATCTCTGACATGGTTCACACTCAGTTGACCATCATCTATGCATCTCTTACATGGTTCACACTTAGTTGACCATCATCTATGCATATCTAACATGGTTCACACTCAGTTGACCATCATCTATGCATCTCGGACATGGTTCACACGAAGTTGACCATCATCTATGCATCTCTGACATGGTTCACACTCAGTTGACCATCATCTATGCATCTCTGACATGGTTCACACTCAGTTGACCATCATCTATGCATCTCTAACATGGTTCACATATAGTTGACCATCATCTATGCATCTCTGACATAGTTCACACTCATTTCACCATCATCAAAGCATCTCTGACATGGTTCACACTTATTTGACCATCATCAATGCATCTCTGACATGGTTCGCACTCAGTTCACCATCATCTATGCATCTCTGACATGGTTTACACATACGTGACCATCACATATACATCTCTGACATGGTTCACACTCAGTTGACCATCATCTATGCATCTCTGACATGGTTCACACTCAGTTGACCATCATCTATGCATCTCTTACATGGTTCACACTTAGTTGACCATCATCTATGCATATCTAACATGGTTCACACTCAGTTGACCATCATCTAGCCATCTCTGACATGGTTCACACAGAGTTGACCATCATCTATGCATCTCTGACATGGTTCTCACTCAGTTGACCATAATCTATGCATCTCTGACATGGTTCACACTCAGTTGACCTTCATCTATGCATCTCTGACATGATTCACACATAGTTGACATCATCTATGCAACTATGACATGGTTCACACTTAATTGACCATCATCTATGCATCTCAGACATGGTTCACATATGGTTTACCATCATCTATGCATCTCTGACATGGTTCACACTCACTTAACAATCATGTATGCATCTCTGACATGGTTCACACATAGTTGACCATCATCTATGCATCTCTGACATGGTTCACATATGGTTGACCATCATCTATGCATCTCTGACAAGGTTCACATATGGTTGACCATTATCTATGCATCTCTGACATGGTTCACACTCGGTTGACCATTATCTATATATGCATCAATGATATGGTTGACACTCAGTTGACCATCATCTATGCATCTCTGACATGGTTCACATATGGTTGACCATCATCTATGCATCTATGACATGGTTCATACTCAGTTGACCATCATCTATGCATCTCTGACATGGTTCACACTCAGTTGACCATCAACTATGCATCTCTGACATGGTTCACATATAGGTGACCATCATATATGCATCTTTGACATGGATCACACAGTTAGAACTATCATTTATGCATCTCTGTCATGGTTCACACTCAGTTGCTATCATCTATGCATCTCTGACATGGTTCACATATAGTTTACCATTATATATGTATCTTTGTCATGGTTCACACTCATTTGACCATCATCTATGCATCTCTGACATGGTTCACACTCAATTGACCATCATATATGCATCTCTGAGATGGTTCACACATAGTTGACCATCATCTATGCATCTCTAACATGGTTCACATATGGTTGACCATCATCTATGCATCTCTGACATGGTTCACACTCAGTTGACCATCATCTATGCATCTCTCACATGGTTCAGATATGGTTGACCATCATTTATGCATCTCTGATATGATTCACACGTAGTTGACCATCATCTATGCATCTCTGACATGGTTCACACTCAGTTGACCATCATCTATGCATCTCTGACATGGTTCACATATAGTTGACCATCATATATGTATTTCTGACATGGTTCAAACATAGTTGTCATCATCTATGCATCTTTGACATGGTTCACAATCAGTTGACCATCATCTATGCATCTCTGAAATGGTTCAGATATGGTTGACCATCATCTATGCAACTCTGACATGATTCACACTTAGTTGACCATCATATATGCATCTCTGACATGGTTCACACTCAGTTGACCATCATCTATGCATCTCTGACATGGTTCACATATAGTTGACCATCATTTATGCATTTCTGACATGTTTCACACATAGTTGACCATCATCTATGCATATCTGACATGGTTCAAACTCAGTTGACCATCATCTATGCATCTCTGACATGGTTCACATTTGGTTGACCATCATCTATGCATCTCTGACATGGTTCTCACTCAGTTGACCATAATCTATGCATCTCTGACATGGTTCACACTCAGTTGACCTTCATCTATGCATCTCTGACATGATTCACACATAGTTGACATCATCTATGCAACTATGACATGGTTCACACTTAGTTGACCATCATCTATGCATCTCTGACATGGTTCACATATGGTTTACCATCATCTATGCATCTCTGACATGGTTCACACTCAGTTGACAATCATGTATGCATCTCTGACATGGTTCACACATAGTTGACCATCATCTATGCATCTCTGACATGGTTCACATATGGTTGACCATCATCTCTGCATCTCTGACAAGGTTCACATATGGTTGACCATCATCTATGCATCTCTGACATGGTTCACACTCGGTTGACCATTATCTATATATGCATCAATGATATGATTGACACTCAGTTGACCATCATCTATGCATCTCTGACATGGTTCACATATGTTTGACCATCATCTATGCATCTATGACATGGTTCATACTCAGTTGACCATCATCTATGCATCTCTGACATGGTTCACACTCAGTTAACAATCATGTATGCATCTCTGACATGGTTCACACATAGTTGACCATCATCTATGCATCTCTGACATAGTTCACATATGGTTGACCATCATCTATGCATCTCTGACAAGGTTCATATATGGTTGACCATCATCTATGCATCTCTGACATGGTTCACACTCGGTTGACCATTATCTATATATGCATCAATGATATGGTTGACACTCAGTTGACCATCATCTATGCATCTCTGACATGGTTCACATATGGTTGACCATCATCTATGCATCTATGACATGGTTCATACTCAGTTGACCATCATCTATGCATCTCTGACATGGTTCACACTCAGTTGACCATCAACTATGCATCTCTGACATGGTTCACATATAGTTGACCATCATATATGCATCTCTGACATGGTTCACATAGTTAGAACTATCATTTATGCATCTCTGTCATGGTTCACACTCAGTTGCTATCATCTATGCATCTCTGACATGGTTCACATATAGTTTACCATTATATATGTATCTTTGTCATGGTTCACACTCATTTGACCATCATCTATGCATCTCTGACATGGTTCACACTCAATTGACCATCATATATGCATCTCTGAGATGGTTCACACATAGTTGACCATCATCTATGCATCTCTAACATGGTTCACATATGGTTGACATTCATCGATGCATCTCTGACATGGTTCACACTCAGTTGACCATCATCTATGCATCTCTCACATGGTTCAGATATGGTTGACCATCATCTATGTAACTCTGACATGGTTTACACTCAGTTGACGATCATCTATGCATCTCTGACATAGATCACACTCAGTTGACCATCATCTATGCATCTCTGACATGGTTCACATATAGTTGACCATCATATATGTATTTCTGACATGGTTCACACATAGTTGACCATCATCTATGCATCTCTAAAATGGTTCACACTCAGTTGACCATCATTTATGCATCTCTGATATGATTCATACGTAGTTGACCATCATCTATGCATCTCTGACATGGTTCACACTCAGTTGACCATCATCTATGCATCTCTGACATGGTTCACATATAGTTGACCATCATATATGTATTTCTGACATGGTTCAAACATAGTTGTCATCATCTATGCATCTTTGACATGGTTCACACTCAGTTGACCATCATCTATGCATCTCTGAAATGGTTCAGATATAGTTGACCATCATCTATGCAACTCTGACATGATTCACACTTAGTTGACCATCATCTATGCATCTCTGACATGGTTCACACTCAGTTGACCATCATCTATGCATCTCTGACATGGTTCACATATAGTTGACCATCATTTATGCATTTCTGACATGTTTCACACATAGTTGACCATCATCTATGCATATCTGACATGGTTCACACTCAGTTGACCATCATCTATGTATCTCTGACATGGTTCACATTTGGTTGACCATCATCTATGCATCTCTGACATGGTTCTCACTCAGTTGACCATAATCTATGCATCTCTGACATGGTTCACACTCAGTTGACCATCATCTATGCATCTCTGACATAATTCACACATAGTTGACATCATCTATGCAACTATGACATGGTTCACACTTAGTTGACCATCATCTATGCATCTCTGACATGGTTCACATATGGTTTACCATCATCTATGCATCTCTGACATGGTTCACACTCAGTTGACAATCATGTATGCATCTCTGACATGGTTCACACATAGTTGACCATCATCTATGCATCTCTGACATGGTTCAAATATGGTTGACCATCATCTATGCATCTCTGACAAGGTTCACATGGTTGACCATCATCTATGCATCTCTGACATGGTTCACACTCGGTTTACCGTTATCTATATATGCATCAATGATATGGTTGACACTTAGTTGACCATCATCTATGCATCTCTGACATGGTTCACATATGGTTGACCATCATCTATGCATCTATGACATGGTTCAGACTCAGTTGACCATCATCTATGCATCTCTGACATGGTTCACACTCAGTTGACCATCAACTATGCATCTCTGACATGGTTCACATATAGTTGACCATCATATATGCATCTCTGACATGGTTCACACAGTTAGAACTATCATTTATGCATCTCTGTCATGGTTCACACTCAGTTGCTATCATCTATGCATCTCTGACATGGTTCACATATAGTTTACCATCATATATGTATCTTTGTCATGGTTCACACTCATTTGACCATCATCTATGCATCTCTGACATGGTTCACACTCAATTGACCATTATATATGCATCTCTGAGATGGTTCACACATAGTTGACCATCATCTATGCATCTCTAACATGGTTCACATATGGTTGACCATCATCTATGCATCTCTGACATGGTTCACACTCAGTTGACCATCATGTATGCATCTCTCACATGGTTCAGATATGGTTGACCATCATCTATGCAACTCTTACATGGTTTACACTCAGTTGACCATCATTTATGCATCTCTGACATGGTTCACACTCAGTTGACCATCATCTAAGCATCTCTGACATGGTTCACATATAGTTGACCATCATATATGCATTTCTGACATGGTTCACACATAGTTGACCATCATCTATGCATCTCTAAAATGGTTCACACTCAGTTGACCATCATTTATGCATCTCTGATATGATTCACACATAGTTGACCATCATCTATGCATCTCTGACATGGTTCACATATGGTTGACCATCATCTATGCATCTCTGACAAGGTTCACATATGGTTGACCATCATCTATGCATCTCTGACATGGTTCACACTCGGTTGACCATTATCTATATATGCATCAATGATATGGTTGACACTCAGTTGACCATCATCTATGCATCTCTGACATGGTTCACATATGTTTGACCATCATCTATGCATCTATGACATGGTTCATACTCAGTTGACCATCATCTATGCATCTCTGACATGGTTCACACTCAGTTAACAATCATGTATGCATCTCTGACATGGTTCACACATATTTGACCATCATCTATGCATCTCTGACATGGTTCACATATGGTTGACCATCATCTATGCATCTCTGACAAGGTTCACATATGGTTGACCATCATCTGTGCATCTCTGACATGGTTCACACTCGGTTGACCATTATCTATATATGCATCAATGATATGGTTGACACTCAGTTGACCATCATCTATGCATCTCTGACATGGTTCACATATGGTTGACCATCATCTATGCATCTATGACATGGTTCATACTCAGTTAACCATCATCTATGCATCTCTGACATGGTTCACACTCAGTTGACCATCAACTATGCATCTCTGACATGGTTCACATATAGTTGACCATCATATATGCATCTCTGACATGGTTCACATAGTTAGAACTATCATTTATGCATCTCTATCATGGTTCACACTCAGTTGCTATCATCTATGCATCTCTGACATGGTTCACATATAGTTTACCATTATATATGTATCTTTGTCATGGTTAACACTCATTTGACCATCATCTATGCATCTCTGACATGGTTCACACTCAATTGACCATCATATATGCATCTCTGAGATGGTTCACACATAGTTGACCATCATCTATGCATCTTTAACATGGTTCACATATGGTTGACATTCATCGATGCATCTCTGACATGGTTCACACTCAGTTGACCATCATCTATGCATCTCTCACATGGTTCAGATATGGTTGACCATCATCTATGTAAATCTGACATGGTTTACACTCAGTTGACCATCATCTATGCATCTCTGACATAGATCACACTCAGTTGACCATCATCTATGCATCTCTGACATGGTTCACATATAGTTGACCATCATATATGCATTTCTGACATGGTTCACACATAGTGGACCATCATCTATGCATCTCTAAAATGGTTCACACTCAGTTGACCATCATTTATGCATCTCTGATATGATTCACACGTAGTTGACCATCATCTATGCATCTCTGACATGGTTCACACTCAGTTGACCATCATCTATGCATCTCTGACATGGTTCACATATAGTTGACCATCATATATGTATTTCTGACATGGTTCAAACATAGTTGTCATCATCTATGCATCTTTGACATGGTTCACACTCAGTTGACCATCATCTATGCATCTCTGAAATGGTTCAGATATAGTTAACCATCATCTATGCAACTCTGACATGATTCACACTTAGTTGACCATCATCTATGCATCTCTGACATGGTTCACACTCAGTTGACCATCATCTATGCATCTCTGACATGGTTCACATATAGTTGACCATCATTTATGCATTTCTGACATGTTTCACACATAGTTGACCATCATCTATGCATATCTGACATGGTTCACACTCAGTTGACCATCATCTATGTATCTCTGAGATGGTTCACATTTGGTTGACCATCATCTATGCATCTCTGACATGGTTCTCACTCAGTTGACCATAATCTATGCATCTCTGACATGGTTCACACTCAGTTGACCATCATCTATGCATCTCTGACATAATTCACACATAGTTGACATCATCTATGCAACTATGACATGGTTCACACTTAGTTGACCATCATCTATGCATCTCTGACATGGTTCACATATGGTTTACCATCATCTATGCATCTCTGACATGGTTCACACTCAGTTGACCATCATGTATGCATCTCTGACATGGTTCACACATAGTTGACCATCATCTATGCATCTCTGACATGGTTCAAATATGGTTGACCATCATCTATGCATCTCTGACAAGGTTCACATATGGTTGACCATCATCTATGCATCTCTGACATGGTTCACACTCGGTTTACCGTTATCTATATATGCATCAATGATATGGTTGACACTTAGTTGACCATCATCTATGCATCTCTAACATGGTTCACATATGGTTGACCATCATCTATGCATCTATGACATGGTTCAGACTCAGTTGACCATCATCTATGCATCTCTGACATGGTTCACACTCAGTTGACCATCAACTATGCATCTCTGACATGGTTCACATATAGTTGACCATCATATATGCATCTCTGACATGGTTCACACAGTTAGAACTATCATTTATGCATCTCTGTCATGGTTCACACTCAGTTGCTATCATCTATGCATCTCTGACATGGTTCACATATAGTTTACCATCATATATGTATCTTTGTCATGGTTCACACTCATTTGACCATCATCTATGCATCTCTGACATGGTTCACACTCAATTGACCATCATATATGCATCTCTGAGATGGTTCACACATAGTTGACCATCATCTATGCATCTCTAACATGGTTCACATATGGTTGACCATCATCTATGCATCTCTGACATGGTTCACACTCAGTTGACCATCATCTATGCATCTCTCACATGGTTCAGATATGGTTGACCATCATCTATGCAACTCTTACATGGTTTACACTCAGTTGACCATCATTTATGCATCTCTGACATGGTTCACACTCAGTTGACCATCATCTAAGCATCTCTGACATGGTTCACATATAGTTGACCATCATATATGCATTTCTGACATGGTTCACACATAGTTGACCATCATCTATGCATCTCTAAAATGGTTCACACTCAGTTGACCATCATTTATGCATCTCTGATATGATTCACACATAGTTGACCATCATCTATGCATCTCTGACATGGTTCACACTCAGTTACCATCATCTATGCATCTCTGACATGGTTCACATATAGTTGACCATCATATATGTATTTCTGACATGGTTCAAACATAGTTGTCATCATCTATGCATCTTTGACATGGTTCACACTCAGTTGACCATCATCTATGCATCTCTGAAATGGTTCAGATATAGTTGACCATCATCTATGCAACTCTGACATGATTCACACTTAGTTGACCATCATCTATGCATCTCTGACATGGTTCACACTCAGTTGACCATCATCTATGCATCTCTGACATGGTTCACATATAGTTGACCATCATTTATGCATTTCTAACATGTTTCACACATAGTTGACCATCATCTATGCATATCTGACATGGTTCACACTCAGTTGACCATCATCTATATATCTCTGACATGGTTCACATTTGGTTGACCATCATCTATGCATCTCTAACATGGTTCTCACTCAGTTGACCATAATCTATGCATCTCTGACATAGTTCACACTCAGTTGACCATCATCTATGCATCTCTGACATAATTCACACATAGTTGACATCATCTATGCAACTATGACATGGTTCACACTTAGTTGACCATCATCTATGCATCTCTGACATGGTTCACATATGGTTTACCATCATCTATGCATCTCTGACATGGTTCACACTCAGTTGACAATCATGTATGCATCTCTGACATGGTTCACACATAGTTGACCATCATCTATGCATCTCTGACATGGTTCAAATATGGTTGACCATCATCTATGCATCTCTGACAAGGTTCACATATGGTTGACCATCATCTATGCATCTCTGACATGGTTCACACTCGGTTTACCGTTATCTATATATGCATCAATGATATGGTTGACACTTAGTTGACCATCATCTATGCATCTCTGACATGGTTCACATATGGTTGACCATCATCTATGCATTTATGACATGGTTCAGACTCAGTTGACCATCATCTATGCATCTCTGACATGGTTCACACTCAGTTGACCATCAACTATGCATCTCTGACATGGTTCACATATAGTTGACCATCATATATGCATCTCTGACATGGTTCACACAGTTAGAACTATCATTTATGCATCTCTGTCATGGTTCACACTCAGTTGCTATCATCAATGCATCTCTGACATGGTTCACATATAGTTTACCATCATATATGTATCTTTGTCATGGTTCACACTCATTTGACCATCATCTATGCATCTCTGACATGGTTCACACTCAATTGACCATCATATATGCATCTCTGAGATGGTTCACACATAGTTGACCATCATCTATGCATCTCTAACATGGTTCACATATGGTTGACCATCATCCTTGCATCTCTGACATGGTTCACACTCAGTTGACCATCATCTATGCATCTCTCACATGGTTCAGATATGGTTGACCATCATCTATGCAACTCTTACATGGTTTACACTCAGTTGACCATCATTTATGCATCTCTGACATGGTTCACACTCAGTTGACCATCATCTAAGCATCTCTGACATGGTTCACATATAGTTGACCATCATATATGCATTTCTGACATGGTTCACACATAGTTGACCATCATCTATGCATCTCTAAAATGGTTCACACTCAGTTGACCATCATTTATGCATCTCTGATATGATTCACACGTAGTTGACCATCATCTATGCATCTCTGACATGGTTCACACTCAGTTGACCATCATCTATGCATCTCTGACATGGTTCACATATAGTTGACCATCATATATGTATTTCTGACATGGTTCAAACATAGTTGTCATCATCTATGCATCTTTGACATGGTTCACACTCAGTTGACCATCATCTATGCATCTCTGAAATGGTTCAGATATAGTTGACCATCATCTATGCAACTCTGACATGATTCACACTTAGTTGACCATCATCTATGCATCTCTGACATGGTTCACACTCAGTTGACCATCATCTATGCATCTCTGACATGGTTCACATATAGTTGACCATCATTTATGCATTTCTAACATGTTTCACACATAGTTGACCATCATCTATGCATATCTGACATGGTTCACACTCAGTTGACCATCATCTATATATCTCTGACATGGTTCACATTTGGTTGACCATCATCTATGCATCTCTAACATGGTTCTCACTCAGTTGACCATAATCTATGCATCTCTGACATAGTTCACACTCAGTTGACCATCATCTATGCATCTCTGACATAATTCACACATAGTTGACATCATCTATGCAACTATGACATGGTTCACACTTAGTTGACCATCATCTATGCATCTCTGACATGGTTCACATATGGTTTACCATCATCTATGCATCTCTGACATGGTTCACACTCAGTTGACAATCATGTATGCATCTCTGACATGGTTCACACATAGTTGACCATCATCTATGCATCTCTGACATGGTTCAAATATGGTTGACCATCATCTATGCATCTCTGACAAGGTTCACATATGGTTGACCATCATCTATGCATCTCTGACATGGTTCACACTCGGTTTACCGTTATCTATATATGCATCAATGATATGGTTGACACTTAGTTGACCATCATCTATGCATCTCTGACATGGTTCACATATGGTTGACCATCATCTATGCATTTATGACATGGTTCAGACTCAGTTGACCATCATCTATGCATCTCTGACATGGTTCACACTTAGTTGACCATCAACTATGCATCTCTGACATGGTTCACATATAGTTGACCATCATATATGCATCTCTGACATGGTTCACACAGTTAGAACTATCATTTATGCATCTCTGTCATGGTTCACACTCAGTTTCTATCATCAATGCATCTCTGACATGGTTCACATATAGTTTACCATCATATATGTATCTTTGTCATGGTTCACACTCATTTGACCATCATCTATGCATCTCTGACATGGTTCACACTCAATTGACCATCATATATGCATCTCTGAGATGGTTCACACATAGTTGACCATCATCTATGCATCTCTAACATGGTTCACATATGGTTGACCATCATCCATGCATCTCTGACATGGTTCACACTCAGTTGACCATCATCTATGCATCTCTCACATGGTTCAGATATGGTTGACAATCATCTATGCAACTCTTACATGGTTTACACTCAGTTGACCATCATTTATGCATCTCTGACATGGTTCACACTCAGTTGACCATCATCTAAGCATCTCTGACATGGTTCACATATAGTTGACCATCATATATGCATTTCTGACATGGTTCACACATAGTTGACCATCATCTATGCATCTCTAAAATGGTTCACACTCAGTTGACCATCATTTATGCATCTATGATATGATTCACACGTAGTTGACCATCATCTATGCATCTCTGACATGGTTCACACTCAGTTGACCATCATCTATGCATCTCTAACATGGTTCACATATAGTTGACCATCATATATGTATTTCTGACATGGTTCAAACATAGTTGTCATCATCTATGCATCTTTGACATGGTTCACACTCAGTTGACCATCATCTATGCATCTCTGAAATGGTTCAGATATGGTTGACCATCATCTATACAACTCTGACATGATTCACACTTAGTTGACCATCATCTATGCATCTCTGACATGGTTTACACTCAGTTGACCATCATCTATGCATCTCTGACATGGTTCACATATAGTTGACCATCATTTATGCATTTCTGACATGGTTCACGCATAGTTGACCATCATCTATGCATATCTGACATGGTTCACACTCAGTTGACCACCATCTATGCATCTTTGACAAGGTTCACACTCAGTTGACCATCATCTATGCATCTCTGACATGGTTCACATATAGTTGACCATCATATATGCATTTCTGACATGGTGCACACATAGTTGACCATGATCTATGCCTCTCTAACAAGGTTCACACTCAGTTGACCATCATATATGCATCTCTGACATGGTTCACACAGAGTTGACCATCATCTATGCATCTCTGACATGGTTCACATTTGGTTGACCATCATCTATGCATCTCTGACATGGTTCACATATGGTTGAACATCTTCTATGCAT
Organism: Lathyrus tuberosus; assembly: GCA_022829125.1. Lineage (NCBI taxonomy): Eukaryota > Viridiplantae > Streptophyta > Magnoliopsida > Fabales > Fabaceae > Lathyrus > Lathyrus tuberosus. The sequence goes on along the minus strand of JALAZF010000532.1, from coordinate 3,704,092 downwards.
CTCTGACATGGTTCTCACTCAGTTGACCATAATCTATGCATCTCTGACATGGTTCACACTCAGTTGACCTTCATCTATGCATCTCTGACATGGTTCACACATAGTTGACATCATCTATGCAACTATGACATGGTTCACACTTAGTTGACCATCATCTATGCATCTCTGACATGGTTCACATATGGTTTACCATCATCTATGCATATCTGACATGGTTCACACTCAGTTGACAATCATGTATGCATCTCTGACATGGTTCACACATAGTTGACCATCATCTATGCATCTCTGACATGGTTCACATATGGTTGACCATCATCTTTGCATCTCTGACAAGGTTCACATATGGTTGACCATCATCTATGCATCTCCGACATGGTTCACACTCGGTTGACCATTATCTATATATGCATCAATGATATGATTGACACTCAGTTGACCATCATCTATGCATCTCTGACATGGTTCACATATGGTTGACCATCATCTATGCATCTATGACATGGTTCATACTCAGTTGACCATCATCTATGCATCTCTGACATGGTACACACTCATTTGACCATCATCTATGCATCTCTGACATGGTTCACACTCAATTGACCATCATATATGCATCTTTGACATGGTTCACATATGGTTGACCATCATCTATGCATCTCTGACATGGTTCACACTCAATTGACCATCATCTATGCATCTCTGACATGGTTCACACTCAGTTCACCATCATCTATGCATCTCTGACATGGTTTACTCATAGTTGACCATAACATATGCATCTCTGACATGGTTCACACTCAGTTGACCATTATCCATGCCTCTCTGACATGGGTCACACTCAGTTAACCATCATCAATGCATCTCTAAAATGGTTCACACTCAGTTGACCATCATCTATGCATCTCTGACATGGTTCACATATAGTTGACCATTATATATGCATCTCTGACATGGTTCACACATAATTGACCATCATCTATAAATCTCTAACATGGTTCACACTCAGTTGACCATCATCTATGCATCTCGGACATGGTTCACATGTAATTGACCATCATCTATGCATCTCTGACATGGTTCACACTCAGTTGACCATCATCTATGCATCTCTGACATGGTTCACATATAGTTGACCATCATCTATGCATCTCTGACATAGTTCACACTCATTTCACCATCATCAAAGCATCTCGGACATGGTTCACACTTAGTTGACCATCATCTATGCATCTCTGACATGGTTCACACTCAGTTCACCATCATCTATGCATCTATGACATGGTTTACACATACTAGACCATCACATATGCATCTCTGACATGGTTCACACTCAGTTGACCATCATCTATGCATCTCTGACATGGTTCACACTTAGTTGACCATCATCTATGCATCTCTTACATGGTTCACACTTAGTTGGCCATCATCTATGCATATCTAACATGGTTCACACTCAGTTGACCATCATCTAGGCATCTCTGACATGGTTCACACATAGTTGACCATCATCTATGCATCTCTGACATGGTTCACATATGGTTGACCATCATCTATGCATCTCTGACATGGTTCACATATGGTTGACCATCATCTATGCATCTCTGACATGGTTCTCACTCAGTTGACCATAATCTATGCATCTCTGAATTGGTTCACACTCAGTTGACCATCATCTATGCACCTCTGACATGGTTCACATATAGTTGACATCATCTATGCAACTATGACATGGTTCACACTTATTTGACCATCATCTATGCATCTCTGACATGGTTCACATATGGTTTACCATCATCTATGCATCTCTGACATGGTTCACATATGGTTGACCATCATCTATGCATCTCTGACATGGTTCTCACTCAGTTGACCATAATCTATGCATCTCTGAATTGGTTCACACTCAGTTGACCATCATCTATGCACCTCTGAAATGGTTCACATATAGTTGACATCATCTATGCAACTATGACATGGTTCACACTTATTTGACCATCATCTATGCATCTCTGACATGGTTCACATATGGTTTACCATCATCTATGCATCTCTGACATGGTTCACACTCAGTTGACCATCATCCATGCATCTCTGACATGGTTCACACTCAGTTGACAATCATGTATGCATCTCTGACATGGTTCACACATAGTTGACCATCATCTATGCATCTCTGACATGGTTCACATATGGTTGACCACCATCTTTGCATCTCTGACAAGGTTCACATATGGTTGACCATCATCTATGCATCTCTGACATGGTTCACACTCGGTTGACCATTATCTATATATGCATCAATGATATGGTTGACACTCAGTTGACCATCATCTATGCATCTCTGACATGGTTCACATATGGTTGACCATCCTCTATGCATCTATGACATGGTTCATACTCAGTTGACCATCATCTATGCATCTCTGACATGGTACACACTCATTTGACCATCATCTATGCATCTCTGACATGGTTCACACTCAATTGACCATCATATATGCATCTCTGACATGGTTCACATATGGTTGACCATCATCTATGCATCTCTGACATGGTTCACACTCAGTTGACCATCATCTATGCATCTCTGACATGGTTCACACTCAGTTCACCATCATCTATGCATCTCTGACATGGTTTACTCATAGTTGACCATAACATATGCATCTCTGACATGGTTCACACTCAGTTGACCATTATCCATGGCTCTCTGACATGGGTCACACTCAGTTGACCATCATCAATGCATCTCTAAAATGGTTCACACTCAGTTGACCATCATCTATGCATCTCTGACATGGTTCACATATAGTTGACCATTATATATGCATCTCTGACATGGTTCACACATAATTGACCATCATCTATAAATCTCTAACATGGTTCACACTCAGTTAACCATCATCTATGCATCTCGGACATGGTTCACATGTAATTGACCATCATCTATGCATCTCTGACATGGTTCACACTCAGTTGACCATCATCTATGCATCTCTGACATGGTTCACACTCAGTTGACCATCATCTATGCATCTCTGACATGGTTCACATATAGTTGACCATCATCTATGCATCTCTGACATAGTCCACACTCATTTCACCATCATCAAAGCATCTCGGACATGGTTCACACTTAGTTGACCATAATCTATGCATCTCTGACATGGTTCACACTCAGTTCACCATCATCTATGCATCTCTGACATGGTTTACACATACTAGACCATCACATATGCATCTCTGACATGGTTCACACTCAGTTGACCATCATCTATGCATCTCTGACATGGTTCACACTTAGTTGACCATCATCTATGCATCTCTTACATGGTTCACACTTAGTTGGCAATCATCTATGCATATCTAACATGGTTCACACTCAGTTGACCATCATCTAGGCATCTCTGACATGGTTCACACATAGTTGACCATCATCTATGCATCTCTGACATGGTTCACATATGGTTGACCATCATCTATGCATCTCTGACATGGTTCACATATGGTTGACCATCATCTATGCATCTCTGACATGGTTCTCACTCAGTTGACCATAATCTATGCATCTCTGAATTGGTTCACACTCAGTTGACCATCATCTATGCACCTCTGACATGGTTCACATATAGTTGACACCATCTATGCAACTATGACATGGTTCACACTTATTTGACCATCATCTATGCATCTCTGACATGGTTCACATATGGTTTACCATCATCTATGCATCTCTGACATGGTTCACATATGGTTGACCATCATCTATGCATCTCTGACATGGTTCTCACTCAGTTGACCATAATCTATGCATCTCTGAATTGGTTCACACTCAGTTGACCATCATCTATGCACCTCTGACATGGTTCACATATAGTTGACATCATCTATGCAACTATGAAATGGTTCACACTTATTTGACCATCATCTATGCATCTCTGACATGGTTCACATATGGTTTACCATCATCTATGCATCTCTGACATGGTTCACACTTAGTTGACCATCATCCATGCATCTCTGACATGGTTCACACTCAATTGACAATCATCTATGCATCTCTGACATGGTTCACACATAGTTGACCATCATCTATGCATCTATGACATGGTTCACATATGGTTGACCATCATCTATGCATCTTTGACAAGGTTCACATATGGTTGACCATCATCTATGCATCTCTGACATGGTTCACACTCGGTTGACCATTATCTATATATGCATCAACGATATGGTTGACACTCAGTTGACCATCATCTATGCATCTCTGACATGGTTCACATATGGTTGACCATCATCTTTCCATCTCTGACATGGTTCACACTCAGTTGACCATCATCTATGCATCTCTGACATGGTTCACACTCAGTTGACCATCATCTATGCATCTCTGACATGGTTCACATATAGTTGACCATCATATATGCATCTCTGACATGGTTCACATAGTGTGAACTATCATCTATGCATCCCTGACATGGTTCACACTCAGTTGACTATCATCTATGCATCTCTGACATGGTTCACATATAATTTACCATCATATATGCATCTTTGTCATGGTTCACACTCATTTGACCATCATCTACGCATCTCTGACATGGTTCACACTCAATTGACCATCATATATGCATCTCTGACAGGGTTCACACATAGTTGACCATCATCTATGCATCTCTGACATGGTTCACATATGGTTTACCATCATCTATGCATCTCTGACATGGTTCACACTCAGTTGACCATCATCCATGCATCTCTGACATGGTTCACACTCAGTTGACAATCATGTATGCATCTCTGACATGGTTCACACATAGTTGACCAGCATCTATGCATCTCTGACATGGTTCACATATGGTTGACCATCATCTATGCATCTCTAACAAGGTTCACATATGGTTGACCATCATCTATGCATCTCTGACATGGTTCGCACTAGGTTGACCATTATCTATATATGCATCAACGATATGGTTGACACTCAGTTGACCATCATCTATGCATCTCTGACATGGTTCACATATAGTTGACATCATCTATGCAACTATGACATGGTTCACACTTATTTGACCATCATCTATGCATCTCTGACATGGTTCACATATGGTTTACCATCATCTATGCATCTCTGACATGGTTCACACTTAGTTGACCATCATCCATGCATCTCTGACATGGTTCACACTCAATTGACAATCATCTATGCATCTCTGACATGGTTCACACATAGTTGACCATCATCTATGCATCTATGACATGGTTCACATATGGTTGACCATCATCTATACATCTTTGACAAGGTTCACATATGGTTGACCATCATCTATGCATATCTGACATGGTTCACACTCGGTTGACCATTATCTATATATGCATCAACGATATGGTTGACACTCAGTTGACCATCATCTATGCATCTCTGACATGGTTCACTTATGGTTGACCATCATCTTTCCATCTCTGACATGGTTCACACTCAGTTGACCATCATCTATGCATCTCTGACACGGTTCACACTCAGTTGACCATCATCTATGCATCTCTGACATGGTTCACATATAGTTGACCATCATATATGCATCTCTGACATGGTTCACATAGTGTGAACTATCATCTATGCATCTCTGACATGGTTCACACTCAGTTGACTATCATCTATGCATCTCTGACATGGTTCACATATAATTTACCATCATATATGCATCTTTGTCATGGTTCACACTCATTTGACCATCATCTACGCATCTCTGACATGGTTCACACTCAATTGACAATCATATATGCATCTCTGACAGGGTTCACACATAGTTGACCATCATCTATGCATCTCTGACATGGTTCACATATGGTTTACCATCATCTATGCATCTCTGACATGGTTCACACTCAGTTGACCATCATCCATGCATCTCTGACATGGTTCACACTCAGTTGACAATCATGTATGCATATCTGACATGGTTCACACATAGTTGACCATCATCTATGCATCTCTGACATGGTTCACATATGGTTGACCATCATCTATGCATCTCTGACAAGGTTCACATATGGTTGACCATCATCTATGCATCTCTGACATGGTTCACACTAGGTTGACCATTATCTATATATGCATCAACGATATGGTTAACACTCAGTTGACCATCATCTATGCATCTCTGACATGGTTCACATATGGTTGACCAACATCTTTCCATCTCCGACATGGTTCACACTCAGTTGACCATCATCTATGCATCTCTGACATGGTTCACACTCAGTTGACCATCATCTATGCATCTCTGACATGGTTCACATATAGTTGACCATCATATATGCATCTCTGACATGGTTCACATAGTGTGAACTATCATTTATGCATCTCTGACATGGTTCACACTCAGTTGACTATCATCTATGCATCACTGACATGGTTCACATATAATTTACCATCATATATGCATCTTTGTCACGGTTCACACTCATTTGACCATCATCTACGCATCTCTGACATGGTTCACACTCAATTGACCATCATATATGCATCTCTGACAGGGTTCACACATAGTTGACCATCATCTATGCATCTCTGACATGGTTCACATATGGTTTACCATCATCTATGCATCTCTGACATGGTTCACACTCAGTTGACCATCATCCATGCATCTCTGACATGGTTCACACTCAGTTGACAATCATGTATGCATCTCTGACATGGTTTACACATAGTTGACCATCATCTATGCATCTCTGAAATGGTTCACATATGGTTGACCATCATCTATGCATCTCTGACAAGGTTCACATATGGTTGACCATCATCTATGCATCTCTGACATGGTTCACACTCGGTTGACCATTATCAATATATGCATCAATGATATGGTTGACACTCAGTTGACCATCATCTATGCATCTCTGACATGGTTCACATATGGTTGACCATCATCTTTGCATCTCTGACATTGTTCACACTCAGTTAACCATCATCTATGCATCTCTGACATGGTTCACACTCAGTTGACCATCATCTATGCATCTCTGACATGGTTCACATATAGTTGACCATCATATATGCATCTCTGACATGGTTCACACTCAGTTGACTATCATCTATGCATCTCTGACATGGTTCACATATAATTTACCATCATATATGCATCTTTGTCATGGTTCACACTCATTTGACCATCATCTACACATCTCTGACATGGTTCACACTCAATTGACCATCATATATGTATCTCTGACAGGGTTCACACATAGTTGACCATCATCTATGCATCTCTGACATGGTTCACATATGGTTTACCATCATCTATGCATCTCTGACATGGTTCACACTCAGTTGACCATCATCCATGCATCTCTGACATGGTTCACACTCGGTTGACCATTATCTATATATGCATCAATGATATGGTTGACACTCAGTTGACCATCATCTATGCATCTCTGACATGGTTCACATATGGTTGACCATCATCTATGCTTCTCTGACATGGTTCATACTCAGTTGACCATCATCTATGCATCTCTGACATGGTTCACACTCAGTTGACCATCAACTATGCATCTATGACATGGTTCACATATAGTTGACCATCATATATGCATCTCTGACATGGTTCACATATAGTTTACCATCATATATGTATCTTTGTCATGGTTCACACTCATTTGACCATCATCTATGCATCTCTGACATGGTTCACACTCAATTGACCATCATATATGCATCTCTGAGATGGTTCACACATAGTTGACCATCATCTATGCATCTCTGACATGGTTCACATATGGTTGACCATCATCTATGTATCTCTGACATGGTTCACACTCAGTTGACCATCATCTATACATCTCTCACATGGTTCAGATATGGTTGACCATCATCTATGCAACTCTGACATGGTTTACACTCAGTTGACCATCAGCTATGCATCTCTGACATGGTTCACACTCAGTTGATCGTCATCTATGCATCTCTGACATGGTTCACATATAGTTGACCATCATATATGCATTTCTGACATGGTTCACACATAGTTGACCATCATCTATGCATCTCTAAAATGGTTCACACTCAGTTGACCATCATCTATGCATCTCTGATATGATCCACACATAGTTAACCATCATCTATGCATCTCTGACATGGTTCACACTCAGTCGACCATCATCTATGCATCTTTGACATGGTTCACATATAGTTGACCATCATATATGTATTTCTGACATGGTTCACACAGTGTGAACTATCATCTATGCATATGTAACATGGTTCACACTCAGTTGACCATCATCTATGCATCTCTATCATGGTTCACACTCATTTGACCTTCATCTATGCATCTCTGACATGGTTCACACTCAGTTGACCATCATCTATGCATCTCTGAAATGGTTCAGATATGGTTGACCATCATCTATGCAACTCTGACATGATTCATGCTCAGTTGACCATCATCTATAAGTCTCTGACATGGTTCACACTCAGTTGACTATCATCTATGCATCTCTGACATGGTTCACATATAGTTTACCATCATATATGTATCTTTGTCATGGTTCACACTCATTTGACCATCATCTATGCATCTCTGACATGGTTCACACTCAATTGACCATCATATATGCATCTCTGAGATGGTTCACACATAGTTGACCATCATCTATGCATCTCTGACATGGTTCACATATGGTTGACCATCATCTATGTATCTCTGACATGGTTCACACTCAGTTGACCATCATCTATGCATCTCTCACATGGTTCAGATATGGTTGACCATCATCTATGCAACTCTGACATGGTTTACACTCAGTTGACCATCAGCTATGCATCTCTGACATGGTTCACACTCAGTTGACCGTCATCTATGCATCTCTGACATGGTTCACATATAGTTGACCATCATATATGCATTTCTGACATGGTTCACACATAGTTGACCATCATCTATGCATCTCTAAAATGGTTCACACTCAGTTGACCATCATCTATGCATCTCTGATATGATCCACACATAGTTGACCATCATCTATGCATCTCTGACATGGTTCACACTCAGTCGACCATCATCTATGCATCTTTGACATGGTTCACATATAGTTGACCATCATATATGTATTTCTGACATGGTTCACACAGTGTGAACTATCATCTATGCATATGTAACATGGTTCACACTCAGTTGACCATCATCTATGCATCTCTATCATGGTTCACACTCATTTGACCATCATCTATGCATCTCTGACATGGTTCACACTCAGTTGACCATCATCTATGCATCTCTGAAATGGTTCAGATATGGTTGACCATCATCTATGCAACTCTGACATGATTCATGCTCAGTTGACCATCATCTATGAGTCTCTGACATGGTTCACACTCAGTTGACCATCATCTATGCATCTCTGACATGGTTCACGTATAGTTGACCATCATTTATGAATTTCTGACATGGTTCACACATAGTTGACCATCATATATGCATATCTAACATGGTTCACACTCAGTTGACCATCATCTATGTATCTCTGACATGGTTCACACTCAGTTGACCATCATCTATGCATCTCTGACATGGTTCACATATAGTTGACCATCATATATGCATTTCTGACATGGTTCACACATAGTTGACCATCATCTATGCAACTCTAACAAGGTTCACACTCAGTTGACCATCATCTATGCATCTCTGACATGGTTCACACGTAGTTGACCATCATATATGCATCTCTGACATGGTCCACACAGTGTGAACTATCATCTATGCATCTCTGATATGGTTCACATATAGTTTACCATCATATATGCATATCTATCATGGTACACACTCATTTGACCATCATCTATGCATCTCTAACATGGTTCACACTCAATTAACCATCATATATGCATCTCTGACATGGTTCACATATTGTTGGCCATCATCTGTGCATCTCTGACATGGTTTACACTCAGTTGACCATCATCTATGCATCTCTGACATGGTTCACACTCAGTTCACCATCATCTGTGCATCTCTGACATGGTTTACTCATAGTTGACCATAACATATGCATCTCTGACATGGTTCACACTCAGTTGACCATTATCTATGCATCTCTGACATGGGTCACACTCAGTTGACCATCATCAATGCATCTCTAAAATGGTTCACACTCAGTTGACCATCATCTATGCATCTCTGACATGGTTCACATATAGTTGACCATTATATATGCATCTCTGACATGGTTCACACATAGTTGACCATCATCTATGCATCTCTAACATGGTTCACACTCAGTTGACCATCATCTATGCATCTCGGACATGGTTCACACGTAGTTGACCATCATCTATGCATCTCTGACATGGTTCACACTCAGTTGACCATCATCTATGCATCTCTGACATGGTTCACACTCAGTTGACCATCATCTATGCATCTCTGACATGGTTCACATATAGTTGACCATCATCTATGCATCTCTGACATAGTTCACACTCATTTCACCATCATCAAAGCATCTCTGACATGGTTCACACTTAGTTGACCATCATCTATGCATCTCTGACATGGTTCACACTCAGTTCACCATTATCTATGCAACTCTGAGATGGTTTACACATACTTGACAATCACATATGCATCTCTGACATGGTTCACACTCAGTTGACCATCATCTATGCATCTCTGACATGGTTCACACTTATTTGACCATCATCTATGCATCTCTTACATGGTTCACACTTAGTTGACCATCATCTATGCATATCTAACATGGTTCTCACTCAGTTGACCATCATCTAGGCATCTCTGACATGGTTCACACATAGTTGACCATCATCTATGCATCTCTGACATGGTTAACATATGGTTGACCATCATCTATGCATCTCTGACATGGTTCACATATGGTTGACCATCATCTATGCATCTCTGACATGGTTCTCACTAAGTTGACCATAATCTATGCATCTCTGACATGGTTCACACTCAGTTGACCATCATCTATGCATCTCTGACATGGTTCACACGTAGTTGACATCATCTATGCAACTATGACATGGTTCACACTTAGTTTACCATCATTTATGCATCTCTAACATGGTTCACATATGGTTTACCATCATCTATGCATCTCTAACATGGTTCACACTCAGTTGACCATCATCCATGCATCTCTGACATGGTTCACACTCAATTGACAATCATCTATGCATCTCTGACATGGTTCACACATAGTTGACCATCATCTATGCATCTCTGACATGGTTCACATATGGTTGACCATTATCTATGCATCTCTGACAAGGTTCACATATTGTTGACCATCATCTATGCATCTCTGACATAGTTCACACTCAGTTGACCATCATCTATGTATTACTGACATGGTTCACACTCAGTTGACCATCATCTATGCATCTCTGACATGGTTCACATATAGTTGACCATCATATATGCATCTTTGACATGGTTCACACAGTGTGAACTATCATCTATGCATCTCTGCATGGTTCACACTCAGTTGACTATCATCTATGCATCTTTGACATGGTTCACATATAATTTACCATCATATATGCATCTTTGTCATGGTTCACACTCATTTGACCATCATCTATGCATCTCTGACATGGTTCACACTCAATTGACCATCGTCTATACAACTCTGACATGGTTCACATATGGTTGACCATCATCTATGCATCTCTGACATGGTTCACATATAGTTGACCATCATATATGTATTTCTGACATGGTTCACACATAGTTGACATCATCTATGCATCTCTTACATGGTTCACACTCAGTTGACCATCATCTATGCATCTCTGACATGGTTCAGATACGGTTGACCATCATCTATCCAACTCTAACATGATTCACACTAAGTTGACCATCATCTATGCATCTCTGACATGGCTCACACTCAGTTGACCATCATCTATGCATCTCTGACATGGTTCACATATAGTTGACCATCATATAGGCATTTCTGACATGGTTCACACATTGTTGACCATCATCTATGCATATCTAACATGGTTCACACGCACTTGACCATCATCTATGCATCTTTGACATGGTTCACACTCAGTTGACCATCATCTATGCACCTCTGACATGGTTCACATATAGTTGACCATCATATATGCATTTCTGACATGGTTCACACATAGTTGACCTTCATCTATGCATCTCTAACAAGGTTCACACTCAATTGACCATCATCTATGCATCTATGACATGGTTCACACGTAGTTGACCATCATATATGCATCTCTGACATGGTTCACACAGTGTGAACTATCATCTATGCATATGTAACATGGTTCACACTCAGTTGACCATCATCTATGCATCTCTATCATGGTTCACACTCATTTGACCATCATCTATGCATCTCTGACATGGTTCACACTCAATTGACCATCATATATGCATCTCTGACAAGGTTCACATATGGTTGACCATCATCTATGCATCTCTAACAAGGTTCACACTCAGTTGACCATCATCTATGCATCTCTGACATGGTTCACACTCAGTTCACCATCATCTATGCATCTCTGACATGGTTTACTCATAGTTGACCATAACATATGCATCTCTGACATGGTTCACACTCAGTTGACCATTATCTATGCATCTCTGACATGGGTCACACTCAGTTGACCATCATCAATGCATCTCTAAAATGGTTCACACTCAATTGACCATCATCTTTGCATCTGTGACATGGTTCACATATAGTTGACCATCATATATGCATCTCTGACATGGTTCACACATAGTTGACCAACATCTATGCATCTCTAACATGGTTCACACTCAGTTGACCATCATTTATGCATCTCTGACATGGTTCACACGTAGTTGACCATCATCTATGCATCTCTGACATGGTTCATGTAACGGTCCGTTTTTAATATTTCCTTTTCCCGTGCTTTTTGGTGTTAAATGGTCGAGTCTTTATTTTTAATTGAGCAATATTTAGGTTAATTGCTAATTGGTGTGAATATATGTTATTTTTGCACATTGTGTATTTTTACCGTTTTTGAGAGTTTGCGGGGAAAATTGGAATAGAGGGTATTTGACATATTTCATAATTAATAGTGTTAGTTAATAATAGTTAGTTTAGATATTTATTAGAAATGTTTAGAATTTTTAAGTTAAGAAAATATAAAAGAAAATAGTTAGTATAAGTTTAGAAAAAGAAGAAAAAGAAAAGTTAGTAAGAGTTTCCCAAAAGAGAAGAAAAAGAGAGAAGAGGAAAAGAGAAGAGAAAGAAGAAAAGAGAGGAAAAACTTGTGAAGGAAGAAATCAATCTCCCAACTTTCTAGAACACGATTAAATCGGGTAAGGGTGTGAAACTCGGTTATTATATTGATTGTGTATGATTATGTATGTTTTGTGTGGATGTTTTGGTTGGTTTTCCATATGTTTCCGTTTATGCCGTATTGGACGAAATCGATAGAAACCGATGTTTTTATGGTCGAAAAGTCGTATAAATACATGTGTTGGTTGGTTATATGTATGTGAGCAGCTGTTTAAAGTTTCATGAAGTTTGGTTATGTTTTGGTTAGTTTTCGTTATGTTTCCGTTATTTTGTCCGTTTAGGTCGAATTGTAGGAAATCGATAAAAACCGATGTTTTCGCGGTTAGAATTCGAAATAAACTACGTAGTCGTATCGAGTAAGGTTAGGTCGTCGTATAGCGTGCTTTTTATTCGATTTGGTGATGTTTGAAAATTCTGGTTTTTGAAAGGTTGAAATTTAATCGAAAAATCGAACGTCGTAGAAATTTCGTTTATGTGTTCTAAATTGTTCTTATGTATTTGGTGGTGGAGCGTATATGTTTGTTTCGATGAAAATGTTCGATTTAGTCGAGTTTCCGGGCATTTCGGAAAAGTGGCAGCAAAGGAGAAATTTGAGAAATTTGATTTTTTGAGAAAAACAGGGCTATGAATCGATACATAACAGCTATGTATCGATACGAAATGGTTATGTATCGATACATAACCCTTATGCATCGATACATACTGAAGAAATTTGGGAAAACAGCATTTTCACTACACATGCGTCGACACATGCGTGCTATGTATCGATACATGTGGCCTCTATGCGTCGATACATAAGCCTATGTATCGATACATACTGTGTTGAACCATAAAATTCTGGTTTGTCGGAGAAACTTCGGAAATTCATATCTCTTGAACCGTAAGTCGGTTTTGATCCCCGTTCGAAGCGTTGGGAAGCTAACGAGATGTTCTTTCTAGGAAAAATAGTTTTGGGGTCTGAACTTGGTCCAATCGGTACAGTTTTTACGAACCGTTTCGTAGTGTCGGGCGTCCGGTTTATGTTTTTGCGTTATTTTGAAATATTCATATCTTGTTAACCGTTTATCGTTTTTAAGAGTTCTTTATACCGAATCGAAGCTGTCGATGAGTACTTTTTGATGATGATAGAAAATATTATTTTTGGCCGACTTTTAGCCAACTTTTTCAGAAAACCGAATAATGGAATTTTGAGTTATTTTTCAATATTGTAAGACATATTATGATATGTTATGAGATGGCTTGTGTGATGATTCTTTGATGGAAATTTGATGTTGTGGAATGTTATATTGGTGTTTGTGGCCATTTTGGGCAATTGTGTGCATTACTTTATATGTACTTGAAATACATGATTATTGTTAATGCATGAGCATTTGATGTTGGCATGAGTCATTAATGTGTCAAGTATCATGATATGCATTCTTGCATTGGAAGATTCATAGATGAATCAGTTTTATCGTCTTACGCCCTGAAATAATGGTAGAAGCGATTAATCACAAATGATTGTGCGCCCTGAAATAGTGGACTATGGCAATCGGATTGTGCGCCTTGAAATAGTGGTCTAAAGCAATCCATAAACGTCGTACGCCCTGAAATAATGGTTTATAGCGACGGGGAACATCGTAGGCCCGACGGGGAGTTACTGTATGTAACGAGCGATGATTCCAAGAGTTCCTGGGGGACTAATGAATTACAAGGTTGGATTGGTACCGCATGCGTAGAGTCGTTGTGTCGGTCTCTGTGCATTTGCATAATTCATTACATGAATGTTTATGTGTTGAATTTTGAGAAGGATTGGTTATGCATTGTGTTAATGTATATGCTTATGTGATTGATGTGTGAAATGGGTTTAATATGTCTTGTGTTGTTTACAAGTATCGTATTTGTGTGGTGAGAATAATTGTGCATATTTTGCTAAGTGTTATATAATGATATGCAATTATATTATAATCCTGTTTCTCACCCTTCTGCTGTGGTTTAATGTTGTAATGGCATTGCAGATTAGACGCTGGAGGTCTTTTGAGAAGATTAGTGTCTTCGTCTTTTTGTCGTTCCGTCGGCTCTGATATGTAACACGGGTAGTCGGGGTTCGAGTGTAGATGTTTCTTTTAGCTTGTATATAGTGGCCTTGTATGAATATGTATATGACATACTTATATTTTGTGATGACATCAGTTATGGATGTTCCGCTTTAATTCTGTAACTGAATGCTAATACTTTTCGAACGGAGTTCCTTTGTTTATAAAAACTATCCAGGTGTTATATATCTTTATGAGCAGGTTGTTTTTAGTTCACGTTGATGTGACATCTCTGTTTATATCTAAATGACTTAATCTTTGCTCTGATGTTTTATTATAAGATTAATTTTTTTTATTCCGTTTTTGTACGGGGTATAGAAGGGGTGTTACAGTTCACACTCAGTTGACCATCATCTATCCATCTCTGACATGGTTCACACTCAGTTGACCATCATCTATGCATCTCTGACATGGTTCACATGTAGTTGACCATCATCTATGCCTCTCTGACATAGTTCACACTCATTTCACCATCATCAAAGCATCTCTGACATGGTTCACACTTAGTTGACCATCATCTATGCATCTCTGACATGGTTCACACTCAGTTCACCATCATCTATGCATCTCTGACATGGTTTACACATACTTGACCATCACATATGCATCTCTGACATGGTTCACACTCAGTTGACCATCATCTATGCATCTCTGACATGATTCACACTAAGTTGACCATCATCTATGCATCTCTTACATGGTTCACACTTAGTTGACCATCATCTATGCATATCTAACATGGTTCACACTTAGTTGACCATCATATATGTATCTTTGTCATGGTTCTCACTCATTTGACCATTATCTATGCATCTCTGACATGGTTCACACTCAATTGACCATCATATATGCATCTCTGAGATGGTTCACACATAGTTGACCATCATCTATGCATCTCTGACATGGTTCACATATGGTTGACCATCATCTATGCATCTCTGACATGGTTCACACTCAGTTGACCATCATCTATGCATCTCTCACATGGTTCAGATATGGTTGACCATCATCTATGCAACTCTGACATGGTTTACACTCAGTTGACCATCATCTTTGCATCTCTGACATGGTTCACACTCTGTTGACCGTCATCTATGCATCTATGACATGGTTCACATATAGTTGACCATCATATATGCATTTCTGACATGGTTCACACATAGTTGACCATCATCTATGCATCTCTAAAATTGTTCACACTCAGTTGACCATCATCTATGCATCTCTGATATGATTCACACGTAGTTGACCATCATCTATGCATCTCAGACATGGTTCACACTTAGTTGACCATCATCTATACATCTCTGACATGGTACACATATAGTTGACCATCATATATGTATTTCTGACATGGTTCAAACATAGTTTTCATCATCTATGCATCTCTGACATGGTTCACACTCAGTTGACCATCATCTATGCATCTCTGAAATTTTTCAGATATGGTTGACCATCATCTATGCAACTCTGACACGATTCACACTCAGTTGACCATCATCTATGAGTCTCTGACATGGTTCACACTCAGTTGACCATCATCTATGCATCTCTGACATGGTTCACATATAGTTGACCATCATTTATGCATTTCTGACATGGTTCACACATAGTTGACCATCATCTATGCATATCTAACATGGTTCATACTCAGTTGACCATCATCTATGTATCTCTGACATGGTTCACACTCAGTTGACCATCATCTATGCATCTCTGACATGGTTCACATATAGTTGACCATCATACATGCATTTCTGACATGGTTCACACATAGTTGACCATCATCTATGCATCTCTAACAAGGTTCACACTCAGTTGCCCATCATCTATGCATCTCTGACATGGTTCACACGTAGTTGACCATCATATATGCATCTCTGACATGGTTCACACAGTGTGAACTATCATCTATGCATCTCTGATATGGTTCACATATAGTTTACCATCATATATGTATCTCTATCATGGTACACACTCATTTAACCATCATCTATGCATCTCTGACATGGTTCACACTCAATTGACCATCATATATGCATCTCTGACATGGTTCACATATGGTTGGCCATCATCTATGCATCTCTGACATGGTTTACACTCAGTTGACCATCATCTATGCATCTCTGACATGGTTCACACTCAGTCCACCATCATATATGCATCTCTGACATGGTTTACTCATAGTTGACCATAACATATGCATCTCTGACATGGTTCACACTTAGTTGACAATTATCTATGCATCTCTGACATGGGTCACACTCAGTTGACCATCATCAATGCATCCCTAAAATGGTTCACACTCAGTTGACCATCATCTATGCATCTCTGACATGGTTCACATATAGTTGACCATTATATATGCGTCTCTGACATGGTTCACACATAGTCGGCCATCATCTATGCATCTCTAACATGGTTCACACTCAGTTGACCATCATCTATGCATCTCGGACATGGTTCACACGTAGTTGACCATCATCTATGCATCTCTGACATGGTTCACACTCAGTTGACCATCATCTATGTATCTCTGACATGGTTCACACTCAGTTGACCATCATCTATGCATCTCTGACATGGTTCACATATAGTTGACCATTATATATGCATCTCTGACATGGTTCACACATAGTCGACCATCATCTATGCATCTCTAACATGGTTCACACTCAGTTGACCATCATCTATGCATCTCGGACATGGTTCA
This sequence comes from Lathyrus tuberosus, assembly GCA_022829125.1. Classification (NCBI taxonomy): domain Eukaryota; kingdom Viridiplantae; phylum Streptophyta; class Magnoliopsida; order Fabales; family Fabaceae; genus Lathyrus; species Lathyrus tuberosus. The sequence goes on along the minus strand of JALAZF010000532.1, from coordinate 3,685,963 downwards.
CACGTAGTTGACCATCATCTATGTATCTCTGATATGATTCACACGTAGTTGACCATCATCTATGCATCTCTGACATGGTTCACACTCAGTTGACCATCATCTATGCATCTCTGACATGGTTCACATATAGTTGACCATCATATATGTATTTCTGACATGGTTCACACTCAGTTGACCATCATCTATGCATCTCTGACATGGTTCACACTCAGTTGACCATCATCTATGCATCTCTGAAATGGTTCAGATATGGTTGACCATCCTCTATGCAACTCTGACATGATGCACACTCAGTTGACCATCATCTATGAGTCTCTGACATGGTTCACACTCAGTTGACCATCATCTATGTATCTCTGACATGGTTCACACTCAGTTGACCATCATCTATGCATCTCTGACATGGTTCACATATAGTTGACCATCATACATGCATTTCTGACATGGTTCACACATAGTTGACCATCATCTATGCATCTCTAACAAGGTTCACACTCAGTTGCCCATCATCTATGCATCTCTGACATGGTTCACACGTAGTTGACCATCATATATGCATCTCTGACATGGTTCACACAGTGTGAACTATCATCTATGCATCTCTGATATGGTTCACATATAGTTTACCATCATATATGTATCTCTATCATGGTACACACTCATTTAACCATCATCTATGCATCTCTGACATGGTTCACACTCAATTGACCATCATATATGCATCTCTGACATGGTTCACATATGGTTGGCCATCATCTATGCATCTCTGACATGGTTTACACTCAGTTGACCATCATCTATGCATCTCTGACATGGTTCACACTCAGTCCACCATCATATATGCATCTCTGACATGGTTTACTCATAGTTGACCATAACATATGCATCTCTGACATGGTTCACACTTAGTTGACAATTATCTATGCATCTCTGACATGGGTCACACTCAGTTGACCATCATCAATGCATCCCTAAAATGGTTCACACTCAGTTGACCATCATCTATGCATCTCTGACATGGTTCACATATAGTTGACCATTATATATGCGTCTCTGACATGGTTCACACATAGTCGGCCATCATCTATGCATCTCTAACATGGTTCACACTCAGTTGACCATCATCTATGCATCTCGGACATGGTTCACACGTAGTTGACCATCATCTATGCATCTCTGACATGGTTCACACTCAGTTGACCATCATCTATGTATCTCTGACATGGTTCACACTCAGTTGACCATCATCTATGCATCTCTGACATGGTTCACATATAGTTGACCATTATATATGCATCTCTGACATGGTTCACACATAGTCGACCATCATCTATGCATCTCTAACATGGTTCACACTCAGTTGACCATCATCTATGCATCTCGGACATGGTTCACACGTAGTTGACCATCATCTATGTATCTCTGATATGATTCACACGTAGTTGACCATCATCTATGCATCTCTGACATGGTTCACACTCAGTTGACCATCATCTATGCATCTCTGACATGGTTCACATATAGTTGACCATCATATATGTATTTCTGACATGGTTCACACTCAGTTGACCATCATCTATGCATCTCTGACATGGTTCACACTCAGTTGACCATCATCTATGCATCTCTGAAATGGTTCAGATATGGTTGACCATCCTCTATGCAACTCTGACATGATGCACACTCAGTTGACCATCATCTATGAGTCTCTGACATGGTTCACACTCAGTTGACCATCATCTATGCATCTCTGACATGGTTCACACTCAGTTGACCATGATCTATGCATCTCTGACATGGTTCACATATAGTTCACCATCATATATGCATTTCTGACATGGTTCACACATAGTTGACCATCATCTATGCATCTCTAACAAGGTTCACACTCAGTTGACCATCATCTATGCATCTCTGACATGGTTCACACGTAGTTGACCATCATATATGCATCTCTGACATGGTTCACACAGTGTGAACTATCATCTATGCATCTCTGATATGGTTCACATATAGTTTACCATCATATATGTATCTCTATCATGGTACACACTCATTTAACCATCATCTATGCATCTCTGACATGGTTCACACTCAATTGACCATCATATATGCATCTCTGACATGGTTCACATATGGTTGGCCATCATCTATGCATCTCTGACATGGTTTACACTCAGTTGACCATCATCTATGCATCTCTGACATGGTTCACACTCAGTCCACCATCATATATGCATCTCTGACATGGTTTACTCATAGTTGACCATAACATATGCATCTCTGACATGGTTCACACTTAGTTGACAATTATCTATGCATCTCTGACATGGGTCACACTCAGTTGACCATCATCAATGCATCCCTAAAATGGTTCACACTCAGTTGACCATCATCTATGCATCTCTGACATGGTTCACATATAGTTGACCATTATATATGCGTCTCTGACATGGTTCACACATAGTCGGCCATCATCTATGCATCTCTAACATGGTTCACACTCAGTTGACCATCATCTATGCATCTCGGACATGGTTCACACGTAGTTGACCATCATCTATGCATCTCTGACATGGTTCACACTCAGTTGACCATCATCTATGTATCTCTGACATGGTTCACACTCAGTTGACCATCATCTATGCATCTCTGACATGGTTCACATATAGTTGACCATTATATATGCATCTCTGACATGGTTCACACATAGTCGACCATCATCTATGCATCTCTAACATGGTTCACACTCAGTTGACCATCATCTATGCATCTCTGACATGGTTCACACGTAGTTGACCATCATCTATGTATCTCTGATATGATTCACACGTAGTTGACCATCATCTATGCATCTCTGACATGGTTCACACTCAGTTGACCATCATCTATGCATCTCTGACATGGTTCACATATAGTTGACCATCATATATGTATTTCTGACATGGTTCACACTCAGTTGACCATCATCTATGCATCTCTGACATGGTTCACACTCAGTTGACCATCATCTATGCATCTCTGAAATGGTTCAGATATGGTTGACCATCCTCTATGCAACTCTGACATGATGCACACTCAGTTGACCATCATCTATGAGTCTCTGACATGGTTCACACTCAGTTGACCATCATCTATGCATCTCTGACATGGTTCACACTCAGTTGACCATGATCTATGCATCTCTGACATGGTTCACATATAGTTCACCATCATATATGCATTTCTGACATGGTTCACACATAGTTGACCATCATCTATGCATCTCTAACAAGGTTCACACTCAGTTGACCATCATCTATGCATCTCTGACATGGTTCACACGTAGTTGACCATCATATATGCATCTCTGACATGGTTCACACAGTGTGAACTATCATCTATGCATCTCTGATATGGTTCACATATAGTTTACCATCATATATGCATCTCTATCATGGTACACACTCATTTGACCATCATCTATGCATCTCTGACATGGTTCACACTCAATTGACCATGATATATGCATCTCTGACATGGTTCACATATGGTTAGCCATCATCTATGCATCTCTGACATGGTTTACACTCAGTTAACCATCATCTATGCATCTCTGACATGGTTCACACTCAGTCCACCATCATATATGCATCTCTGACATGGTTTACTCATAGTTGACCATAACATATGCATCTCTGACATGGTTCACACTCAGTTGACCATTATCTATGCATCTCTGACATGGGTCACACTCAGTTGACCATCATCAATGCATCTCTAAAATGGTTCACACTCAGTTGACCATCATCTATGCATCTCTGACATGGTTCACATATAGTTGACCATCATATATGTATTTCTGACATGGTTCAAACATAGTTTTCATCATCTATGCATCTCTGACATGGTTCACACTCAGTTGACCATCATCTATGCATCTCTAAAATGGTTCAGATATGGTTGACCATCCTCTATGCAACTCTGACATGATGCACACTCAGTTGACCATCATCTATGAGTCTCTGACATGGTTCACACTCAGTTGACCATCATCTATGCATCTCTGACATGGTTCACATATAGTTGACCATCATTTATGCATTTCTGACATGGTTCACACATAGTTGACCATCATCTATGCATATCTAACATGGTTCACCCTCAGTTGACCATCATCTATGTATCTCTGACATGGTTCACACTCAGTTGACCATGATCTATGCATCTCTGACATGGTTCACATATAGTTCACCATCATATATGCATTTCTGACATGGTTCACACATAGTTGACCATCATCTATGCATCTCTAACAAGGTTCACACTCAGTTGACCATCATCTATGCATCTCTGACATGGTTCACACGTAGTTGACCATCATATATGCATCTCTGACATGGTTCACACAGTGTGAACTATCATCTATGCATCTCTGATATGGTTCACATATAGTTTACCATCATATATCCATCTCTATCATGGTACACACTCATTTGACCATCATCTATGCATCTCTGACATGGTTCACACTCAATTGCCATCATATATGCATCTCTGACATGGTTCACATATGGTTAGCCATCATCTATGCATCTCTGACATGGTTTACACTCAGTTGACCATCATCTATGCATCTCTGACATGGTTCACACTCAGTCCACCATCATATATGCATCTCTGACATGGTTTACTCATAGTTGACCATAACATATGCATCTCTGACATGGTTCACACTCAGTTGACCATTATCTATGCATCTCTGACATGGGTCATACTCAGTTGACCATCATCAATGTATCTCTAAAATGGTTCACACTCAGTTGACCATCATCTATGCATCTCTGACATGGTTCACATATAGTTGGCCATTATATATGCATCTCTGACATGGTTCACACATAGTTGACCATCATCTATGCACCTCTAACATGGTTCACACTCAGTTGACCATCATCTATGCATCTCGGACATGGTTCACACGTAGTTGACCATCATCTATGCGTCTCTGACATGGTTCACACTCAGTTGACCATCATCTATGCATCTCTAACATGGTTCACACTCAGTTGACCATCATCTATGCATCTCTGACATGGTTCACATATAGTTGGCCATCATATATGCATTTCTGACATGGTTCACACATAGTTGACCATCATCTATGCATCTCTAAAATGGTTCACACTCAGTTGACCATCATCTATGCATCTCTGATATGATTCACACGTAGTTGACCATCATCTATGCATCTCTGACATGGTTCACACTCAATTGACCATCATCTATGCATCTCTGACATGGTTCACATATAGTTGACCATCATATATGTATTTCTGACATGGTTCAAACATAGTTTTCATCATCTATGCATCTCTGACATGGTTCACACTCAGTTGACCATCATCTATGCATCTCTGAAATGGTTCAGATATGGTTGACCATCATCTATGCAACTCTGACATGATTCACACTCAGTTGACCATCATCTATGCATCTCTGAAATGGTTCACACATAGTTGACCATCATCTATGCATCTCTCACAAGGTTCACACTCAGTTGACCATCATCTATGCATCTCTGACATGGTTCACACGTAGTTGACCATCATATATGCATCTCTGACATGGTTCACACAGTGTGAACTATCATCTATGCATCTCTGATATGGTTCACATATAGTTTACCATCATATATGCATCTCTATCATGGTAGACACTCATTTGACCATCATCTATGCATCTCTGACATGGTTCACACTCAATTGACCATCATATATGCATCTCTGACATGGTTCACATATGGTTAGCCATCATCTATGCATCTCTGACATGGTTTACACTCAGTTGACCATCATCTATGCATCTCTGACATGGTTTACACTCAGTCCACCATCATATATGCATCTCTGACATGGTTTACTCATAGTTGACCATAATATATGCATCTCTGACATGGTTCACACTCAGTTGACCATTATCTATGCATCTCTGACATGGGTCACACTCAGTTGACCATCATCAATGCATCTCTAAAATGGTTCACACTCAGTTGACCATCATCTATGCATCTCTGACATGGTTCACATATAGTTGACCATCATATATGTATTTCTGACATGGTTCAAACATAGTTTTCATCATCTATGCATCTCTGACATGGTTCACACTCAGTTGACCATCATCTATGCATCTCTGAAATGGTTCAGATATGGTTGACCATCCTCTATGCAACTCTGACATGATGCACACTCAGTTGACCATCATCTATGAGTCTCTGACATGGTTCACACTCAGTTGACCATCATCTATGCATCTCTGACATGGTTCACATATAGTTGACCATCATTTATGCATTTCTGACATGGTTCACACATAGTTGACCATCATCTATGCATATCTAACATGGTTCACACTCAGTTGACCATCATCTATGTATCTCTGACATGGTTCACACTCAGTTGACCATGATCTATGCATCTCTGACATGGTTCACATATAGTTCACCATCATATATGCATTTCTGACATGGTTCACACATAGTTGACCATCATCTATGCATCTCTAACAAGGTTCACACTCAGTTGACCATCATCTATGCATCTCTGACATGGTTCACACGTAGTTGACCATCATATATGCATCTCTGACATGGTTCACACAATGTGAACTATCATCTATGCATCTCTGATATGGTTCAAATATAGTTTACCATCATATATGCATCTCTATCATGGTACACACTCATTTTACCATCATCTATGCATCTCTGACATGGTTCACACTCAATTGACCATCATATATGCATCTCTGACATGGTTCACATATGGTTAGCCATCATCTATGCATCTCTGACATGGTTTACACTCAGTTGACCATCATCTATGCATCTCTGACATGGTTCACACTCAGTCCACCATCATATATGCATCTCTGACATGGTTTACTCATAGTTGACCATAACATATGCATCTCTGACATGGTTCACACTCAGTTGACCATTATCTATGCATCTCTGACATGGGTCACACTCAGTTGACCATCATCAATGCATCTCTAAAATGGTTCACACTCAGTTGACCATCATCTATGCATCTCTGACATGGTTCACATATAGTTGGCCATTATATATGCATCTCTGACATGGTTCACACATAGTTGACCATCATCTATGCATCTCTAACATGGTTCACACTCAGTTGACCATCATCTATGCATCTCGGACATGGTTCACACGTAGTTGACCATCATCTATGCGTCTCTGACATGGTTCACACTCAGTTGACCATCATCTATGCATCTCTGACATGGTTCACACTCAGTTGACCATCATCTATGCATCTCTGACATGGTTCACATATAGTTGGCCATCATATATGCATTTCTGACATGGTTCACACATAGTTGACCATCATCTATGCATCTCTAAAATGGTTCACACTCAGTTGACCATCATCTATGCATCTCTGATATGATTCACACGTAGTTGACCATCATCTATGCATCTCTGACATGGTTCACACTCAATTGACCATCATCTATGCATCTCTGACATGGTTCACATATAGTTGACCATCATATATGTATTTCTGACATGGTTCAAACATAGTTTTCATCATCTATGCATCTCTGACATGGTTCACACTCAGTTGACCATCATCTATGCATCTCTGAAATGGTTCAGATATGGTTGACCATCATCTATGCAACTCTGACATGATTCACACTCAGTTGACCATCATCTATGCATCTCTAAAATGGTTCACACATAGTTGACCATCATCTATGCATCTCTCACAAGGTTCACACTCAGTTGACCATCATCTATGCATCTCTGACATGGTTCACACGTAGTTGACCATCATATATGCATCTCTGACATGGTTCACACAGTGTGAACTATCATCTATGCATCTCTGATATGGTTCACATATAGTTTACCATCATATATGCATCTCTATCATGGTACACACTCATTTGACCATCATCTATGCATCTCTGACATGGTTCACACTCAATTGACCATCATATATGCATCTCTGACATGGTTCACATATGGTTAGCCATCATCTATGCATCTCTGACATGGTTTACACTCAGTTGACCATCATCTATGCATCTCTGACATGGTTCACACTCAATCCACCATCATATATGCATCTCTGACATGGTTTACTCATAGTTGACCATAACATATGCATCTCTGACATGGTTCACACTCAGTTGACCATTATCTATGCATCTCTGACATGGGTCACACTCAGTTGACCATCATCAATGCATCTCTAAAATGGTTCACACTCAGTTGACCATCATCTATGCATCTCTGACATGGTTCACATATAGTTGACCATCATATATGTGTTTCTGACATGGTTCAAACATAGTTTTCATCATCTATGCATCTCTGACACGGTTCACACTCAGTTGACCATCATCTATGCATCTCTGAAATGGTTCAGATATGGTTGACCATCCTCTATGCAACTCTGACATGATGCACACTCAGTTGACCATCATCTATGACTCTCTGACATGGTTCACACTCAGTTGACCATCATCTATGCATCTCTGACATGGTTCACATATAGTTGACCATCATTTATGCATTTCTGACATGGTTCACACATAGTTGACCATCATCTATGCATATCTAACATGGTTCACACTCAGTTGACCATCATCTATGTATCTCTGACATGGTTCACACTCAGTTGACCATGATCTATGCATCTCTGACATGGTTCACATATAGTTCACCATCATATATGCATTTCTGACATGGTTCACACATAGTTGACCATCATCTATGCATCTCTAACAAGGTTCACACTCAGTTGACCATCATCTATGCATCTCTGACATGGTTCACACGTAGTTGACCATCATATATGCATCTCTGACATGGTTCACACAGTGTGAACTATCATCTATGCATCTCTGATATGGTTCACATATAGTTTACCATCATATATGCATCTCTATCATGGTACACACTCATTTGACCATCATCTATGCATCTCTGACATGGTTCACACTCAATTGACCATCATATATGCATCTCTGACATGGTTCACATATGGTTAGCCATCATCTATGCATCTCTGACATGGTTTACACTCAGTTGACCATCATCTATGCATCTCTGACATGGTTCACACTCAGTCCACCATCATATATGCATCTCTGACATGGTTTACTCATAGTTGACCATAACATATGCATCTCTGACATGGTTCACACTCAGTTGACCATCATCTATGCATCTCTGACATGGGTCACACTCAGTTGACCATCATCAATGCATCTCTAAAATGGTTCACACTCGGTTGACCATCATCTATGCATCTCTGACATGGTTCACATATAGTTGACCATTATATATGCATCTCTGACATGGTTCACACATAGTTGACCATCATCTATGCATCTCTAACATGGTTCACACTCAGTTGACCATCATCTATGCATCTCGGACATGGTTCACACGTAGTTGACCATCATCTATGCGTCTCTGACATGGTTCACACTCAGTTGACCATCATCTATGCATCTCTGACATGGTTCACACTCAGTTGACCATCATCTATGCATCTCTGACATGGTTCACATATAGTTGGCCATCATATATGCATTTCTGACATGGTTCACACATAGTTGACCATCATCTATGCATCTCTAAAATGGTTCACACTCAGTTGACCATCATCTATGCATCTCTGATATGATTCACACGTAGTTGACCATCATCTATGCATCTCTGACATGGTTCACACTCAATTGACCATCATCTATGCATCTCTGACATGGTTCACATATACTTGACCATCATATATGTATTTCTGACATGGTTCAAACATAGTTTTCATCATCTATGCATCTCTGACATGGTTCACACTCAGTTGACCATCATCTATGCATCTCTGAAATGGTTCAGATATGGTTGACCATCCTCTATGCAACTCTGACATGATGCACACTCAGTTGACCATCATCTATGAGTCTCAGACATGGTTCACACTCAGTTGACCATCATCTATGCATCTCTGACATGGTTCACATATAGTTGACCATCATTTATGCATTTCTGACATGGTTCACACATAGTTGACCATCATCTATGCATATCTAACATGGTTCACACTCAGTTGACCATCATCTATGTATCTCTGACATGGTTCACACTCAGTTGACCATGATCTATGCATCTCTGACATGGTTCACATATAGTTCACCATCATATATGCATTTCTGACATGGTTCACACATAATTGACCATCATCTATGCATCTCTAACAAGGTTCACACTCAGTTGACCATCATATATGCATCTCTGACATGGTTCACACGTAGTTGACCATCATATATGCATCTCTGACATGGTTCACACAGTGTGAACTATCATCTATGCATCTCTGATATGGTTCACATATAGTTTACCATCATATATGCATCTCTATCATGGTACACACTCATTTGACCATCATCTATGCATCTCTGACATGGTTCACACTCAATTGACCATCATATATGCATCTCTGACATGGTTCACATATGGTTAGCCATCATCTATGCATCTCTGACATGCTTTACACTCAGTTGACCATCATCTATGCATCTCTGACATGGTTCACACTCAGTCCACCATCATATATGCATCTCTGACATGGTTTACTCATAGTTGACCATAACATATGCATCTCTGACATGGTTCACACTCAGTTGACCATTATCTATGCATCTCTGACATGGGTCACACTCAGTTGACCATCATCAATGCATCTCTAAAATGGTTCACACTCAGTTGACCATCATCTATGCATCTCTGACATGGTTCACATATAGTTGACCATCATATATGTATTTCTGACATGGTTCAAACATAGTTTTCATCATCTATGCATCTCTGACATGGTTCACACTCAGTTGACCATCATCTATGCATCTCTGAAATGGTTCAGATATGGTTGACCATCCTCTATGCAACTCTGACATGATGCACACTCAGTTGACCATCATCTATGACTCTCTGACATGGTTCACACTCAGTTGACCATCATCTATGCATCTCTGACATGGTTCACATATAGTTGACCATCATTTATGCATTTCTGACATGGTTCACACATAGTTGACCATCATCTATGCATATCTAACATGGTTCACACTCAGTTGACCATCATCTATGTATCTCTGACATGGTTCACACTCAGTTGACCATGATCTATGCATCTCTGACATGGTTCACATATAGTTCACCATCATATATGCATTTCTGACATGGTTCACACATAGTTGACCATCATCTATGCATCTCTAACAAGGTTCACACTCAGTTGACCATCATCTATGCATCTCTGACATGGTTCACACGTAGTTGACCATCATATATGCATCTCTGACATGGTTCACACAGTGTGAACTATCATCTATGCATCTCTGATATGGTTCACATATAGTTTACCATCATATATGCATCTCTATCATGGTACACACTAATTTGACCATCATCTATGCATCTCTGACATGGTTCACACTCAATTGACCATCATATATGCATCTCTGACATGGTTCACATATGGTTAGCCATCATCTATGCATCTCTGACATGGTTTACACTCAGTTGACCATCATCTATGCATCTCTGACATGGTTCACACTCAGTCCACCATCATATATGCATCTCTGACATGGTTTACTCATAGTTGACCATAACATATGCATCTCTGACATGGTTCACACTCAGTTGACCATTATCTATGCATCTCTGACATGGGTCACACTCAGTTGACCATCATCAATGCATCTCTAAAATGGTTCACACTCGGTTGACCATCATCTATGCATCTCTGACATGGTTCACATATAGTTGACCATTATATATGCATCTCTGACATGGTTCACACATAGTTGACCATCATCTATGCATCTCTAACATGGTTCACACTCAGTTGACCATCATCTATGCATCTCGGACATGGTTCACACGTAGTTGACCATCATCTATGCGTCTCTGACATAGTTCACACTCAGTTGACCATCATCTATGAATCTCTGACATGGTTCACACTCAGTTGACCATCATCTATGCATCTCTGACATGGTTCACATATAGTTGGCCATCATATATGCATTTCTGACATGGTTCACACATAGTTGACCATCATCTATGCATCTCTAAAATGGTTCACACTCAGTTGACCATCATCTATGCATCTCTGATATGATTCACACGTAGTTGACCATCATCTATGCATCTCTGACATGGTTCACACTCAATTGACCATCATCTATGCATCTCTGACATGGTTCACATATACTTGACCATCATATATGTATTTCTGACATGGTTCAAACATAGTTTTCATCATCTATGCATCTCTGACATGGTTCACACTCAGTTGACCATCATCTATGCATCTCTGAAATGGTTCAGATATGGTTGACCATCCTCTATGCAACTCTGACATGATGCACACTCAGTTGACCATCATCTATGAGTCTCTGACATGGTTCACACTCAGTTGACCATCATCTATGCATCTCTGACATGGTTCACATATAGTTGACCATCATTTATGCATTTCTGACATGGTTCACACATAGTTGACCATCATCTATGCATATCTAACATGGTTCACACTCAGTTGACCATCATCTATGTATCTCTGACATGGTTCACACTCAGTTGACCATGATCTATGCATCTCTGACATGGTTCACATATAGTTCACCATCATATATGCATTTCTGACATGGTTCACACATAATTGACCATCATCTATGCATCTCTAACAAGGTTCACACTCAGTTGACCATCATATATGCATCTCTGACATGGTTCACACGTAGTTGACCATCATATATGCATCTCTGACATGGTTCACACAGTGTGAACTATCATCTATGCATCTCTGATATGGTTCACATATAGTTTACCATCATATATGCATCTCTATCATGGTACACACTCATTTGACCATCATCTATGCATCTCTGACATGGTTCACACTCAATTGACCATCATATATGCATCTCTGACATGGTTCACATATGGTTAGCCATCATCTATGCATCTCTGACATGGTTTACACTCAGTTGACCATCATCTATGCATCTCTGACATGGTTCACACTCAGTCCACCATCATATATGCATCTCTGACATGGTTTACTCATAGTTGACCATAACATATGCATCTCTGACATGGTTCACACTCAGTTGACCATTATCTATGCATCTCTGACATTGGTCACACTCAGTTGACCATCATCAATGCATCTCTAAAATGGTTCACACTCAGTTGACCATCATCTATGCATCTCTGACATGGTTCACATATAGTTGACCATCATATATGTATTTCTGACATGGTTCAAACATAGTTTTCATCATCTATGCATCTCTGACATGGTTCACACTCAGTTGACCATCATCTATGCATCTCTGAAATGGTTCAGATATGGTTGACCATCCTCTATGCAACTCTGACATGATGCACACTCAGTTGACCATCATCTATGAGTCTCTGACATGGTTCACACTCAGTTGACCATCATCTATGCATCTCTGACATGGTTCACATATAGTTGACCATCATTTATGCATTTCTGACATGGTTCACACATAGTTGACCATCATCTATGCATATCTAACATGGTTCACACTCAGTTGACCATCATCTATGTATCTCTGACATGGTTCACACTCAGTTGACCATCATCTATGCATCTCTGACATGGTTCACACTCAGTTGACCATCATCTATGCATCTCTGACATGGTTCACATATAGTTGGCCATCATATATGCATTTCTGACATGGTTCACACATAGTTGACCATCATCTATGCATCTCTAAAATGGTTCACACTCAGTTGACCATCATCTATGCATCTCTGATATGATTCACACGTAGTTGACCATCATCTATGCATCTCTGACATGGTTCACACTCAATTGACCATCATCTATGCATCTCTGACATGGTTCACATATACTTGACCATCATATATGTATTGCTGACATGGTTCAAACATAGTTTTCATCATCTATGCATCTCTGACATGGTTCACACTCAGTTGACCATCATCTATGCATCTCTGAAATGGTTCAGATATGGTTGACCATCCTCTATGCAACTCTGACATGATGCACACTCAGTTGACCATCATCTATGAGTCTCTGACATGGTTCACACTCAGTTGACCATCATCTATGCATCTCTGACATGGTTCACATATAGTTGACCATCATTTATGCATTTCTGACATGGTTCACACATAGTTGACCATCATCTATGCATATCTAACATGGTTCACACTCAGTTGACCATCATCTATGTATCTCTGACATGGTTCACACTCAGTTGACCATGATCTATGCATCTCTGACATGGTTCACATATAGTTCACCATCATATATGCATTTCTGACATGGTTCACACATAATTGACCATCATCTATGCATCTCTAACAAGGTTCACACTCAGTTGACCATCATATATGCATCTCTGACATGGTTCACACGTAGTTGACCATCATATATGCATCTCTGACATGGTTCACACAGTGTGAACTATCATCTATGCATCTCTGATATGGTTCACATATAGTTTACCATCATATATGCATCTCTATCATGGTACACACTCATTTGACCATCATCTATGCATCTCTGACATGGTTCACACTCAATTGACCATCATATATGCATCTCTGACATGGTTCACATATGGTTAGCCATCATCTATGCATCTCTGACATGGTTTACACTCAGTTGACCATCATCTATGCATCTCTGACATGGTTCACACTCAGTCCACCATCATATATGCATCTCTGACATGGTTTACTCATAGTTGACCATAACATATGCATCTCTGACATGGTTCACACTCAGTTGACCATTATCTATGCATCTCTGACATGGGTCACACTCAGTTGACCATCATCAATGCATCTCTAAAATGGTTCACACTCAGTTGACCATCATCTATGCATCTCTGACATGGTTCACATATAGTTGACCATCATATATGTATTTCTGACATGGTTCAAACATAGTTTTCATCATCTATGCATCTCTGACATGGTTCACACTCAGTTGACCATCATCTATGCATCTCTGAAATGGTTCAGATATGGTTGACCATCCTC
This sequence comes from Lathyrus tuberosus, assembly GCA_022829125.1. Taxonomy (NCBI): domain Eukaryota; kingdom Viridiplantae; phylum Streptophyta; class Magnoliopsida; order Fabales; family Fabaceae; genus Lathyrus; species Lathyrus tuberosus. The sequence continues at coordinate 3,670,827 of JALAZF010000532.1, read as the reverse complement.
TATGCAACTCTGACATGATGCACACTCAGTTGACCATCATCTATGAGTCTCTGACATGGTTCACACTCAGTTGACCATCATCTATGCATCTCTGACATGGTTCACATATAGTTGACCATCATTTATGCATTTCTGACATGGTTCACACATAGTTGACCATCATCTATGCATATCTAACATGGTTCACACTCAGTTGACCATCATCTATGTATCTCTGACATGGTTCACACTCAGTTGACCATGATCTATGCATCTCTGACATGGTTCACATATAGTTCACCATCATATATGCATTTCTGACATGGTTCACACATAGTTGACCATCATCTATGCATCTCTAACAAGGTTCACACTCAGTTGACCATCATCTATGCATCTCTGACATGGTTCACACGTAGTTGACCATCATATATGCATCTTTGACATGGTTCACACAGTGTGAACTATCATCTATGCATCTCTGATATGGTTCACATATAGTTTACCATCATATATGCATCTCTATCATGGTACACACTCATTTGACCATCATCTATGCATCTCTGACATGGTTCACACTCAATTGACCATCATATATGCATCTCTGACATGGTTCACATATGGTTAGCCATCATCTATGCATCTCTGACATGGTTTACACTCAGTTGACCATCATCTATGCATCTCTGACATGGTTCACACTCAGTCCACCATCATATATGCATCTCTGACATGGTTTACTCATAGTTGACCATAACATATGCATCTCTGACATGGTTCACACTCAGTTGACCATTATCTATGCATCTCTGACATGGGTCACACTCAGTTGACCATCATCAATGCATCTCTAAAATGGTTCACACTCGGTTGACCATCATCTATGCATCTCTGACATGGTTCACATATAGTTGACCATTATATATGCATCTCTGACATGGTTCACACATAGTTGACCATCATCTATGCATCTCTAACATGGTTCACACTCAGTTGACCATCATCTATGCATCTCGGACATGGTTCACACGTAGTTGACCATCATCTATGCGTCTCTGACATGGTTCACACTCAGTTGACCATCATCTATGCATCTCTGACATGGTTCACACTCAGTTGACCATCATCTATGCATCTCTGACATGGTTCACATATAGTTGGCCATCATATATGCATTTCTGACATGGTTCACACATAGTTGACCATCATTTATGCATCTCTAAAATGGTTCACACTCAGTTGACCATCATCTATGCATCTCTGATATGATTCACACGTAGTTGACCATCATCTATGCATCTCTGACATGGTTCACACTCAATTGACCATCATCTATGCATCTCTGACATGGTTCACATATACTTGACCATCATATATGTATTTCTGACATGGTTCAAACATAGTTTTCATCATCTATGCATCTCTGACATGGTTCACACTCAGTTGACCATCATCTATGCATCTCTGAAATGGTTCAGATATGGTTGACCATCCTCTATGCAACTCTGACATGATGCACACTCAGTTGACCATCATCTATGAGTCTCTGACATGGTTCACACTCAGTTGACCATCATCTATGCATCTCTGACATGGTTCACATATAGTTGACCATCATTTATGCATTTCTGACATGGTTCACACATAGTTGACCATCATCTATGCATATCTAACATGGTTCACACTCAGTTGACCATCATCTATGTATCTCTGACATGGTTCACACTCAGTTGACCATGATCTATGTATCTCTGACATTGTTCACATATAGTTCACCATCATATATGCATTTCTGACATGGTTCACACATAATTGACCATCATCTATGCATCTCTAACAAGGTTCACACTCAGTTGACCATCATATATGCATCTCTGACATGGTTCACACGTAGTTGACCATCATATATGCATCTCTGACATGGTTCACACAGTGTGAACTATCATCTATGCATCTCTGATATGGTTCACATATAGTTTACCATCATATATGCATCTCTATCATGGTACACACTCATTTGACCATCATCTATGCATCTCTGACATGGTTCACACTCAATTGACCATCATATATGCATCTCTGACATGGTTCACATATGGTTAGCCATCATCTATGCATCTCTGACATGGTTTACACTCAGTTGACCATCATCTATGCATCTCTGACATGGTTCACACTCAGTCCACCATCATATATGCATCTCTGACATGGTTTACTCATAGTTGACCATAACATATGCATCTCTGACATGGTTCACACTCAGTTGACCATTATCTATGCATCTCTGACATGGGTCACACTCAGTTGACCATCATCAATGCATCTCTAAAATGGTTCACACTCAGTTGACCATCATCTATGCATCTCTGACATGGTTCACATATAGTTGGCCATCATATATGCATTTCTGACATGGTTCACACATAGTTGACCATCATTTATGCATCTCTAAAATGGTTCACACTCAGTTGACCATCATCTATGCATCTCTGATATGATTCACACGTAGTTGACCATCATCTATGCATCTCTGACATGGTTCACACTCAATTGACCATCATCTATGCATCTCTGACATGGTTCACATATACTTGACCATCATATATGTATTTCTGACATGGTTCAAACATAGTTTTCATCATCTATGCATCTCTGACATGGTTCACACTCAGTTGACCATCATCTATGCATCTCTGAAATGGTTCAGATATGGTTGACCATCCTCTATGCAACTCTGACATGATGCACACTCAGTTGACCATCATCTATGAGTCTCTGACATGGTTCACACTCAGTTGACCATCATCTATGCATCTCTGACATGGTTCACATATAGTTGACCATCATTTATGCATTTCTGACATGGTTCACACATAGTTGACCATCATCTATGCATATCTAACATGGTTCACACTCAGTTGACCATCATCTATGTATCTCTGACATGGTTCACACTCAGTTGACCATGATCTATGTATCTCTGACATTGTTCACATATAGTTCACCATCATATATGCATTTCTGACATGGTTCACACATAATTGACCATCATCTATGCATCTCTAACAAGGTTCACACTCAGTTGACCATCATATATGCATCTCTGACATGGTTCACACGTAGTTGACCATCATATATGCATCTCTGACATGGTTCACACAGTGTGAACTATCATCTATGCATCTCTGATATGGTTCACATATAGTTTACCATCATATATGCATCTCTATCATGGTACACACTCATTTGACCATCATCTATGCATCTCTGACATGGTTCACACTCAATTGACCATCATATATGCATCTCTGACATGGTTCACATATGGTTAGCCATCATCTATGCATCTCTGACATGGTTTACACTCAGTTGACCATCATCTATGCATCTCTGACATGGTTCACACTCAGTCCACCATCATATATGCATCTCTGACATGGTTTACTCATAGTTGACCATAACATATGCATCTCTGACATGGTTCACACTCAGTTGACCATTATCTATGCATCTCTGACATGGGTCACACTCAGTTGACCATCATCAATGCATCTCTAAAATGGTTCACACTCAGTTGACCATCATCTATGCATCTCTGACATGGTTCACATATAGTTGACCATCATATATGTATTTCTGACATGGTTCAAACATAGTTTTCATCATCTATGCATCTCTGACATGGTTCACACTCAGTTGACCATCATCTATGCATCTCTGAAATGGTTCAGATATGGTTGACCATCCTCTATGCAACTCTGACATGATGCACACTCAGTTGACAATCATCTATGAGTCTCTGACATGGTTCACACTCAGTTGACCATCATCTATGCATCTCTGACATGGTTCACATATAGTTGACCATCATTTATGCATTTCTGATATGGTTCACACATAGTTGACCATCATCTATGCATATCTAACATGGTTCACACTCAGTTGACCATCATCTATGTATCTCTGACATGGTTCACACTCAGTTGACCATGATCTATGCATCTCTGACATGGTTCACATATAGTTCACCATCATATATGCATTTCTGACATGGTTCACACATAGTTGACCATCATCTATGCATCTCTAACAAGGTTCACACTCAGTTGACCATCATCTATGCATCTCTGACATGGTTCACACGTAGTTGACCATCATATATGCATCTCTGACATGGTTCACACAGTGTGAACTATCATCTATGCATCTCTGATATGGTTCACATATAGTTTACCATCATATATGCATCTCTATCATGGTACACACTCATTTGACCATCATCTATGCATCTCTGACATGGGTCACACTCAATTGACCATCATATATGCATCTCTGACATGGTTCACATATGGTTAGCCATCATCTATGCATCTCTGACATGGTTTACACTCAGTTGACCATCATCTATGCATCTCTGACATGGTTCACACTCAGTCCACCATCATATATGCATCTCTGACATGGTTTACTCATAGTTGACCATAACATATGCATCTCTGACATGGTTCACACTCAGTTGACCATTATCTATGCATCTCTGACATGGTTCACACTCAGTTGACCATCATCTATGTATCTCTGACATGGTTCACATATAGTTGGCCATCATATATGCATTTCTGACATGGTTCACACATAGTTGACCATCATCTATGCATCTCTAAAATGGTTCACACTCAGTTGACCATCATCTATGCATCTCTGATATGATTCACACGTAGTTGACCATCATCTATGCATCTCTGACATGGTTCACACTCAATTGACCATCATCTATGCATCTCTGACATGGTTCACATATACTTGACCATCATATATGTATTTCTGACATGGTTCAAACATAGTTTTCATCATCTATGCATCTCTGACATGGTTCACACTCAGTTGACCATCATCTATGCATCTCTGAAATGGTTCAGATATGGTTGACCATCCTCTATGCAACTCTGACATGATGCACACTCAGTTGACCATCATCTAAGAGTCTCTGACATGGTTCACACTCAGTTGACCATCATCTATGCATCTCTGACATGGTTCACATATAGTTGACCATCATTTATGCATTTCTGACATGGTTCACACATAGTTGACCATCATCTATGCATATCTAACATGGTTCACACTCAGTTGACCATCATCTATGTATCTCTGACATGGTTCACACTCAGTTGACCATGATCTATGCATCTCTGACATGGTTCACATATAGTTCACCATCATATATGCATTTCTGACATGGTTCACACATAGTTGACCATCATCTATGCATCTCTAACAAGGTTCACACTCAGTTGACCATCATCTATGCATCTCTGACATGGTTCACACGTAGTTGACCATCATATATGCATCTCTGACATGGTTCACACAGTGTGAACTATCATCTATGCATCTCTGATATGGTTCACATATAGTTTACCATCATATATGCATCTCTATCATGGTACACACTCATTTGACCATCATCTATGCATCTCTGACATGGTTCACACTCAATTGACCATCATATATGCATCTCTGACATGGTTCACATATGGTTAGCCATCATCTATGCATCTCTGACATGGTTTACACTCAGTTGACCATCATCTATGCATCTCTGACATGGTTCACACTCAGTCCACCATCATATATGCATCTCTGACATGGTTTACTCATAGTTGACCATAACATATGCATCTCTGACATGGTTCACACTCAGTTGACCATTATCTATGCATCTCTGACATGGGTCACACTCAGTTGACCATCATCAATGCATCTCTAAAATGGTTCACACTCAGTTGACCATCATCTATGCATCTCTGACATGGTTCACATATAGTTGGCCATTATATATGCATCTCTGACATGGTTCACACATAGTTGACCATCATCTATGCATCTCTAACATGGTTCACACTCAGTTGACCATTATCTATGCATCTCGGACATGGTTCACACGTAGTTGACCATCATCTATGCGTCTCTGACATGGTTCACACTCAGTTGACCATCATCTATGCATCTCTGACATGGTTCACACTCAGTTGACCATCATCTATGCATCTCTGACATGGTTCACACGTAGTTGACCATCATATATGCATCTCTGACATGGTTCACACAGTGTGAACTATCATCTATGCATCTCTGATATGGTTCACATATAGTTTACCATCATATATGCATCTCTATCATGGTACACACTCATTTGACCATCATCTATGCATCTCTGACATGGGTCACACTCAATTGACCATCATATATGCATCTCTGACATGGTTCACATATGGTTAGCCATCATCTATGCATCTCTGACATGGTTTACACTCAGTTGACCATCATCTATGCATCTCTGACATGGTTCACACTCAGTCCACCATCATATATGCATCTCTGACATGGTTTACTCATAGTTGACCATAACATATGCATCTCTGACATGGTTCACACTCAGTTGACCATTATCTATGCATCTCTGACATGGGTCACACTCAGTTGACCATCATCAATGCATCTCTAAAATGGTTCACACTCAGTTGACCATCATCTATGCATCTCTGACATGGTTCACATATAGTTGACCATTATATATGCATCTCTGACATGGTTCACACATAGTTGACCATCATCTATGCATCTCTAACATGGTTCACACTCAGTTGACCATCATCTATGCATCTCGGACATGGTTCACACGTAGTTGACCATCATCTATGCGTCTCTGACATGGTTCACACTCAGTTGACCATCATCTATGCATCTCTGACATGGTTCACACTCAGTTGACCATCATCTATGCATCTCTGACATGGTTCACATATAGTTGGCCATCATATATGCATTTCTGACATGGTTCACACATAGTTGACCATCATCTATGCATCTCTAAAATGGTTCACACTCAGTTGACCATCATCTATGCATCTCTGATATGATTCACACGTAGTTGACCATCATCTATGCATCTCTAACATGGTTCACACTCAATTGACCATCATCTATGCATCTCTGACATGGTTCACATATACTTGACCATCATATATGTATTTCTGACATGGTTCAAACATAGTTTTCATCATCTATGCATCTCTGACATGGTTCACACTCAGTTGACCATCATCTATGCATCTCTGAAATGGTTCAGATATGGTTGACCATCCTCTATGCAACTCTGACATGATGCACACTCAGTTGACCATCATCTAAGAGTCTCTGACATGGTTCACACTCAGTTGACCATCATCTATGCATCTCTGACATGGTTCACATATAGTTGACCATCATTTATGCATTTCTGACATGGTTCACACATAGTTGACCATCATCTATGCATATCTAACATGGTTCACACTCAGTTGACCATCATTTATGTATCTCTGACATGGTTCACACTCAGTTGACCATGATCTATGCATCTCTGACATGGTTCACATATAGTTCACCATCATATATGCATTTCTGACATGGTTCACACATAGTTGACCATCATCTATGCATCTCTAACAAGGTTCACACTCAGTTGACCATCATCTATGCATCTCTGACATGGTTCACACGTAGTTGACCATCATATATGCATCTCTGACATGGTTCACACAGTGTGAACTATCATCTATGCATCTCTGATATGGTTCACATATAGTTTACCATCATATATGCATCTCTATCATGGTACACACTCATTTGACCATCATCTATGCATCTCTGACATGGTTCACACTCAATTGACCATCATATATGCATCTCTGACATGGTTCACATATGGTTAGCCATCATCTATGCATCTCTGACATGGTTTACACTCAGTTGACCATCATCTATGCATCTCTGACATGGTTCACACTCAGTCCACCATCATATATGCATCTCTGACATGGTTTACTCATAGTTGACCATAACATATGCATCTCTGACATGGTTCACACTCAGTTGACCATTATCTATGCATCTCTGACATGGGTCACACTCAGTTGACCATCATCAATGCATCTCTAAAATGGTTCACACTCAGTTGACCATCATCTATGCATCTCTGACATGGTTCACATATAGTTGGCCATTATATATGCATCTCTGACATGGTTCACACATAGTTGACCATCATCTATGCATCTCTAACATGGTTCACACTCAGTTGACCATCATCTATGCATCTCGGACATGGTTCACACGTAGTTGACCATCATCTATGCGTCTCTGACATGGTTCACACTCAGTTGACCATCATCTATGCATCTCTGACATGGTTCACACTCAGTTGACCATCATCTATGCATCTCTGACATGGTTCACATATAGTTGGCCATCATATATGCATTTCTGACATGGTTCACACATAGTTGACCATCATCTATGCATCTCTAAAATGGTTCACACTCAGTTGACCATCATCTATGCATCTCTGATATGATTCACACGTAGTTGACCATCATCTATGCATCTCTGACATGGTTCACACTCAATTGACCATCATCTATGCATCTCTGACATGGTTCACATATAGTTGACCATCATATATGTATTTCTGACATGGTTCAAACATAGTTTTCATCATCTATGCATCTCTGACATGGTTCACACTCAGTTGACCATCATCTATGCATCTCTGAAATGGTTCAGATATGGTTGACCATCATCTATGCAACTCTGACATGATTCACACTCAGTTGACCATCATCTATGCATCTCTGAAATGGTTCACACATAGTTGACCATCATCTATGCATCTCTCACAAGGTTCACACTCAGTTGACCATCATCTATGCATCTCTGACATGGTTCACACGTAGTTGACCATCATATATGCATCTCTGACATGGTTCACACAGTGTGAACTATCATCTATGCATCTCTGATATGGTTCACATATAGTTTACCATCATATATGCATCTCTATCATGGTACACACTCATTTGACCATCATCTATGCATCTCTGACATGGTTCACACTCAATTGACCATCATATATGCATCTCTGACATGGTTCACATATGGTTAGCCATCATCTATGCATCTCTGACATGGTTTACACTCAGTTGACCATCATCTATGCATCTCTGACATGGTTCACACTCAGTCCACCATCATATATGCATCTCTGACATGGTTTACTCATAGTTGACCATAACATATGCATCTCTGACATGGTTCACACTCAGTTGACCATCATCTATGCATCTCTGACATGGTTCACATATAGTTGACCATCATATATGTATTTCTGACATGGTTCAAACATAGTTTTCATCATCTATGCATCTCTGACATGGTTCACACTCAGTTGACCATCATCTATGCATCTCTGAAATGGTTCAGATATGGTTGACCATCCTCTATGCAACTCTGACATGATGCACACTCAGTTGACCATCATCTATGAGTCTCTGACATGGTTCACACTCAGTTGACCATCATCTATGCATCTCTGACATGGTTCACATATAGTTGACCATCATTTATGCATTTCTGACATGGTTCACACATAGTTGACCATCATCTATGCATATCTAACATGGTTCACACTCAGTTGACCATCATCTATGTATCTCTGACATGGTTCACACTCAGTTGACCATGATCTATGCATCTCTGACATGGTTCACATATAGTTCACCATCATATATGCATTTCTGACATGGTTCACACATAGTTGACCATCATCTATGCATCTCTAACAAGGTTCACACTCAGTTGACCATCATCTATGCATCTCTGACATGGTTCACACGTAGTTGACCATCATATATGCATCTCTGACATGGTTCACACAGTGTGAACTATCATCTATGCATCTCTGATATGGTTCACATATAGTTTACCATCATATATGCATCTCTATCATGGTACACACTCATTTGACCATCATCTATGCATCTCTGACATGGTTCACACTCAATTGACCATCATATATGCATCTCTGACATGGTTCACATATGGTTAGCCATCATCTATGCATCTCTGACATGGTTTACACTCAGTTGACCATCATCTATGCATCTCTGACATGGTTCACACTCAGTCCACCATCATATATGCATCTCTGACATGGTTTACTCATAGTTGACCATAACATATGCATCTCTGACATGGTTCACACTCAGTTGACCATTATCTATGCATCTCTGACATGGGTCACACTCAGTTGACCATCATCAATGCATCTCTAAAATGGTTCACACTCAGTTGACCATCATCTATGCATCTCTGACATGGTTCACATATAGTTGACCATCATATATGTATTTCTGACATGGTTCAAACATAGTTTTCATCATCTATGCATCTCTGACATGGTTCACACTCAGTTAACCATCATCTATGCATCTCTGAAATGGTTCAGATATGGTTGACCATCCTCTATGCAACTCTGACATGATGCACACTCAGTTGACCATCATCTATGAGTCTCTGACCTGGTTCACACTCAGTTGACCATCATCTATGCATCTCTGACATGGTTCACATATAGTTGACCATCATTTATGCATTTCTGACATGGTTCACACATAGTTGACCATCATCTATGCATATCTAACATGGTTCACACTCAGTTGACCATCATCTATGTATCTCTGACATGGTTCACACTCAGTTGACCATGATCTATGCATCTCTGACATGGTTCACATATAGTTCACCATCATATATGCATTTCTGACATGGTTCACACATAGTTGACCATCATCTATGCATCTCTAACAAGGTTCACACTCAGTTGACCATCATCTATGCATCTCTGACATGGTTCACACGTAGTTGACCATCATATATGCATCTCTGACATGGTTCACACAGTGTGAACTATCATCTATGCATCTCTGATATGGTTCACATATAGTTTACCATCATATATGCATCTCTATCATGGTACACACTCATTTGACCATCATCTATGCATCTCTGACATGGTTCACACTCAATTGACCATCATATATGCATCTCTGACATGGTTCACATATGGTTAGCCATCATCTATGCATCTCTGACATGGTTTACACTCAGTTGACCATCATCTATGCATCTCTGACATGGTTCACACTCAGTCCACCATCATATATGCATCTCTGACATGGTTTACTCATAGTTGACCATAACATATGCATCTCTGACATGGTTCACACTCAGTTGACCATCATCTATGCATCTCTGAAATGGTTCAGATATGGTTGACCATCATCTATGCAACTCTGACATGATTCACACTCAGTTGACCATCATCTATGCATCTCTGAAATGGTTCACACATAGTTGACCATCATCTATGCATCTCTCACAAGGTTCACACTCAGTTGACCATCATCTATGCATCTCTGACATGGTTCACACGTAGTTGACCATCATATATGCATCTCTGACATGGTTCACACAGTGTGAACTATCATCTATGCATCTCTGATATGGTTCACATATAGTTTACCATCATATATGCATCTCTATCATGGTACACACTCATTTGACCATCATCTATGCATCTCTGACATGGTTCACACTCAATTGACCATCATATATGCATCTCTGACATGGTTCACATATGGTTAGCCATCATCTATGCATCTCTGACATGGTTTACACTCAGTTGACCATCATCTATGCATCTCTGACATGGTTCACACTCAGTCCACCATCATATATGCATCTCTGACATGGTTTACTCATAGTTGACCATAACATATGCATCTCTGACATGGTTCACACTCAGTTGACCATCATCTATGCATCTCTGACATGGTTCACATATAGTTGACCATCATATATGTATTTCTGACATGGTTCAAACATAGTTTTCATCATCTATGCATCTCTGACATGGTTCACACTCAGTTGACCATCATCTATGCATCTCTGAAATGGTTCAGATATGGTTGACCATCCTCTATGCAACTCTGACATGATGCACACTCAGTTGACCATCATCTATGAGTCTCTGACATGGTTCACACTCAGTTGACCATCATCTATGCATCTCTGACATGGTTCACATATAGTTGACCATCATTTATGCATTTCTGACATGGTTCACACATAGTTGACCATCATCTATGCATATCTAACATGGTTCACACTCAGTTGACCATCATCTATGTATCTCTGACATGGTTCACACTCAGTTGACCATGATCTATGCATCTCTGACATGGTTCACATATAGTTCACCATCATATATGCATTTCTGACATGGTTCACACATAGTTGACCATCATCTATGCATCTCTAACAAGGTTCACACTCAGTTGACCATCATCTATGCATCTCTGACATGGTTCACACGTAGTTAACCATCATATATGCATCTCTGACATGGTTCACACAGTGTGAACTATCATCTATGCATCTCTGATATGGTTCACATATAGTTTACCATCATATATGCATCTCTATCATGGTACACACTCATTTGACCATCATCTATGCATCTCTGACATGGTTCACACTCAATTGACCATCATATATGCATCTCTGACATGGTTCACATATGGTTAGCCATCATCTATGCATCTCTGACATGGTTTACACTCAGTTGACCATCATCTATGCATCTCTGACATGGTTCACACTCAGTCCACCATCATATATGCATCTCTGACATGGTTTACTCATAGTTGACCATATCATATGCATCTCTGACATGGTTCACACTCAGTTGACCATTATCTATGCATCTCTGACATGGGTCACACTCAGTTGACCATCATCAATGCATCTCTAAAATGGTTCACACTCAGTTGACCATCATCTATGCATCTCTGACATGGTTCACATATAGTTGACCATCATATATGTATTTCTGACATGGTTCAAACATAGTTTTCATCATCTATGCATCTCTGACATGGTTCACACTCAGTTAACCATCATCTATGCATCTCTGAAATGGTTCAGATATGGTTGACCATCCTCTATGCAACTCTGACATGATGCACACTCAGTTGACCATCATCTATGAGTCTCTGACTTGGTTCACACTCAGTTGACCATCATCTATGCATCTCTGACATGGTTCACATATAGTTGACCATCATTTATGCATTTCTGACATGGTTCACACATAGTTGACCATCATCTATGCATATCTAACATGGTTCACACTCAGTTGACCATCATCTATGTATCTCTGACATGGTTCACACTCAGTTGACCATGATCTATGCATCTCTGACATGGTTCACATATAGTTCACCATCATATATGCATTTCTGACATGGTTCACACATAGTTGACCATCATCTATGCATCTCTAACAAGGTTCACACTCAGTTGACCATCATCTATGCATCTCTGACATGGTTCACACGTAGTTGACCATCATATATGCATCTCTGACATGGTTCACACAGTGTGAACTATCATCTATGCATCTCTGATATGGTTCACATATAGTTTACCATCATATATGCATCTCTATCATGGTACACACTCATTTGACCATCATCTATGCATCTCTGACATGGTTCACACTCAATTGACCATCATATATGCATCTCTGACATGGTTCACATATGGTTAGCCATCATCTATGCATCTCTGACATGGTTTACACTCAGTTGACCATCATCTATGCATCTCTGACATGGTTCACACTCAGTCCACCATCATATATGCATCTCTGACATGGTTTACTCATAGTTGACCATAACATATGCATCTCTGACATGGTTCACACTCAGTTGACCATTATCTATGCATCTCTGACATGGGTCACACTCAGTTGACCATCATCAATGCATCTCTAAAATGGTTCACACTCAGTTGACCATCATCTATGCATCTCTGACATGGTTCACATATAGTTGACCATTATATATGCATCTCTGACATGGTTCACACATAGTTGACCATCATCTATGCATCTCTAACATGGTTCACACTCAGTTGACCATCATCTATGCATCTCGGACATGGTTCACACGTAGTTGACCATCATCTATGCGTCTCTGACATGGTTCACACTCAGTTGACCATCATCTATGCATCTCTGACATGGTTCACACTCAGTTGACCATCATCTATGCATCTCTGACATGGTTCACATATAGTTGGCCATCATATATGCATTTCTGACATGGTTCACACATAGTTGACCATCATCTATGCATCTCTAAAATGGTTCACACTCAGTTGACCATCATCTATGCATCTCTGATATGATTCACACGTAGTTGACCATCATCTATGCATCTCTGACATGGTTCACACTCAATTGACCATCATCTATGCATCTCTGACATGGTTCACATATACTTGACCATCATATATGTATTTCTGACATGGTTCAAACATAGTTTTCATCATCTATGCATCTCTGACATGGTTCACACTCAGTTGACCATCATCTATGCATCTCTAAAATGGTTCAGATATGGTTGACCATCCTCTATGCAACTCTGGCATGATGCACACTCAGTTGACCATCATCTATGAGTCTCTGACATGGTTCACACTCAGTTGACCATCATCTATGCATCTCTGACATGGTTCACATATAGTTGACCATCATTTATGCATTTCTGACATGGTTCACACATAGTTGACCATCATCTATGCATATCTAACATGGTTCACACTCAGTTGACCATCATCTATGTATCTCTGACATGGTTCACACTCAGTTGACCATGATCTATGCATCTCTGACATGGTTCACATATAGTTCACCATCATATATGCATTTCTGACATGGTTCACACATAGTTGACCATCATCTATGCATCTCTAACAAGGTTCACACTCAGTTGACCATCATCTATGCATCTCTGACATGGTTCACACGTAGTTGACCATCATATATGCATCTCTGACATGGTTCACACAGTGTGAACTATCATCTATGCATCTCTGATATGGTTCACATATAGTTTACTATCATATATGCATCTCTATCATGGTACACACTCATTTGACCATCATCTATGCATCTCTGACATGTGTCACACTCAATTGACCATCATATATGCATCTCTGACATGGTTCACATATGGTTAGCCATCATCTATGCATCTCTGACACGGTTTACACTCAGTTGACCATCATCTATGCATCTCTGACATGGTTCACACTCAGTCCACCATCATATATGCATCTCTGACATGGTTTACTCATAGTTGACCATAACATATGCATCTCTGACATGGTTCAGACTCAGTTGACCATTATCTATGCATCTTTGACATGGGTCACACTCAGTTGACCATCATCAATGCATCTCTAAAATGGTTCACACTCAGTTGACCATCATCTATGCATCTCTGACATGGTTCACATATAGTTGACCATCATATATGTATTTCTGACATGGTTCAAACATAGTTTTCATCATCTATGCATCTCTGACATGGTTCACACTCAGTTGACCATCATCTATGCATCTCTGAAATGGTTCAGATATGGTTGACCATCCTCTATGCAACTCTGACATGATGCACACTCAGTTGACCATCATCTATGAGTCTCTGACATGGTTCACACTCAGTTGACCATCATCTATGCATCTCTGACATGGTTCACATATAGTTGACCATCATTTATGCATTTCTGACATGGTTCACACATAGTTGACCATCATCTATGCATATCTAACATGGTTCACACTCAGTTGACCATCATCTATGTATCTCTGACATGGTTCACACTCAGTTGACCATGATCTATGCATCTCTGACATGGTTCACATATAGTTCACCATCATATATGCATTTCTGACATGGTTCACACATAGTTGACCATCATCTATGCATCTCTAACAAGGTTCACACTCAGTTGACCATCATCTATGCATCTCTGACATGGTTCACACGTAGTTAACCATCATATATGCATCTCTGACATGGTTCACACAGTGTGAACTATCATCTATGCATCTCTGATATGGTTCACATATAGTTTACCATCATATATGCATCTCTATCATGGTACACACTCATTTGACCATCATCTATGCATCTCTGACATGGTTCACACTCAATTGACCATCATATATGCATCTCTGACATGGTTCACATATGGTTAGCCATCATCTATGCATCTCTGACATGGTTTACACTCAGTTGACCATCATCTATGCATCTCTGACATGGTTCACACTCAGTCCACCATCATATATGCATCTCTGACATGGTTTACTCATAGTTGACCATATCATATGCATCTCTGACATGGTTCACACTCAGTTGACCATTATCTATGCATCTCTGACATGGGTCACACTCAGTTGACCATCATCAATGCATCTCTAAAATGGTTCACACTCAGTTGACCATCATCTATGCATCTCTGACATGGTTCACATATAGTTGACCATTATATATGCATCTCTGACATGGTTCACACATAGTTGACCATCATCTATGCATCTCTAACATGGTTCACACTCAGTTGACCATCATCTATGCGTCTCTGACATGGTTCACACTCAGTTGACCATCATCTATGAATCTCTGACATGGTTCACACTCAGTTGACCATCATCTATGCATCTCTGACATGGTTCACATATAGTTGGCCATCATATATGCATTTCTGACATGGTTCACACATAGTTGACCATCATCTATGCATCTCTAAAATGGTTCACACTCAGTTGACCATCATCTATGCATCTCTGATATGATTCACACGTAGTTGACCATCATCTATGCATCTCTGACATGGTTCACACTCAATTGACCATCATCTATGCATCTCTGACATGGTTCACATATACTTGACCATCATATATGTATTTCTGACATGGTTCAAACATAGTTTTCATCATCTATGCATCTCTGACATGGTTCACACTCAGTTGACCATCATCTATGCATCTCTGAAATGGTTCAGATATGGTTGACCATCATCTATGCAACTCTGACATGATTCACACTCAGTTGACCATCATCTATGCATCTCTGAAATGGTTCACACATAGTTGACCATCATCTATTCATCTCTAACAAGGTTCACACTCAGATGACCATCATCTATGCATCTCTGACATGGTTCACACGTAGTTGACCATCATATATGCATCTCTGACATGGTTCACACAGTGTGAACTATCATCTATGCATTTCTGATATGGTTCACATATAGTTTACCATCATATATGCATCTCTATCATGGTACACACTCATTTGACCATCATCTATGCATCTCTGACATGGTTCACACTCAATTGACCATCATATATGCATCTCTGACATGGTTCACATATGGTTAGCCATCATCTACGCATCTCTGACATGGTTTACACTCAGTTGACCATCATCTATGCATCTCTGACATGGTTCACACTCAGTCCACCATCATATATGCATCTCTGACATGGTTTACTCATAGTTGACCATAACATATGCATCTCTGACATGGTTCACACTCAGTTGACCATTATCTATGCATCTCTGACATGGGTGACACTCAGTTGACCATCATCAATGCATCTCTAAAATGGTTCACACTCAGTTGACCATCATCTATGCATCTCTGACATGGTTCACATATAGTTGACCATTATATATGCATCTCTGACATGGTTCACACATAGTTGACCATCATCTATGCATCTCTAACATGGTTCACACTCAGTTGACCATCATCTATGCATCTCGGACATGGTTCACACGTAGTTGACCATCATCTATGCGTCTCTGACATGGTTCACACTCAGTTGACCATCATCTATGTATCTCTGACATGGTTCACACTCAGTTGACCATGATCTATGCATCTCTGACATGGTTCACATATAGTTCACCATCATATATGCATTTCTGACATGGTTCACACATAGTTGACCATCATCTATGCGTCTCTAACAAGGTTTACACTCAGTTGACCATCATCTATGCATCTCTGACATGGTTCACACGTAGTTGACCATCATATATGCATCTCTGACATGGTTCACACAGTGTGAACTATCATCTATGCATCTCTGATATGGTTCACATATAGTTTACCATCATATATGCATCTCTATCATGGTACACACTCATTTGACCATCATCTATGCATCTCTGACATGGTTCACACTCAATTGACCATCATATATGCATCTCTGACATGGTTCACATATGGTTTGCCATCATCTATGCATCTCTGACATGGTTTACACTCAGTTGACCATCATCTATGCATCTCTGACATGGTTCACACTCAGTCCACCATCATATATGCATCTCTGACATGGTTTACTCATAGTTGACCATAACATATGCATCTCTGACATGGTTCACACTCAGTTGACCATTATCTATGCATCTCTGACATGGGTCACACTCAATTGACCATCATCAATGCATCTCTAAAATGGTTCACACTAATTTGACCATCATCTATGCATCTCTGACATGGTTCACATATAGTTGACCATCATATATGTATTTCTGACATGGTTCAAACATAGTTTTCATCATCTATGCATCTATGACATGGTTCACACTCAGTTGACCGTCATCTATGCATCTCTGAAATGGTTCAGATATGGTTGACCATCCTCTATGCAACTCTGACATGATGCACACTCAGTTGACCATCATCTATGAGTCTCTGACATAGTTCACACTCAGTTGACCATCATCTATGCATCTCTGACATGGTTCACATATAGTTGACCATCATTTATGCATTTCTGACATGGTTCACACATAGTTGACCATCATCTATGCATATCTAACATGGTTCACACTTAGTTGACCATCATCTATGTATCTCTGACATGGTTCACACTCAGTTGACCATGATATATGCATCTCTGACATGGTTCACATATAGTTCACCATCATATATGCATTTCTGACATGGTTCACACATAGTTGACCATCATCTATGCATCTCTAACAAGGTTCACACTCAGTTGACCATCATCTATGCATCTCTGACATGGTTCACACGTAGTTGACCATCATATATGCATCTCTGACATGGTTCACACAGTGTGAACTATCATCTATGCATCTCTGATATGGTTCACATATAGTTTTCCATCATATATGCATCTCTATCATGGTACACACTCATTTGACCATCATCTATGCATCTCTGACATGGTTCACACTCAATTGACCATCATATATGCATCTCTGACATGGTTCACATATGGTTAGCCATCATCTATGCATCTCTGACATGGTTTACACTCAGTTGACCATCATCTATGCATCTCTGACATGGTTCACACTCAGTCCACCATCATATATGCATCTCTGACATGGTTTACTCATAGTTGACCATAACATATACATCTCTGACATGGTTCACACTCAGTTGACCATTATCTATGCATCTCTGACATGGGTCACACTCAGTTGACCATCATCAATGCATCTCTAAAATGGTTCACACTCAGTTGACCATCATCTATACATCTCTGACATGGTTCACATATAGTTGACCATCATATATGTATTTCTGACATGGTTCAAACATAGTTTTCATCATCTATGCATCTCTGACATGGTTCACACTCAGTTGGCCATCATCTATGCATCTCTGAAATGGTTCAGATATGGTTGACCATCCTCTATGCAACTCTGACATGATGCACACTCAGTTGACCATCATCTATGAGTCTCTGACATGGTTTACACTCAGTTGACCATCATCTATGCATCTCTGACATGGTTCACATATAGTTGACCATCATTTATGCATTTCTGACATGGTTCACACATAGTTGACCATCATCTATGCATATCTAACATGGTTCACACTCAGTTGACCATCATCTATATATCTCTGACATGGTTCACACTGAGTTGACCATGATCTATGCATCTCTGACATAGTTCACATATAGTTCACCATCATATATGCATTTCTGACATGGTTCACACATAGTTGACCATCATCTATGCATCTCTAACAAGGTTCACACTCAGTTGACCATCATCTATGCATCTCTGACATGGTTCACACGTAGTTGACCATCATATATGCATCTCTGACATGGTTCACACAGTGTGAACTATCATCTATGCATCTCTGATATGGTTCACATATAGTTTACGATCATATATGCATCTCTATCATGGTACACACTCATTTGACCATCATCTATGCATCTCTGACATGGTTCACACTCAATTGACCATCATATATGCATCTCTGACATGGTTCACATATGGTTAGCCATCATCTATGCATCTCTGACATGGTTTACACTCAGTTGACCATCATCTATGCATCTCTGACATGGTTCACACTCAGTCCACCATCATATATGCATCTCTGACATGGTTTACTCATAGTTGACCATAACATATGCATCTCTGACATGGTTCACACTCAGTTGACCATTATCTATGCATCTCTGACATGGGTCACACTCAGTTGACCATCATCAATGCATCTCTAAAATGGTTCACAATCAGTTGACCATCATCTATGCATCTCTGACATGGTTCACATATAGTTGACCATCATATATGTATTTCTGACATGGTTCAAACATAGTTTTCATCATCTATGCATCTCTGACATGGTTCACACTCAGTTGACCATCATCTATGCATCTCTGAAATGGTTCAGATATGGTTGACCATCCTCTATGCAACTCTGACATGATGCACACTCAGTTGACCATCATCTATGAGTCTCTGACATGGTTCACACTCAGTTGACCATCATCTATGCATCTCTGACATGGTTCACATATAGTTGACCATCATTTATGCATTTCTGACATGGTTCACACATAGTTGACCATCATCTATGCATATCTAACATGGTTCACACTCAGTTGACCATCATCTATGTATCTCTGACATGGTTCACACTCAATTGACCATGATCTATGCATCTCTGACATGGTTCACATATACTTCACCATCATATATGCATTTCTGACATGGTTCACACATAGTTGACCATCATCTATGCATCTCTAACAAGGTTCACACTCAGTTGACCATCATCTATGCATCTCTGACATGGTTCACACGTAGTTGACCATCATATATGCATCTCTGACATGGTTCACACAGTGTGAACTATCATCTATGCATCTCTGATATGGTTCACATATAGTTTACCATCATATATGCATCTCTATCATGGTACACACTCATTTGACCATCATCTATGCATCTCTGACATGGTTCACACTCAATTGACCACCATATATGCATCTCTGACATGGTTCACATATGGTTAGCCATCATCTATGCATCTCTGACATGGTTTACACTCAGTTGACCATCATCTATGCATCTCTGACAAGGTTCACACTCAGTCCACCATCATATATGCATCTCTGACATGGTTTACTCATAGCTGACCATAACATATGCATCTCTGACATGGTTCACACTCAGTTGACCATTATCTATGCATCTCTGACATGGGTCACACTCAGTTGACCATCATCAATGCATCTCTAAAATGGTTCACACTCAGTTGACCATCATCTATACATCTCTGACATGGTTCACATATAGTTGACCATCATATATGTATTTCTGACATGGTTCAAACATAGTTTTCATCATCTATGCATCTCTGACATGGTTCACACTCAGTTGGCCATCATCTATGCATCTCTGAAATGGTTCAGATATGGTTGACCATCCTCTATGCAACTCTGACATGATGCACACTCAGTTGACCATCATCTATGAGTCTCTGACATGGTTTACACTCAGTTGACCATCATCTATGCATCTCTGACATGGTTCACATATAGTTGACCATCATTTATGCATTTCTGACATGGTTCACACATAGTTGACCATCATCTATGCATATCTAACATGGTTCACACATAGTTGACCATCATCTATGTATCTCTGACATGGTTCACACTCAGTTGACCATGATATATGCATCTCTGACATGGTTCACATATAGTTCACCATCATATATGCATTTCTGACATGGTTCACACATAGTTGACCATCATCTATGCATCTCTAACAAGGTTCACACTCAGTTGACCATCATCTATGCATCTCTGACATGGTTCACACGTAGTTGACCATCATATATGCATCTCTGACATGGTTCACACAGTGTGAACTATCATCTATGCATCTCTGATATGGTTCACATATAGTTTTCCATCATATATGCATCTCTATCATGGTACACACTCATTTGACCATCATCTATGCATCTCTGACATGGTTCACACTCAATTGACCATCATATATGCATCTCTGACATGGTTCACATATGGTTAGCCATCATCTATGCATCTCTGACATGGTTTACACTCAGTTGACCATCATCTATGCATCTCTGACATGGTTCACACTCAGTCCACCATCATATATGCATCTCTGACATGGTTTACTCATAGTTGACCATAACATATACATCTCTGACATGGTTCACACTCAGTTGACCATTATCTATGCATCTCTGACATGGGTCACACTCAGTTGACCATCATCAATGCATCTCTAAAATGGTTCACACTCAGTTGACCATCATCTATACATCTCTGACATGGTTCACATATAGTTGACCATCATATATGTATTTCTGACATGGTTCAAACATAGTTTTCATCATCTATGCATCTCTGACATGGTTCACACTCAGTTGGCCATCATCTATGCATCTCTGAAATGGTTCAGATATGGTTGACCATCCTCTATGCAACTCTGACATGATGCACACTCAGTTGACCATCATCTATGAGTCTCTGACATGGTTTACACTCAGTTGACCATCATCTATGCATCTCTGACATGGTTCACATATAGTTGACCATCATTTATGCATTTCTGACATGGTTCACACATAGTTGACCATCATCTATGCATATCTAACATGGTTCACACTCAGTTGACCATCATCTATGTATCTCTGACATGGTTCACACTGAGTTGACCATGATCTATGCATCTCTGACATAGTTCACATATAGTTCACCATCATATATGCATTTCTGACATGGTTCACACATAGTTGACCATCATCTATGCATCTCTAACAAGGTTCACACTCAGTTGACCATC
Source organism: Lathyrus tuberosus (assembly GCA_022829125.1). Lineage (NCBI taxonomy): Eukaryota > Viridiplantae > Streptophyta > Magnoliopsida > Fabales > Fabaceae > Lathyrus > Lathyrus tuberosus. The sequence goes on along the minus strand of JALAZF010000532.1, from coordinate 3,647,929 downwards.
ATCTATGCATCTCTGACATGGTTCACACGTAGTTGACCATCATATATGCATCTCTGACATGGTTCACACAGTGTGAACTATCATCTATGCATCTCTGATATGGTTCACATATAGTTTACGATCATATATGCATCTCTATCATGGTACACACTCATTTGACCATCATCTATGCATCTCTGACATGGTTCACACTCAATTGACCATCATATATGCATCTCTGACATGGTTCACATATGGTTAGCCATCATCTATGCATCTCTGACATGGTTTACACTCAGTTGACCATCATCTATGCATCTCTGACATGGTTCACACTCAGTCCACCATCATATATGCATCTCTGACATGGTTTACTCATAGTTGACCATAACATATGCATCTCTGACATGGTTCACACTCAGTTGACCATTATCTATGCATCTCTGACATGGGTCACACTCAGTTGACCATCATCAATGCATCTCTAAAATGGTTCACAATCAGTTGACCATCATCTATGCATCTCTGACATGGTTCACATATAGTTGACCATCATATATGTATTTCTGACATGGTTCAAACATAGTTTTCATCATCTATGCATCTCTGACATGGTTCACACTCAGTTGACCATCATCTATGCATCTCTGAAATGGTTCAGATATGGTTGACCATCCTCTATGCAACTCTGACATGATGCACACTCAGTTGACCATCATCTATGAGTCTCTGACATGGTTCACACTCAGTTGACCATCATCTATGCATCTCTGACATGGTTCACATATAGTTGACCATCATTTATGCATTTCTGACATGGTTCACACATAGTTGACCATCATCTATGCATATCTAACATGGTTCACACTCAGTTGACCATCATCTATGTATCTCTGACATGGTTCACACTCAATTGACCATGATCTATGCATCTCTGACATGGTTCACATATACTTCACCATCATATATGCATTTCTGACATGGTTCACACATAGTTGACCATCATCTATGCATCTCTAACAAGGTTCACACTCAGTTGACCATCATCTATGCATCTCTGACATGGTTCACACGTAGTTGACCATCATATATGCATCTCTGACATGGTTCACACAGTGTGAACTATCATCTATGCATCTCTGATATGGTTCACATATAGTTTACCATCATATATGCATCTCTATCATGGTACACACTCATTTGACCATCATCTATGCATCTCTGACATGGTTCACACTCAATTGACCACCATATATGCATCTCTGACATGGTTCACATATGGTTAGCCATCATCTATGCATCTCTGACATGGTTTACACTCAGTTGACCATCATCTATGCATCTCTGACAAGGTTCACACTCAGTCCACCATCATATATGCATCTCTGACATGGTTTACTCATAGCTGACCATAACATATGCATCTCTGACATGGTTCACACTCAGTTGACCATTATCTATGCATCTCTGACATGGGTCACACTCAGTTGACCATCATCAATGCATCTCTAAAATGGTTCACACTCAGTTGACCATCATCTATGCATCTCTGACATGGTTCACATATAGTTGACCATTATATATGCATCTCTGACATGGTTCACACATAGTTGACCATCATCTATGCATCTCTAACGTGGTTCACACTCAGTTGACCATCATCTATGCATCTCGGACATGGTTCACACGTAGTTGACCATCATCTATGCGTCTCTGACATGGTTCACACTCAGTTGACCATCATCTATGCATCTCTGACATGGTTCACACTCAGTTGACCATCATCTATGCATCTATGACATGGTTCACATATAGTTGGCCATCATATATGCATTTCTGACATGGTTCACACATAGTTGACCATCATCTATGCATCTCTAAAATGGTTCACACTCAGTTGACCATCATCTATGCATTTCTGATATGATTCACACGTAGTTGACCATCATCAATGCATCTCTGACATGGTTCACACTCAATTGACCATCATCTATGCATCTCTGACATGGTTCACATATAGTTGACCATCATATATGTATTTCTGACATGGTTCAAACATAGTTTTCATCATCTATGCATCTCTGACATGATTCACACTCAGTTGACCATCATCTATGCATCTCTGAAATGGTTCACACATAGTTGACCATCATCTATGCTTCTCTAACAAGGTTCACACTCAGTTGACCATCATCTATGCATCTCTGACATGGTTCACACGTAGTTGACCATCATATATGCATCTCTGACATGGTTCACACAGTGTGAACTATCATCTATGCATCTCTGATATGGTTCACATAAAGTTTACCATCATATATGCATCTCTATCATGGTACACACTCATTTGACCATCATCTATGCATCTCTGACATGGTTCACACTTAATTGAACATCATATATGCATCTCTGACATGGTTCACATATGGTTAGCCATCATCTATGCATCTCTGACATGGTTTACACTCAGTTGACCATCATCTATGCATCTCTGACATGGTTCACACTCAGTCCACCATCATATATGCATCTCTGACATGGTTTACTCATAGTTGACCATAACATATACATCTCTGACATGGTTCACACTCAGTTGACCATTATCTATGCATCTCTGACATGGGTCACACTCAGTTGACCATCATCAATGCATCTCTAAAATGGTTCACACTCAGTTGACCATCATCTATGCATCTCTGACATGGTTCACATATAGTTGACCATCATATATGTATTTCTGACATGGTTCAAACATAGTTTTCATCATCTATGCATCTCTGACATGGTTCACACTCAGTTGACCATCATCTATGCATCTCTGAAATGGTTCAGATATGGTTGACCATCCTCTATGCAACTCTGACATGATGCACACTCAGTTGACCATCATCTATGCATCTCTGACATGGTTCACATATAGTTGACCATCATTTATGCATTTTTGACATGGTTCACACATAGTTGACCATCATCTATGGATATCTAACATGGTCCACACTCAGTTGACCATCATCTATGTATCTCTGACATGGTTCACACTCAGTAGACCATGATCTATGCATCTCTGACATGGTTCACATATAGTTCACCATCATATATGCATTTCTGACATGGTTCACACATAGTTGACCATCATCTATGCATCTCTAACAAGGTTCACACTCAGTTGACCATCATCTATGCATCTCTGACATGGTTCACACGTAGTTGACCATCATATATGCATCTCTGATATGGTTCACACAGTGTGAACTATCATCTATGCATCTCTGATATGGTTCACATATAGTTTACCATCATATATGCATCTCTATCATGGTAAACACTCATTTGACCATCATCTATGCATCTTTGACATGGTTCACACTCAATTGACCATCATATATGCATCTCTGACATGGTTCACATATGGTTAGCCATCATCTATGCATCTCTGACATGGTTTACACTCAGTTGACCATCATCTATGCATCTCTGACATGGTTCACAATCAGTCCACCATCATATATGCATCTCTGACATGGTTTACTCATAGTTGACCATAACATATGCATCTCTGACATGGTTCACACTCAGTTGATCATTATCTATCCATCTCTGACATGGTTCACATATAGTTGACCATTATATATGCATCTCTGACATGGTTCACACATAGTTGAATATCATCTATGCATCTCTAACATGGTTCACACTCAGTTGACCATCATCTATGCATCTCGGACATGGTTCACACGTAGTTGACCATCATCTATGTATCTCTGACATGGTTCACACTCAGTTGACCATGATCTATGCATCTCTGACATGGTTCACATATATTTCACCATCATATATGCATTTCTGACATGGTTCACACATAGTTGCCATTATCTATGCATCTCTAACAAGGTTCACACTCAGTTGACCATCATCTATGCATCTCTGACATGGTTCACACGTAGTTGACCATCATATATGCATCTCTGACATGGTTCACACAGTGTGAACTATCATCTATGCATCTCTGATATGGTTCACATATAGTTTACCATCATATATGCATCTCTATCATGGTACACACTCATTTGACCATCATCTATGCATCTCTGACATGGTTCACACTCAATTGACCATCATATATGCATCTCTGACATGGTTAACATATGGTTAGCCATCATCTATGCATCTCTGACATGGTTTACACTCAGTTACCATCATCTATGCATCTCTGACATGGTTCACACTCAGTCCACCATCATATATGCATCTCTGACATGGTTTACTCATAGTTGACCATAACATATGCATCTCTGACATGGTTCACACTCAGTTGACCATTATCTATGCATCTCTAACATGGGTCACACTCAGTTGACCATCATCAATGCATCTCTAAAATGGTTCACACTCAGTTGACCGTCATCTATGCATCTCTGACATGGTTCACATATAGTTGACCATCATATATATATTACTGACATGGTTCAAACATAGTTTTCATCATCTATGCATCTCTGACATGGTTCACACTCAGTTGACCATCATCTATGCATCTCTGAAATGGTTCAGATATGGTTGACCATCCTTTATGCAACTCTGACATGATGCACACTCAGTTGACCATCATCTATGAGTCTCTGACATGGTTCACACTCAGTTGACCATCATCTATGCATCTCTGACATGGTTCACATATAGTTGACCATCATTTATGCATTTCTGACATGGTTCACACATAGTTGACCATCATCTATGCATATCTAACATGGTTCACACTCAGTTGACCATCATCTATGTATCTCTGACATGGTTCACACTCAGTTGACCATGATCTATGCATCTCTGACATGGTTCACATATAGTTCACCATCATATATGCATTTCTGACATGGTTCACACATAGTTGACCATCATCTATGCATCTCTAACAAGGTTCACACTCAGTTGACCATCATCTATGCATCTCTGACATGGTTCACACGTAGTTGACCATCATATATGCATCTCTGACATGGTTCACACAGTGTGAACTATCATCTATGCATCTCTGATATGGTTCACATATAGTTTACCATCATATATGCATCTCTATCATGGTACACACTCATTTGACCATCATCTATGCATCTCTGACATGGTTCACACTCAATTGACCATCATATATGCATCTCTGACATGGTTCACATATGGTTAGCCTTCATCTATGCATCTCTGACATGGTTTACACTCAGTTGACCATCATCTATGCATCTCTGACATGGTTCACACTCAGTCCACCATCATATATGCATCTCTGACATGGTTTACTCATAGTTGACCATAACATATGCATCTCTGACATGGTTCACACTCAGTTGACCATTATCTATGCTTCTCTGACATGGGTCACACTCAGTTGACCATCATCAATGCATCTCTAAAATGGTTCACACTCAGTTGACCATCATCTATGCATCTCTGACATGGTTCACATATAGTTGACCATCATATATGTATTTCTGACATGGTTCAAACATAGTTTTCATCATCTATGCATCTCTGACATGGTTCACACTCAGTTGACCATCATCTATGCATCTCTGAAATGGTTCAGATATGGTTGACCATCCTATATGCAACTCTGACATGATGCACACTCAGTTGACCATCATCTATGAGTCTCTGACATGGTTCACACTCAGTTGACCATCATCTATGCATCTCTGACATGGTTCACATATAGTTGACCATCATTTATGCATTTCTGACATGGTTCACACATAGTTGACCATCATCTATGCATATCTAACATGGTTCACACTCAGTTGACCATCATCTATGTATCTCTGACATGGTTCACACTCAGTTGACCATGATCTATGCATCTCTGACATGGTTCACATATAGTTCACCATCATATATGCATTTCTGACATGGTTCACACATAGTTTACCATCATCTATGCATCTCTAACAAGGTTCACACTCAGTTGACCATCATCTATGCATCTCTGACATGGTTCACACGTAGTTGACCATCATATATGCATCTCTGACATGGTTCACACAGTGTGAACTATCATCTATGCATCTCTGATATGGTTCACATATAGTTTACCATCATATATGCATCTCTATCATGGTACACACTCATTTGACCATCATCTATGCATCTCTGACATGGTTCACACTCAACTGACCATCATATATGCATCTCTGACATGGTTCACATATGGTTGGCCATCATCTATGCATCTCTGACATGGTTTACACTCAGTTGACCATCATTTATACATCTCTGACATGGTTCACACTCAGTCCACCATCATATATGCATCTCTGACATGGTTTACTCATAGTTGACCTTAACATATGCATCTCTGACATGGTTCACACTCAGTTGACCATTATCTATGCATCTCTGACATGGGTCACACTCAGTTGACCATCATCAATGCATCTCTAAAATGGTTCACACTCAGTTGACCATCATCTATGCATCTCTGACATGGTTCACATATAGTTGACCATTATATATGCATCTCTGACATGGTTCACACATAGTTGACCATCATCTATGCATCTCTAACATGGTTCACACTCATTTGACCATCATCTATGCATCTCGGACATGGTTCACACGTAGTTGACCATCATCTATGCGTCTCTGACATGGTTCACACTCAGTTGACCATCATCTATGCATCTCTGACATGGTTCACACTCAGTTGACCATCATCTATGCATCTCTGACATGGTTTACATATAGTTAGCCATCATATATGCATTTCTGACATGGTTCACACATAGTTGACCATCATCTATGCATCTCTAAAATGGTTCACACTCAGTTGACCATCATCTATGCATCTCTGATATGATTCACACGTAGTTGACCATCATCTATGCATCTCTGACATGGTTCACACTCAGTTGACCATCATCTATGCATCTCTGACATGGTTCACATATAGTTGACCATCATATATGTATTTCTGACATGGTTCAAACATAGTTTTCATCATCTATGCATCTCTGACATGGTTCACACTCAGTTGACCATCATCTATGCATCTCTGAAATGGTTCAGATATGGTTGACCATCATCTATGCAACTCTGACATGATTCACACTCAGTTGACCATCATCTATGAGTCTCTGACATGGTTCACACTCAGTTGACCATCATCTATGCATCTCTGACATGGTTCACATATAGTTGACCATCATTTATGCATTTCTGACATGGTTCACACATAGTTGACCATCATCTATGCATATCTAACATGGTTCACACTCAGTTGACCATCATCTATGTATCTCTGACATGGTTCACATTCAGTTGACCATCATCTATGCATCTCTGACATGGTTCACATATAGTTGACCATCATATATGCATTTCTGACATGGTTCACACATAGTTGACCATCATCTATGCATCTCTAACAAGGTTCACACTCAGTTGACCATTATATATGCATCTCTGACATGGTTCACACATAGTTGACCATCATCTATGCATCTCTAACATGGTTCACACTCAATTTACCATCATCTATGCATCTCGGACATGGTTCACACGTAGTTGACCATTGTCTATGCATCTCTATCATGGTTCACACTCAGTTGACCATCATCTATGCATCTCTGACATGGTTCACACTCAATTGGCCATCATATATGCATCTCTGACATGGTTCACATATGGTTGGCCATCATCTATGCATCTCTGACATGGTTTACACTCAGTTGACCATCATTTATGCATCTCTGACATGGTTCACTCATAGTTGACCATAACATATGCATCTCTGACATGGTTCACACTCAGTTGACCATTATCTATGCATCTCTGACATGGGTCACACTCTGTTGACCATCATCAATGCATCTCTAAAATGGTTCACACTCAGTTGACCATCATCTATTCATCTCTGACATGGTTCACATATAGTTGACCATTATATATGCATCTCTGACATGGTTCACACATAGTTGACCATCATCTATGCATCTCTAACATGGTTCACACTCAATTTACCATCAACTATGCATCTCGGACATGGTTCACACGTAGTTGACCATCATCTATGTATCTCTGACATGGTTCACACTCAGTTGACCATCATCTATGCATCTCTGACATGGTTCACACTCAGTTGACCATCATCTATGCATCTCTGACATGGTTCACATATAGTTGACCATCATCTATGCATCTCTGACATAGTTCACACTTATTTCACCATCATCAAAGCATCTCTGACATGGTTCATACTTAGTTGACCATCATCTATACATCTCTGACATGGTTCACAATCAGTTCACCATCATCTATGCATCTCTGAGATGGTTTACACATAATTGACCATCACATATGCATCTCTGACATGGTTCACACTCAGCTGACCATCATCTATGCATCTCTGACATGGTTCACACTCAGTTGACCATCATCTATGCATCTCTTACATGGTTCACACTTAGTTGACCATCATCTATGCATATCTAACATGGTTCGCACTCATTTAACCATCATCTAGGCATCTCTAACATGGTTCACTCATAGTTGACCATCATCTATGGATCTCTGACATGGTGCACATATGGTTGACCATCATCTATGCATCTCTGACATGATTCAGATATGGTTGACCATCATCTATGCATCTCTGACATGGTTCTCACTCAGTTGACCATAATCTATGCATCTTTGACATGGTTCACACTCAGTTGACCATCATCTATGCATCTCTGACATGGTTCACACGTAGTTGACATCATCTATGCAACTATGACATGGTTCACACTTAGTTTACCGTCATCTATGCATCTCTGACATGGTTCACATATTGTTTACCATCATCTATGCATCTCTGACATGGTTCACACTCAGTTGACCATTATCCATGCATCTCTGACATGGTTCACACTCAGTTGACCATTATCTATGCATCTCTGACATGGTTCACATATAGTTGACCATCATTTATGCATTTCTGACATGGTTCACACATAGTTGACCATCATCTATGCATATCTAACGTGGTTCACACTCAGTTGACCATCATCTATGTATCTCTGACATGGTTCACACTCAGTTGACCATCATCTATGCATCTCTGACATGGTTCACATATAGTTGACTATCATATATGCATTTCTGACATGGTTCACACATAGTTGACCATCATCTATGCATCTCTAACAAGGTTCACACTCAGTTGACCATCATCTATGCATCTCTGACATGGTTCACACGTAGTTGACCATCATATATGCATCTCTGACATGGTTCACACAATGTGAACTATCATCTATGCATCTCTTATATGGTTCACATATAGTTTACCATCATATATGCATCTCTATCATGGTACACACTCATTTGACCATCATCTATGCATCTCTGACATGGTTCACACTCAATTGACCATCATATATGCATCTCTGACATGGTTCAAATATGGTTGGCCATCATCTATGCATCTCTGACATGGTTCACACTCAGTCCACCATCATATATGCATCTCTGACATGGTTTACTCATAGTTGACCATAACATATGCATCTCTGACATGGTTCACACTCAGTTGACCATTATCTATGCATCTCTGACATGGGTCACACTCAGTTGACCATCGTTAATGCATATCTAAAATGGTTCACACTCAGTTGACCATCATCTATGCATCTCTGACATGGTTCACATATAGTTGACCATTATATATGCATCTCTGACATGGTTCACACATAGTTGACCATCATCTATGCATCTCTAACATGGTTCACACTCAGTTTACCATCATCTATGCATCTCGGACATGGTTCACACGTAGTTGACCATCATCTATGCATCTCTGACATGGTTCACACTCAGTCCACCATCATATATGCATCTCTGACATGGTTTACTCATAGTTGACCATAACATATGCATCTCTGACATGGTTCACACTCAGTTGACCATTATCTATGCATCTCTGACATGGGTCACACTCAGTTGACCATCATTAATGCATCTCTAAAATGGTTCACAGTCAGTTGACCATCATCTATGCATCTCTGACATGGTTCACATATAGTTGACCATTATATATGCATCTCTGACATGGTTCACACATAGTTGACCATCATCTATGCATCTCTAACATGGTTCACACTCAGTTTACCATCATCTATGCATCTCGGACATGGTTCACACGTAGTTGACCATCATCTATGCATCTCTGACATGGTTCACACTCAGTTGACCGTCATCTATGCATCTCTGACATGGTTCACACTCAGTTGACCATCATCTATGCATCTCTGACATGGTTCACATATAGTTGACCATCATCTATGCATCTCTGACATAGTTCACACTCATTTCACCATCATCAAAGCATCTCTGACATGGTTCAGACTTAGTTGACCATCATCTATGCATCTCTGACATGGTTCACACTCAGTTCACCATCATCTATGCATCTCTGAGATGGTTTACACATACTTGACCATCACATATGCATCTCTGACATGGTTCACACTCAGCTGACCATCATCTATGCATCTCTGACATGGTTCACACTCAGTTGACCATCATCTATGCATCTCTTACATGGTTCACACTTAGTTGACCATCATCTATGCATATCTAACATGGTTCGCACTCAGTTGACCATCATCTAGGCATCTCTAACATGGTTCACTCATAGTTGACCATCATCTATGCATCTCTGACATGGTTCACATATGGTTGACCATCATCTATGCATCTCTGACATGGTTCACATATGGTTGACCATCATCTATGCATCTCTTACATGGTTCTCACTTAGTTGACCATAATCTATGCATCTCTGACATGGTTCACACTCAGTTGACTATCATCTATGCATCTCTGACATGGTTCACACATAGTTGACCATCATTTATGCATTTCTGACATGGTTCACACATAGTTGACCATCATCTATGCATATCTAACATGGTTCACACTCAGTTGACCATCATCTATGTATCTCTGACATGGTTCACACATAGTTGACCATCATCTATGCATCTCTAACATGGTTCACACTCAGTTTACCATCATCTATGCATCTCGGACATGGTTCACACGTAGTTGACCATCATCTATGCATCTCTGACATGGTTCACTCTCAGTTGACCGTCATCTATGCATCTCTGACATGGTTCACACTCAGTTGACCATCATCTATGCATCTCTGACATGGTTCACATATAGTTGACCATCATCTATGCATCTCTGACATAGTTCACACTCATTTCACCATCATCAAAGCATCTCTGACATGGTTCACACTTTGTTGACCATCATCTATGCATCTCTGACATGGTTCACACTCAGTTCACCATCATCTATGCATCTCTTAGATGGTTTACACATACTTGACCATCACATATGCATCTCTGACATGGTTCACACTCAGCTGACCATCATCTATGCATCTCTGACATGGTTCACACTCAGTTGACCATCATCTATGCATCTCTTACATGGTTCACACTTAGTTGACCATCATCTATGCATATCTAACATGGTTCACACTCAGTTGACCGTCATCTATGCATCTCTGACATGGTTCACACTCAGTTGACCATCATCTATGCATCTCTGACATGGTTCACATATAGTTGACCATCATCTATGCATCTCTGACATAGTTCACACTCATTTCACCATCATCAAAGCATCTCTGACATGGTTCACACTTTGTTCACCATCATCTATGCATCTCTGACATGGTTCACACTCAGTTCACCATCATCTATGCATCTCTGAGATGGTTTACACATACTTGACCATCACATATGCATTTCTGACATGGTTCACACTCAGCTGACCATCATCTATGCATCTCTGACATGGTTCACACTCAGTTGACCATCATCTATGCATCTCTTACATGGTTCACACTTAGTTGACCATCATCTATGCATATCTAACATGGTTCGCACTCAGTTGACCATCATCTAGGCATCTCTAACATGGTTCACTCATAGTTGACCATCATCTATGCATCTCTGACATGGTTCACATATGGTTGACCATCATCTATGCATCTCTGACATGGTTCACATATGGTTGACCATCATCTATGCATCTCTTACATGGTTCTCAATTAGTTGACCATAATCTATGCATCTCTGACATGGTTCACACTCAGTTGACTATCATCTATGCATCTCTGACATGGTTCACACATAGTTGACCATCATTTATGCATTTCTGACATGGTTCACACATAGTTGACCATCATCTATGTATATCTAACATGGTTCACACTCAGTTGACCATCATCTATGTATCTCTGACATGGTTCACACTCAGTTGACCATCATCTATGCATCTCTGACATGGTTCACATATAGTTGACTATCATATATGAATTTCTGACATGGTTCACACATAGTTGACCATCATCTATGCATCTCTGACATGGTTCACACTCAGTCCACCATCATATATGCATCTCTGACATGGTTTACTCATAGTTGACCATAACATATGCATCTCTGACATGGTTCACACTCAGTTAACCATTATCTATGCATCTCTGACATGGGTCACACTCAGTTGACCATCATTAATGCATCTCTAAAATGGTTCACACTCAGTTGACCATCATCTATGCATCTCTGACATGGTTCACATATAGTTGACCATTATATATGCATCTCTGACATGGTTCACACATAGTTGACCATCATCTATGCATCTCTAACATGGTTCACACTCAGTTTACCATCATCTATGCATCTCGGACATGGTTCACACGTAGTTGACCATCATCTATGCATCTCTGACATGGTTCACGCTCAGTTGACCGTCATCTATGCATCTCTGACATGGTTCACACTCAGTTGACCATCATCTATGCATCTCTGACATGGTTCACATATAGTTGACCATCATCTATGCATCTCTGACATAGTTCACACTCATTTCACCATCATCAAAGCATCTCTGACATGGTTCACACTTTGTTGACCATCATCTATGCATCTCTGACATGGTTCACACTCAGTTCACCATCATCTATGCATCTCTTAGATGGTTTACACATACTTGACCATCACATATGCATCTCTGACATGGTTCACACTCAGCTGACCATCATCTATGCATCTCTGACATGGTTCACACTCAGTTGACCATCATCTATGCATCTCTTACATGGTTCACACTTAGTTGACCATCATCTATGCATATCTAACATGGTTCACACTCAGTTGACCGTCATCTATGCATCTCTGACATGGTTCACACTCAGTTGACCATCATCTATGCATCTCTGACATGGTTCACATATAGTTGACCATCATCTATGCATCTCTGACATAGTTCACACTCATTTCACCATCATCAAAGCATCTCTGACATGGTTCACACTTTGTTCACCATCATCTATGCATCTCTGACATGGTTCACACTCAGTTCACCATCATCTATGCATCTCTGAGATGGTTTACACATACTTGACCATCACATATGCATCTCTGACATGGTTCACACTCAGCTGACCATCATCTATGCATCTCTGACATGGTTCACACTCAGTTGACCATCATCTATGCATCTCTTACATGGTTCACACTTAGTTGACCATCATCTATGCATATCTAACATGGTTCGCACTCAGTTGACCATCATCTAGGCATCTCTAACATGGTTCACTCATAGTTGACCATCATCTATGCATCTCTGACATGGTTCACATATGGTTGACCATCATCTATGCATCTCTGACATGGTTCACATATGGTTGACCATCATCTATGCATCTCTTACATGGTTCTCACTTAGTTGACCATAATCTATGCATCTCTGACATGGTTCACACTCAGTTGACTATCATCTATGCATCTCTGACATGGTTCACACATAGTTGACCATCATTTATGCATTTCTGACATGGTTCACACATAGTTGACCATCATCTATGCATATCTAACATGGTTCACACTCAGTTGACCATCATCTATGTATCTCTGACATGGTTCACACTCAGTTGACCATCATCTATGCATCTCTGACATGGTTCACATATAGTTGACTATCATATATGAATTTCTGACATGGTTCACACATAGTTGACCATCATCTATGCATCTCTGACATGGTTCACACTCAGTCCACCATCATATATGCATCTCTGACATGGTTTACTCATAGTTGACCATAACATATGCATCTCTGACATGGTTCACACTCAGTTAACCATTATCTATGCATCTCTGACATGGGTCACACTCAGTTGACCATCATTAATGCATCTCTAAAATGGTTCACACTCAGTTGACCATCATCTATGCATCTCTGACATGGTTCACATATAGTTGACCATTATATATGCATCTCTGACATGGTTCACACATAGTTGACCATCATCTATGCATCTCTAACATGGTTCACACTCAGTTTACCATCATCTATGCATCTCGGACATGGTTCACACGTAGTTGACCATCATCTATGCATCTCTGACATGGTTCACGCTCAGTTGACCGTCATCTATGCATCTCTGACATGGTTCACACTCAGTTGACCATCATCTATGCATCTCTGACATGGTTCACATATAGTTGACCATCATCTATGCATCTCTGACATAGTTCACACTCATTTCACCATCATCAAAGCATCTCTGACATGGTTCACACTTTGTTGACCATCATCTATGCATCTCTGACATGGTTCACACTCAGTTCACCATCATCTATGCATCTCTTAGATGGTTTACACATACTTGACCATCACATATGCATCTCTGACATGGTTCACACTCAGCTGACCATCATCTATGCATCTCTGACATGGTTCACACTCAGTTGACCATCATCTATGCATCTCTTACATGGTTCACACTTAGTTGACCATAATCTATGCATATCTAACATGGTTCGCACTCAGTTGACCATCATCTAGGCATCTCTAACATGGTTCACTCATAGTTGACCATCATCTATGCATCTCTGACATGGTTCACATATGGTTGACCATCATCTATGCATCTCTGACATGGTTCACATATGGTTGACCATCATCTATGCATCTCTTACATGGTTCTCACTTAGTTAACCATAATCTATGCATCTCTGACATGGTTCACACACAGTTGACCATCATCTATGCATCTCTGACATGGTTCACACATAGTTGACCATCATTTATGCATTTCTGACATGGTTCACACATAGTTGACCATCATCTATGCATATCTAACTTGGTTCACACTCAGTTGACCATCATCTATGTATCTCTGACATGGTTCACACTCAGTTGACCATCATCTATGCATCTCTGACATGGTTCACATATAGTTGACTATCATATATGCATTTCTGACATGGTTCACACATAGTTGACCATCATCTATGCATTTCTAACAAGGTTCACACTCAGTTGACCATCATCTATTCATCTCTGACATGGTTCACACAGTGTGAACTATCATCTATGCATCTCTGATATGGTTCACATATAGTTTACCATCATATATGCATCTCTATCATGGTACACACTCATTTGACCATCATCTATGCATCTCTGACATGGTTCACACTAAATTGACCATCATATATGCATCTCTGACATGGTTCACATATGGTTGGCCATCATCTATGCATCTCTGACATGGTTTACACTCAGTTGACCATCATTTATGCATCTCTGACATGGTTCACACTCAGTCCACCATCATATATGCATCTCTGACATGGTTTACTCATAGTTGACCATAACATATGCATCTCTGACATGGTTCACACTCAGTTGACCATTATCTATGCATCTCTGACATGGGTCACACTCAGTTAACCATCATCAATGCATCTCTAAAATGGTTCACACTCAGTTGACCATCATCTATGCATCTCTGACATGGTTCACATATAGTTGACCATTATATATGCATCTCTGACATGGTTCACACATAGTTGACCATCATCTATGCATCTCTAACATGGTTCACACTCAGTTTACCATCATCTATGCATCTCGGACATGGTTCACACGTAGTTGACCATCATCTATGCATCTCTGACATGGTTCACACTCAGTTGACCATCATCTATGCATCTCTGACATGGTTCACACTCAGTTGACCATCTTCTATGCATCTCTGACATGGTTCACATATAGTTGACCATCATCTATGCATCTCTGACATAGTTCACACTTATTTCACCATCATCAAAGCATCTCTGACATGGTTCAGACTTAGTTGACCATCATCTATGCATCTCTGACATGGTTCACACTCAGTTCACCATCATCTATGCATCTCTGAGATGGTTTACACATACTTGACCATCACATATGCATCTCTGACATGGTTCACACTCAGCTGACCATCATCTATGCATCTCTGACATGGTTCACACTCAGTTGACCATCATCTATGCATCTCTTACATGGTTCACACTTAGTTGACCATCATCTATGCATATCTAACATGGTTCGCACTCAGTTGACCATCATCTAGGCATCTCTAACATGGTTCACTCATAGTTGACCATCGTCTATGCATCTCTGACATGGTTCACATATGGTTGACCATCATCTATGCATCTCTGACATGGTTCACATATGGTTGACCATCATCTATGCATCTCTGACATGCTTCTCACTCAGTTGACCATAATCTATGCATCTCTGACATGGTTCACACTCAGTTGACCATCATCTATGCATCTCTGACATGGTTCACACATATTTGACATTATCTATGCAACTATGACATGGTTCACACTTAGTTTACCATCATCTATGCATCTCTGACATGGTTCACATATTGTTTACCATCATCTATGCATCTCTGACATGGTTCACACTCAGTTGACCATCATCTATGCATCTCTGACATGGTTCACATATAGTTGACCATCATTTATGCATTTCTGACGTGGTTCACACATAGTTGACCATCATCTATGCATATCTAACATGGTTCACACTCAGTTGACCATCATCTATGTATCTCTGACAAGGTTCACACTCAGTTGACCATCATCTATGCATCTCTGACATGGTTCACATATAGTTGACTATCATATATGCATTTCTGACATGGTTCAGACATAGTTGACCATCATCTATGCATCTCTAACAAGGTTCACACTCAGTTGACCATCATTTATGCATCTCTTACATGGTTCACACGTAGTTGCCCATCATATATGCATCTCTGACATGGTTCACACAGTGTGAACTATCATCTATGCATCTCTGATATAGTTCACATATAGTTTACCGTCATATATGCATCTCTATCATGGTACACACTCATTTGACCATCATCTATGCATCTCTGACATGGTTCACACTCAATTGACCATCATATATGCATCTCTGACATGGTTCACATATGGTTGGCCTTCATCTATGCATCTCTGACATGGTTTACACTCAGTTGACCATCATTTATGCATCTCTGACATGGTTCACACTCAGTCCACCATCATATATGCATCTCTGACATGGTTTACTCATAGTTGACCATAACATATGCATCTCTGACATGGTTCACACTCAGTTGACCATTATCTATGCATCTCTGACATGGGTCACACTCAGTTAACCATCATCAATGCATCTCTAAAATGGTTCACACTCAGTTGACCATCATCTATGCATCTCTGACATGGTTCACATATAGTTGACCATTATATATGCATCTCTGACATGGTTCACACATAGTTGACCATCATCTATGCATCTCTAACATGGTTCACACTCAGTTTACCATCATCTATGCATCTCGGACATGGTTCACACGTAGTTGACCATCATCTATGCATCTCTGACATGGTTCACACTCAGTTGACCATCATCTATGCATCTCTGACATGGTTCACATATAGTTGACCATCATCTATGCATCTCTGACATAGTTCACACTCATTTCACCATCACCAAAGCATCTCTGACATGGTTCACACTTAGTTGACCATCATCTATGCATCTCTGACATGGTTCACACTCAGTTCACCATCGTCTATGCATCTCTGAGATGGTTTACACATATTTGACCATCACATATGTATCTCTGACATGGTTCACACTCAGCTGACCATCATCTATGCATCTCTGACATGGTTCACACTCAGTTGACCATCATCTATGCATCTCTTACAAGGTTCACACTTAGTTGACCATCATCTATGCATATCTAACATGGTTCGCACTCAGTTGACCATCATCTAGGCATCTCTAACATGGTTCACTCATAGTTGACCATCATCTATGCATCTCTGACATGGTTCACATATGGTTGACCATCATCTATGCATCTCTGACATGGTTCACATATGGTTGACCATCATCTACGCATCTCTAAAATGGTTCTCACTCAGTTGACCATAATCTATGCATCTCTGACATGGTTCACACTCAGTTGACCATCATCTATGCATCTCTGACATGGTTCACACATAGTTGACATCATCTATGCAACTATGACATGGTTCACACTTAGTTTACCATCATCTATGCATCTCTGACATGGTTCACATATTGTTTACCATCATCTATGCATCTCTGACATGGTTCACACTTAATTGACCATCATCCATGCATCTCTGACATGGTTCACACTCAGTTGACCATCATCTATGCATCTCTGACATGGTTCACATATAGTTGACCATCATTTATGCATTTCTGACATGGTTCACACATAGTTGACCATCATCTATGCATATCTAACATGGTTCACACTCAGTTGACCATCATCTATGTATCTCTGACATGGTTCACACTCAGTTGACCATCATCTATGCATCTCTGACATGGTTCACATATAGTTCACCATCATATATGCATTTCTGACATGGTTCACACATAGTTGACCATCATCTATGCATCTCTAACAAGGTTCACACTCAGTTGACCATCATCTATGCATCTCTGACATGGTTCACACGTAGTTGACCATCATATATGCATCTCTGACATGGTTCACACAGTGTGAACTATCATCTATGCATCTCTGGTATGGTTCACATATAGTTTACCATCATATATGCATATCTAACATGGTACACACTCATTTGACCATCATCTATGCATCTCTGACATGGTTCACACTCAATTGACCATCATATATGCATCTCTGACATGGTTCACATATGGTTGGCAATCATCTATGCATCTCTGACATGGTTTACACTCAGTTGACCATCATTTATGCATCTCTGACATGGTTCACACTCAGTCCACCATCATATATGCATCTCTGACATGGTTTACTCATAGTTGACCATAACATATGCATCTCTGACATGGTTCACACTCAGTTGACCATAATCTATGCATCTCTGACATGGGTCACACTCATTTAACCATCATCAATGCATCTCTAAAATGGTTCACACTCAGTTGACCATCATCTATGCATCTCTGACATGGTTCACATATAGTTGACCATTATATATGCATCTCTAACATGGTTCACACATAGTTGACCATCATCTATGCATCTCTAACATGGTTCACACTCAGTTTACCATCATCTATGCATCTCGGACATGGTTCACACGTAGTTGACCATCATCTATGCATCTCTGACATGGTTCACACTCAGTTGACCATCATCTATGCATCTCTGACATGGTTCACACTCAGTTGACCATCATCTATGCATCTCTGACATGGTTCACATATAGTTGACCATCATCTATGCATCTCTGACATAGTTCACACTCATTTCACCATCACCAAAGCATCTCTGACATGGTTCACACTTAGTTGACCATCATCTATTCATCTCTGACATGGTTCACACGTAGTTGACATCATCTATGCAACTATGACATGGTTCACACTCAGTTGACCATCATCTATGCATCTCTGACATGGTTCACATATAGTTGACCATCATCTATGCATCTCTGACATAGTTCACACTCATTTCACCATCACCAAAGCATCTCTGACATGGTTCACACTTAGTTGACCATCATCTATGCATCTTTGACATGGTTCACACTCAGTTCACCATCATCTATGCATCTCTGAGATGGTTTACACATACTTGACCATCACATATGCATCTCTGACATGGTTCACACTCAGCTGACCATCATCTATGCATCTCTGACATGGTTCACACTCAGTTGACCATCATCTATGCATCTCTTACATGGTTCACACTTAGTTGACCATCATCTATGCATATCTAACATGGTTCGCACTCAGTTGACCATCATCTAGGCATCTCTAACATGGTTCACTCATAGTTGACCATCATCTATGCATCTCTGACATGGTTCACATATGGTTGACCATCATCTATGCATCTCTGACATGGTTCACATATGGTTGACCATCATCTATGCATCTCTGACATGGTTCTCACTCAGTTGACCATAATCTATGCATCTCTGACATGGTTCACACTCAGTTGACCATCATCTATGCATCTCTGACATGGTTCACATATAGTTGACCATCATCTATGCATCTCTGACATAGTTCACACTCATTTCACCATCACCAAAGCATCTCTGACATGGTTCACACTCAGTTCACCATCATCTATGCATCTCTGAGATGGTTTACACATACTTGACCATCACATATGCATCTCTGACATGGTTCACACTCAGCTGACCATCATCTATGCATCTCTGACATGGTTCACACTCAGTTGACCATCATCTATGCATCTCTTACATGGTTCACACTTAGTTGACCATCATCTATGCATATCTAACATGGTTCGCACTCAGTTGACCATCATCTAGGCATCTCCAACATGGTTCACTCATAGTTGACCATCATCTATGCATCTCTGACATGGTTCACATATGGTTGACCATCATCTATGCATCTCTGACATGGTTCACATATGGTTGAACATCATCTATGCATCTCTGACATGGTTCTCACTCAGTTGACCATAATCTATGCATCTCTTACATGGTTCACACTCAGTTGACCATCATCTATGCATCTCTGACATGGTTCACACGTAGTTGACATCATCTATGCAACTATGACATGGTTCACACTTAGTTTACCATCATCTATGCATCTCTGACATGGTTCACATATTGTTTACCATCATCTATGCATCTCTGACATGGTTCACACTCAGTTGACCATCATCCATGCATCTCTGACATGGTTCACACTCAGTTGACCATCATCTATGCATCTCTGACATGGTTCACATATAGTTGACCATCATTTATGCATTTCTGACATGGTTCACACATAGTTGACCATCATCTATGCTTATCTAACATGGTTCACACTCAGTTGACCATCATCTATGTATCTCTGACAAGGTTCACACTCAGTTGACCATCATCTATGCATCTCTGACATGGTTCACATATAGTTGACTATCATATATGCATTTCTGACATGGTTCACACATAGTTGACCATCATCTATGCATCTCTAACAAGGTTCACACTCAGTTGACCATCATCTATGCATCTCTTACATGGTTCACACGTAGTTGACCATCATATATGCATCCCTGACATGGTTCACACTCAGCTGACCATCATCTATGCATCTCTGACATGGTTCACACTCAGTTGACCATCATCTATGCATCTCTTACATGGTTCACACTTAGTTGACCATCATCTATGCATATCTAACATGGTTCGCACTCAGTTGACCATCATCTAGGCATCTCTAACATGGTTCACTCATAGTTGACCATCATCTATGCATCTCTGACATGGTTCACATATGGTTGACCATCATCTATGCATCTCTGACATGGTTCACATATGGTTGACCATCATCTATGCATCTCTGACATGGTTCTCACTCAGTTGACCATAATCTATGCATCTCTGACATGGTTCACACTCAGTTGACCATCATCTATGCATCTCTGACATGGTTCACATATAGTTGACCATCATCTATGCATCTCTGACATAGTTCACACTCATTTCACCATCACCAAAGCATCTCTGACATGGTTCACACTTAGTTGACCATCATCTATGCATCTCTGACATGGTTCACACGTAGTTGACATCATCTATGCAACTATGACATGGTTCACACTCAGTTGACCATCATCTATGCATCTCTGACATTTTTTCACATATAGTTGACCATCATCTATGCATCTCTGACATAGTTCACACTCATTTCACCATCACCAAAGCATCTCTGACATGGTTCACACTTAGTTGACCATCATCTATGCATCTCTGACATGGTTCACACTCAGTTCACCATCATCTATGCATCTCTGAGATGGTTTACACATACTTGACCATCACATATGCATCTCTGACATGGTTCACACTCAGCTGACCATCATCTATGCATCTCTGACATGGTTCACACTCAGTTGACCATCATCTATGCATCTCTTACATGGTTCACACTTAGTTGACCATCATCTATGCATATCTAACATGGTTCGCACTCAGTTGACCATCATCTAGGCATCTCCAACATGGTTCACTCATAGTTGACCATCATCTATGCATCTCTGACATGGTTCACATATGGTTGACCATCATCTATGCATCTCTGACATGGTTCACATATGGTTGAACATCATCTATGCATCTCTGACATGGTTCTCACTCAGTTGACCATAATCTATGCATCTCTTACATGGTTCACACTCAGTTGACCATCATCTATGCATCTCTGACATGGTTCACACGTAGTTGACATCATCTATGCAACTATGACATGGTTCACACTTAGTTTACCATCATCTATGCATCTCTGACATGGTTCACATATTGTTTACCATCATCTATGCATCTCTGACATGGTTCACACTCAGTTGACCATCATCCATGCATCTCTGACATGGTTCACACTCAGTTAACCATCATCTATGCATCTCTGATATGGTTCACATATAGTTGACCATCATTTATGCATTTTTGACATGGTTCACACATAGTTGACCATCATCTATGCATATCTAACATGGTTCACACTCAGTTGACCATCATCTATGTATCTCTGACAAGGTTCACACTCAGTTGACCATCATCTATGCATCTCTGACATGGTTCACATATAGTTGACTATCATATATGCATTTCTGACATGGTTCACACATAGTTGACCATCATCTATGCATCTCTAACAAGGTTCACACTCAGTTGACCATCATCTATGCATCTCTTACATGGTTCACACGTAGTTGACCATCATATATGCATCCCTGACATGGTTCACACTCAGCTGACCATCATCTATGCATCTCTGACATGGTTCACACTCAGTTGACCATCATCTATGCATCTCTTACATGGTTCACACTTAGTTGACCATCATCTATGCATATTTAACATGGTTCGCACTCAGTTGACCATCATCTAGGCATCTCTAACATGGTTCACTCATAGTTGACCATCATCTATGCATCTCTGACATGGTTCACATATGGTTGACCATCATCTATGCATCTCTGACATGGTTCACATATGGTTGACCATCATCTATGCATCTCTGACATGGTTCTCACTCAGTTGACCATAATCTATGCATCTCTGACATGGTTCACACTCAGTTGACCATCATCTATGCATCTCTGACATGGTTCACATATAGTTGACCATCATCTATGCATCTCTGACATAGTTCACACTCATTTCACCATCACCAAAGCATCTCTGACATGGTTCACACTTAGTTGACCATCATCTATGCATCTCTGACATGGTTCACACGTAGTTGACATCATCTATGCAACTATGACATGGTTCACACTCAGTTGACCATCATCTATGCATCTCTGACATGGTTCACATATAGTTGACCATCATCTATGCATCTCTGACATAGTTCACACTCATTTCACCATCACCAAAGCATCTCTGACATGGTTCACACTTAGTTGACCATCATCTATGCATCTCTGACATGGTTCACACTCAGTTCACCATCATATATGCATCTCTGAGATGGTTTACACATACTTGACCATCACATATGCATCTCTGACATGGTTCACACTCAGCTGACCATCATCTATGCATCTCTGACATGGTTCACACTCAGTTGACCATCATCTATGCATCTCTTACATGGTTCACACTTAGTTGACCATCATCTATGCATATCTAACATGGTTCGCACTCAGTTGACCATCATCTAGGCATCTCCAACATGGTTCACTCATAGTTGACCATCATCTATGCATCTCTGACATGGTTCACATATGGTTGACCATCATCTATGCATCTCTGACATGGTTCACATATGGTTGAACATCATCTATGCATCTCTGACATGGTTCTCACTCAGTTGACCATAATCTATGCATCTCTTACATGGTTCACACTCAGTTGACCATCATCTATGCATCTCTGACATGGTTCACACGTAGTTGACATCATCTATGCAACTATGACATGGTTCACACTTAGTTTACCATCATCTATGCATCTCTGACATGGTTCACATATTGTTTACCATCATCTATGCATCTCTGACATGGTTCACACTCAGTTGACCATCATCCATGCATCTCTGACATGGTTCACACTCAGTTGACCATCATCTATGCATCTCTGACATGGTTCACATATAGTTGACCATCATTTATGCATTTCTGACATGGTTCACACATAGTTGACCATCATCTATGCATATCTAACATGGTTCACACTCAGTTGACCATCATCTATGTATCGCTGACAAGGTTCACACTCAGTTGACCATCATCTATGCATCTCTGACATGGTTCACATATAGTTGACTATCATATATGCATTTCTGACATGGTTCACACATAGTTGACCATCATCTATGCATCTCTAACAAGGTTCACACTCAGTTGACCATCATCTATGCATCTCTTACATGGTTCACACGTAGTTGACCATCATATATGCATCTCTGACATGGTTCACATAGTGTGAACTATCATCTATGCATCTCTGATATGGTTCACATATAGTTTACCGTCATATATGCATCTCTATCATGGTACACACTCATTTGACCATCATCTATGCATCTCTGACATGGTTCACACTCAATTGACCATCATATATGCATCTCTGACATGGTTCACATATGGTTGGCCATCATCTATGCATCTCTGACATGGTTTACACTCAGTTGACCATCATTTATGCATCTCTGACATGGTTCACACTCAGTCCACCATCATATATGCATCTCTGACATGGTTTACTCATAGTTGACCATAACATATGCATCTCTGACATGGTTCACACTCAGTTGACCATTATCTATGCATCTCTGACATGGGTCACACTCAGTTAACCATCATCAATGCATCTCTAAAATGGTTCACACTCAGTTGACCATCATCTATGCATCTCTGACATGGTTCACATATAGTTGACCATTATATATGCATCTCTGACATGGTTCACACATAGTTGACCATCATCTATGCATCTCTAACATGGTTCACACTCAGTTTACCATCATCTATGCATCTCGGACATGGTTCACACGTAGTTGACCATCATCTATGCATCTCTGACATGGTTCACACTCAGTTGACCATCATCTATGCATCTCTGACATGGTTCACACTCAGTTGACCATCATCTATGCATCTCTGACATGGTTCACATATAGTTGACCATCATCTATGCATCTCTGACATAGTTCACACTCATTTCACCATCACCAAAGCATCTCTGACATGGTTCACACTTAGTTGACCATCATCTATGCATCTCTGACATGGTTCACACTCAGTTCACCATCATCTATGCATCTCTGAGATGGTTTACACATAATTGACCATCACATATGCATCTCTGACATGGTTCACACTCAGCTGACCATCATCTATGCATCTCTGACATGGTTCACACTCAGTTGACCATCATCTATGCATCTCTTACAAGGTTCACACTTAGTTGACCATCATCTATGCATATCTAACATGGTTCGCACTCAGTTGACCATCATCTAGGCATCTCTAACATGGTTCACTCATAGTTGACCATCATCTATGCATCTCTGACATGGTTCACATATGGTTGACCATCATCTATGCATCTCTGACATGGTTCACATATGGTTGACCATCATCTATGCATCTCTGACATGGTTCTCACTCAGTTGACCATAATCTATGCATCTCTGACATGGTTCACACTCAGTTGACCATCATCTATGCATCTCTGACATGGTTCACACGTAGTTGACATCATCTATGCAACTATGACATGGTTCACACTTAGTTTACCATCATCTATGCGTCTCTGACATGGTTCACATATTGTTTACCATCATCTATGCATCTCTGACATGGTTCACACTCAGTTGACCATCATCCATGCATCTCTGACAGGGTTCACACTCAGTTGACCATCATCTATGCATCTCTGACATGGTTCACATATAGTTGACCATCATTTATGCATTTCTGACATGGTTCACACATAGTTGACCATCATCTATGCATATCTAACATGGTTCACACTCAGTTGACCATCATCTATGTATCTCTGACATGGTTCACACTCAGTTGACCATCATCTATGCATCTCTGACATGGTTCACATATAGTTCACCATCATATATGCATTTCTGACATGGTTCACACATAGTTGACCATCATCTATGCATCTCTAACATGGTTCACACTCAGTTGACCATCATCTATGCATCTCTGACATGGTTCACACGTAGTTGACCATCATATATGCATCTCTGACATGGTTCACACAGTGTGAACTATCATCTATGCATCTCTGATATGGTTCACATATAGTTTACCATCATATATGCATCTCTAACATGGTACACACTCATTTGACCATCATCTATGCATCTCTGACATGGTTCACACTTAATTGACCATCATATATGCATCTCTGACATGGTTCACATATGGTTGGCCATCATCTATGCATCTCTGACATGGTTTACACTCAGTTGACCATCATTTATGCATCTCTGACATGGTTCACACTCAGTCCACCATCATATATGCATCTCTGACATGGTTTACTCATAGTTGACCATAACATATGCATCTCTGACATGGTTCACACTCAGTTGACCATTATCTATGCATCTCTGACATGGGTCACACTCAGTTAACCATCATCAATGCATCTCTAAAATGGTTCACACTCAGTTGACCATCATCTATACATCTCTGACATGGTTCACATATAGTTGACCATTATATATGCATCTCTGACATGGTTCACACATAGTTGACCATCATCTATGCATCTCTAACATGGTTCACACTCAGTTTACCATCATCTATGCATCTCGGACATGGTTCACACATAGTTGACCATCATCTATGCATCTCTGACATGGTTCACACTCAGTTGACCATCATCTATGCATCTCTGACATGGTTCACACTCAGTTGACCATCATCTATGCATCTCTGACATGGTTCACATATAGTTGACCATCATCTATGCATCTCTGACATAGTTCACACTTATTTCACCATCACCAAAGCATCTCTGACATGGTTCACACTTAGTTAACCATCATCTATGCATCTCTGACATGGTTCACACTCAGTTCACCATCATCTATGCATCTCTGAGATTGTTTACACATACTTGACCATCACATATGCATCTCTGACATGGTTCACACTCAGCTGACCATCATCTATGCATCTCTGACATGGTTCACACTCAGTTGACCATCATCTATGCATCTCTTACGTGGTTCACACTTAGTTGACCATCATCTATGCATATCTAACATGGTTCGCACTCAGTTGACCATCATCTAGGCATCTCTAACATGGTTCACTCATAGTTGACCATCATCTATGCATCTCTGACATGGTTCACATATGGTTGACCATCATCTATGCATCTCTGACATGGTTCACATATGGTTGACCATCATCTATGCATCTCTGACATGGTTGTCACTCAGTTGACCATAATCTATGCATCTCTGACATGGTTCACACTCAGTTGACCATCATCTATGGATCTCTGACATGGTTCACACGTAGTTGACATCATCTATGCAACTATGACATGGTTCACACTTAGTTTACCATCATCTATGCATCTCTGACATGGTTCACATATTGTTTACCATCATCTATGCATCTCTGACATGGTTCACACTCAATTCACCATCATCCATGCATCTCTGACATGGTTCACACTCAGTTGACCATCATCTATGCATCTCTGACATGGTTCACATATAGTTGACCATTATTTATGCATTTCTGACATGGTTCACACATAGTTGACCATCATCTATCCATATCTAACATGGTTCACACTCAGTTGACCATCATCTATGTATCTCTGACATGGTTCACACTCAGTTGACCATCATCTATGCATCTCTGACATGGTTCACATATAGTTCACCATCATATATGCATTTTTGACATGGTTCACACATAGTTGACCATCATCTATGCATCTCTAACAAGGTTCACACTCAGTTGACCATCATCTATGCATCTCTGACATGGTTCACACGTAGTTGACCATCATATATGCATCTCTGACATGGTTCACACAGTGTGAACTATCATCTATGCATCTCTGATATGGTTCACATATAGTTTACCATCATATATGCATCTCTATCATGGTACACACTCATTTGACCATCATATATGCATCTCTGACATGGTTCACACTCAATTGACCATCATATATGCATCTCTGACATGGTTCACATATGGTTGGCCATCATCTATGCATCTCTGACATGGTTTACACTCAGTTGACCGCCATCTATGCATCTCTGACATGGTTCACACTCAGTCCACCATCATATATGCATCCCTGACATGGTTTACTCATAGTTGACCATAACATATGCATCTCTGACATGGTTCACACTAAGTAAACCATTATCGATGCATCTCTGACATGGGTCACACTCAGTTGACCATCATCAATGCATCTCTAAAATGGTTCACACTCAGTTGACCATCATCTATGCATCTCTGACATGGTTCACATATAGTTGACCATTATATATGCATCTCTGACATGGTTCACACATAGTTGACCATCATCTATGCATCTCGAACATGGTTCACACTCAATTGACCATCATCTATGCATCTCGGACATGGTTCACACGTAGTTGACCATCATCTATGCATCTCTGACATGGTTCACACTCAGTTGACCATCATCTATGCATCTCTAACATGGTTCACACTCAGTTGACCATCATCTATGCATCTCTGACATGGTTCACATATAGTTGGCCATCATATATGCATTTCTGACATGGTACACACATAGTTGACCATCATCTATGCATCACTAAAATGGTTCACACTCAGTTGACCATCATCTATGCATCTCTGATATGATTTACACGTAGTTGACCATCATCTATGCATCTCTGACATGGTTCACACTCAGTTGACCATCATCTATGCATCTCTGACATGGTTCACATATAGTTGACCATCATATATGTATTTCTGACATGGTTCAAACATAGTTTTCATCATCTATGCATCTCTAACATGGTTCACACTCAGTTGACCATCATCTATGCAACCCTGAAATGGTTCAGATATGGTTGACCATCATCTATGCAACTCTGACATGATTCACACTCAGTTGACCATCATCTATGAGTCTCTGACATGGTTCACACTCAGTTGACCATCATCTATGCATCTCTGACATGGTTCACATATAGTTGACCATCATTTATGCATTTCTGACATGGTTCACACATAGTTGACCATCATCTATGCATATCTAACATGGTTCACACTCAGTTGACCATCATCTATGTATCTCTGACATGGTTCACACTCAGTTGACCATCATCTATGCATCTCTGACATGGTTCACATATAGTTGACCATCATATATGCATTTCTGACATGGTTCACACATAGTTGACCATCATCTATGCATCTCTAACAAGGTTCACACTCAGTTGACCATCATCTATGCATCTCTGACATGGTTCACACGTAATTGACCATCATATATGCATCTCTGACATGGTTCACACAGTGTGAACTATCTTCTATGCATCTCTGATATGGTTCACATATAGTTTACCATCATATATGCATCTCTATCATGGTACACACTCATTTGACCATCATCTTTGCATCTCTGACATGGTTCACACTCAATTGACCATCATATATGCATCTCTGACATGGTTCACATATGGTTAGCCATCATCTATGCATCTCTGACATGTTTTACACTCAGTTGACCATCATTTATGCATCTCTGACATGGTTCACACTCAGTCCACCATCATATATGCATCTCTGACATTGTTTACTCATAGTTGACCATAACATATGCATCTCGGACATGGTTCACACTCAGTTGACCATTATCTATGCATCTCTGACATGGGTCACACTCAGTTGACCATCATCTATGCATCTCTGACTTGGTTCACATATAGTTGACCATCATCTATGCATCTCTAACATAGTTCACACTCATTTCACCATCATCAAAGCATATCTGACATGGTTCACACTTAGTTGACCATCATCTATGCATCTCTGACATGGTTCACACTCAGTTCACCATCATCTATGCATCTCTGAGATGGTTTACACATACTTGACCATCACATATGCATCTCTGACATGGTTCACACTCAGCAGACCATCATCTATGCATCTCTGACATGGTTCACACTCAGTTGACCATCATCTATGCATCTCTTACATGGTTCACACTTAGTTGACCATCATCTATGCATATCTAACATGGTTCGCACTCAGTTGACCATCATCTAGGCATCTCTAACATGGTTCACTCATAGTTGACCATCATCTATGCATCTCTGACATGGTTCACATATGGTTGACCATCATCTATGCATCTCTGACATGGTTCACATATGGTTGACCATCATCTTTGCATCTCTGACATGGTTGTCACTCAGTTGACCATAATCTATGCATCTCTGACATGGTTCACACTCAGTTGACCATCATCTATGGATCTCTGACATGGTTCACACGTAGTTGACATCATCTATGCAACTATGACATGGTTCACACTTAGTTTACCATCATCTATGCATCTCTGACATGGTTCACATATTGTTTACCATTATCTATGCATCTCTGACATGGTTCACACTCAATTCACCATCATCCATGCATCTCTGACATGGTTCACACTCAGTTGACCATCATCTATGCATCTCTGACATGGTTCACATATAGTTGACCATTATTTATGCATTTCTGACATGGTTCACACATAGTTGACCATCATCTATCCATATCTAACATGGTTCACACTCAGTTGACCATCATCTATGTATCTCTGACATGGTTCACACTCAGTTGACCATCATCTATGCATCTCTGACATGGTTCACATATAGTTCACCATCATATATGCATTTTTGACATGGTTCACACATAGTTGACCATCATCTATGCATCTCTAACAAGGTTCACACTCAGTTGACCATCATCTATGCATCTCTAACATGGTTCACACTCAGTTGACCATCATCTATGCATCTCTGACATGGTTCACATATAGTTGGCCATCATATATGCATTTCTGACATGGTACACACATAGTTGACCATCATCTATGCATCACTAAAATGGTTCACACTCAGTTGACCATCATCTATGCATCTCTGATATGATTTACACGTAGTTGACCATCATCTATGCATCTCTGACATGGTTCACACTCAGTTGACCATCATCTATGCATCTCTGACATGGTTCACATATAGTTGACCATCATATATGTATTTCTGACATGGTTCAAACATAGTTTTCATCATCTATGCATCTCTAACATGGTTCACACTCAGTTGACCATCATCTATGCATCCCTGAAATGGTTCAGATATGGTTGACCATCATCTATGCAACTCTGACATGATTCACACTCAGTTGACCATCATCTATGAGTCTCTGACATGGTTCACACTCAGTTGACCATCATCTATCCATCTCTGACATGGTTCACATATAGTTGACCATCATTTATGCATTTCTGACATGGTTCACACATAGTTGACCATCATCTATGCATATCTAACATGGTTCACACTCAGTTGACCATCATCTATGTATCTGTGACATGGTTCACACTCAGTTGACCATCATCTATGCATCTCTGACATGATTCACATATAGTTGACCATCATATATGCATTTCTGACATGGTTCACACATAGTTGACCATCATCTATGCATCTCTAACAAGGTTCACACTCAGTTGACCATCATCTATGCATCTCTGACATGGTTCACACGTAATTGACCATCATATATGCATATCTGACATGGTTCACACAGTGTGAACTATCTTCTATGCATCTCTGATATGGTTCACATATAGTTTACCATCATATATGCATCTCTATCATGGTACACACTCATTTGACCATCATCTTTGCATCTCTGACATGGTTCACACTCAATTGACCATCATATATGCATCTCTGACATGGTTCACATATGGTTAGCCATCATCTATGCATCTCTGACATGTTTTACACTCAGTTGACCATCATTTATGCATCTCTGACATGGTTCACACTCAGTCCACCATCATATATGCATCTCTGACATTGTTTACTCATAGTTGACCATAACATATGCATCTCGGACATGGTTCACACTCAGTTGACCATTATCTATGCATCTCTGACATGGGTCACACTCAGTTGACCATCATCTATGCATCTCTGACTTGGTTCACATATAGTTGACCATCATCTATGCATCTCTAACATAGTTCACACTCATTTCACCATCATCAAAGCATATCTGACATGGTTCACACTTAGTTGACCATCATCTATGCATCTCTGACATGGTTCACACTCAGTTCACCATCATCTATGCATCTCTGAGATGGTTTACACATACTTGACCATCACATATGCATCTCTGACATGGTTCACACTCAGCAGACCATCATCTAT
This sequence comes from Lathyrus tuberosus, assembly GCA_022829125.1. Classification (NCBI taxonomy): domain Eukaryota; kingdom Viridiplantae; phylum Streptophyta; class Magnoliopsida; order Fabales; family Fabaceae; genus Lathyrus; species Lathyrus tuberosus. The sequence goes on along the minus strand of JALAZF010000532.1, from coordinate 3,615,103 downwards.
GCATCTCTGACATGGTTCACACTCAGTTGACCATCATCTATGCATCTCTTACATGGTTCACACTTAGTTGACCATCATCTATGCATATCTAACATGGTTCGCACTCAGTTGACCATCATCTAGGCATCTCTAACATGGTTCACTCATAGTTGACCATCATCTATGCATCTCTGACATGGTTCACATATGGTTGACCATCATCTATGCATCTCTGACATGGTTCACATATGGTTGACCATCATCTTTGCATCTCTGACATGGTTGTCACTCAGTTGACCATAATCTATGCATCTCTGACATGGTTCACACTCAGTTGACCATCATCTATGGATCTCTGACATGGTTCACACGTAGTTGACATCATCTATGCAACTATGACATGGTTCACACTTAGTTTACCATCATCTATGCATCTCTGACATGGTTCACATATTGTTTACCATTATCTATGCATCTCTGACATGGTTCACACTCAATTCACCATCATCCATGCATCTCTGACATGGTTCACACTCAGTTGACCATCATCTATGCATCTCTGACATGGTTCACATATAGTTGACCATTATTTATGCATTTCTGACATGGTTCACACATAGTTGACCATCATCTATCCATATCTAACATGGTTCACACTCAGTTGACCATCATCTATGTATCTCTGACATGGTTCACACTCAGTTGACCATCATCTATGCATCTCTGACATGGTTCACATATAGTTCACCATCATATATGCATTTTTGACATGGTTCACACATAGTTGACCATCATCTATGCATCTCTAACAAGGTTCACACTCAGTTGACCATCATCTATGCATCTCTGACATGGTTCACACGTATTTGACCATCATATATGCATCTCTGACATGGTTCACACAGTGTGAACTATCATCTATGCATCTCTGATATGGTTCACATATAGTTTACCATCATATATGCATCTCTATCATGGTACACACTCATTTGACCATCATATATGCATCTCTGACATGGTTCACACTCAATTGACCATCATATATGCATCTCTGACATGGTTCACATATGGTTGGCCATCATCTATGCATCTCTGACATGGTTTACACTCAGTTGACCGTCATCTATGCATCTCTGACATGGTTCACACTCAGTCCACCATCATATATGCATCTCTGACATGGTTTACTCATAGTTGACCATAACATATACATCTCTGACATGGTTCACACTAAGTAAACCATTATCGATGCATCTCTGACATGGGTCACACTCAGTTGACCATCATCAATGCATCTCTAAAATGGTTCACACTCAGTTGACCATCATCTATGCATCTCTGACATGGTTCACATATAGTTGACCATTATATATGCATCTCTGACATGGTTCACACATAGTTGACCATCATCTATGCATCTCGAACATGGTTCACACTCAATTGACCATCATCTATGCATCTCGGACATGGTTCACACGTAGTTGACCATCATCTATGCATCTCTGACATGGTTCACACTCAGTTGACCATCATCTATGCATCTCTAACATGGTTCACACTCAGTTGACCATCATCTATGCATCTCTGACATGGTTCACATATAGTTGGCCATCATATATGCATTTCTGACATGGTACACACATAGTTGACCATCATCTATGCATCACTAAAATGGTTCACACTCAGTTGACCATCATCTATGCATCTCTGATATGATTTACACGTAGTTGACCATCATCTATGCATCTCTGACATGGTTCACACTCAGTTGACCATCATCTATGCATCTCTGACATGGTTCACATATAGTTGACCATCATATATGTATTTCTGACATGGTTCAAACATAGTTTTCATCATCTATGCATCTCTAACATGGTTCACACTCAGTTGACCATCATCTATGCATCCCTGAAATGGTTCAGATATGGTTGACCATCATCTATGCAACTCTGACATGATTCACACTCAGTTGACCATCATCTATGAGTCTCTGACATGGTTCACACTCAGTTGACCATCATCTATGCATCTCTGACATGGTTCACATATAGTTGACCATCATTTATGCATTTCTGACATGGTTCACACATAGTTGACCATCATCTATGCATATCTAACATGGTTCACACTCAGTTGACCATCATCTATGTATCTCTGACATGGTTCACACTCAGTTGACCATCATCTATGCATCTCTGACATGGTTCACATATAGTTGACCATCATATATGCATTTCTGACATGGTTCACACATAGTTGACCATCATCTATGCATCTCTAACAAGGTTCACACTCAGTTGACCATCATCTATGCATCTCTGACATGGTTCACACGTAATTGACCATCATATATGCATCTCTGACATGGTTCACACAGTGTGAACTATCTTCTATGCATCTCTGATATGGTTCACATATAGTTTACCATCATATATGCATCTCTATCATGGTACACACTCATTTGACCATCATCTTTGCATCTCTGACATGGTTCACACTCAATTGACCATCATATATGCATCTCTGACATGGTTCACATATGGTTAGCCATCATCTATGCATCTCTGACATGTTTTACACTCAGTTGACCATCATTTATGCATCTCTGACATGGTTCACACTCAGTCCACCATCATATATGCATCTCTGACATTGTTTACTCATAGTTGACCATAACATATGCATCTCGGACATGGTTCACACTCAGTTGAATATTATCTATGCATCTCTGACATGGGTCACACTCAGTTGACCATCATCTATGCATCTCTGACTTGGTTCACATATAGTTGACCATCATCTATGCATCTCTAACATAGTTCACACTCATTTCACCATCATCAAAGCATATCTGACATGGTTCACACTTAGTTGACCATCATCTATGCATCTCTGACATGGTTCACACTCAGTTCACCATCATCTATGCATCTCTGAGATGGTTTACACATACTTGACCATCACATATGCATCTCTGACATGGTTCACACTCAGCAGACCATCATCTATGCATCTCTGACATGGTTCACACTCAGTTGACCATCATCTATGAATCTCTTACATGGTGCACACTTAGTTGACCATCATCTATGCATATCTAACATGGTTCGCACTCAGTTGACCATCATCTAGGCATCTCTAACATGGTTCACTCATAGTTGACCATCATCTTTGCATCTCTGACATGGTTCACATATGGTTGACCATCATCTATGCATCTCTGACATGGTTCACATATGGTTGACCATCATCTATGCATCTCTGACATGGTTCTCACTCAATTGACCATAATCTATGCATCTCAGACATGGTTCACACTCAGTTAACCATCATCTATGCATCTCTGACATGGTTCACACTCAATTGACCATCATCCATGCATCTCTGACATGGTTCACACTTAATTGACAATCATCTATGCATCTCTGACATGGTTCACACATAGTTGACCATCATCGTTGCATCTCTGACATGGTTCATATATGGTTGACCATCATCTATGCATCTCTGACAAGGTTCACATATTTTTGACCATCATCTATGCATCTCTGACATGGTTCACACTCGGTTAACCATTATCTATATATGCATCAATGATATGGTTGACACTCAGTTGACCATCATCTATGCATCTCTGACATGGTTCACATATGGTTGGCCATCATCTATACATCTCTGACATGGTTCACACTCAGTTGACCATCATCTATGCATCTCTGACATGGTTCACACTCAGTTGACCATCATCTATGCATCTCTGACATGGTTCACATATAGTTGACCATCATATATGCATCTTTGACATGGTTCACACAGTGTGAACGATCATCTATGCATCTCTGACATGGTTCACACTCAGTTGACTATCATCTATGCATATCTGACATGGTTCACATATAATTTACCATCATATATGCATCTTTGTCATGGTTCACACTCATTTGACCATCATTTATGCATCTCTGACATGGTTCACACTCAATTGACCATCATATATGCATCTCTGACAGGGTTCACACATAGTTGACCATCGTCTATGCAACTCTGACATGGTTCACATATGGTTGACCATCATCTATGCATCTCTGTCATGGTTCACATATAGTTGACCATCATATATGCATTTCTGACATGGTTCACACATAGTTGTCATCATCTATGCATCTCTTACATGGTTCACACTCAGTTTACCATCATCTATGCATCTCGGACATGGTTCACACGTAGTTGACCATCATCTATGCATCTCTGACATGGTTCACACTCAGTTGACCATCATCTATGCATCTCTAACATGGTTCACACTCAGTTGACCATCATCTATGCATCTCTGACATGGTTCACATATAGTTGACCATCATCTATGCATCTCTGACATAGTTCACACTCATTTCACCATCATCTAAGCATCTCTGACATGGTTCACACTTAGTTGACCATCATCTATGCATCTCTGACATGGTTCACACTCAGTTCACCATCATCTATGCATCTCTGAGATGGTTTACACATGCTTGACCATCACATATGCATCTCTGACATGGTTCACACTCAACTGACCATCATCTATGCATCTCTGACATGGTTCAACACTCAGTTGACCATCATCTATGCATCTCTTACATGGTTCACACTTAGTTGACCATCATCTATGCATATCTAACATGGTTCACTCATAGTTGACCATCATCTAGGCATCTCTAACATGGTTCACTCATAGTTGACCATCATCTATGCATCTCTGACATGGTTCACATATGGTTGACCATCATCTATGCATCTCTGACATGGTTCACACTCAGTTGACCATCATCTATGCATCTCTGACATGGTTCACATATAGTTGACCATCATATATGTATTTCTGACATGGTTCAAACATAGTTTTCATCATCTATGCATCTCTGACATGGTTCATACTCAGTTGACCATCATCTATGCATCTCTGAAATGGTTCAGATATGGTTGACCATCATCTATGCAACTCTGACATGATTCACACTCAGTTGACCATCATCTATGAGTCTCTGACATGGTTCACACTCAGTTGACCATCATCTATGCATCTCTGACATGGTTCACATATAGTTGACCATCATTTATGCATTTCTGACATGGTTCACACATAGTTGACCATCATCTATGCATATCTAACATGGTTCACACTCAGTTGACCATCATCTATGTATCTCTGACATGGTTCACACTCAGTTGACCATCATCTATGCATCTCTGACATGGTTCACATATAGTTCACCATCATATATGCATTTCTGACATGGTTCACACATAGTTGACCATCATCTATGCATCTCTAACAAGGTTCACACTCAGTTGACCATCATCTATGCATCTCTGACATGGTTCACACGTAGTTGACCATCATATATGCATCTCTGACATGGTTCACCAAGTGTGAACTATCATCTATGCATCTCTGATATGGTTCACATATAGTTTACCATCATATATGCATCTCTATCATGGTACACACTCATTTGACCATCATCTATGCATCTCTGACATGGTTCACACTCAATTGACCATCATATATGCATCTCTGACATGGTTTACATATGGTTGGCCATCATCTATGCATCTCTGACATGGTTTACACTCAGTTGACCATCATCTATGCATCTCTGACATGGTTCACACTTAGTCCACCATCATATATGCATCTCTGACATGGTTTACTTATAGTTGACCATAACATATGCATCTCTGACATGGTTCACACTCAGTTGACCATTATCTATGCATCTCTGACATGGGTCACACTCAGTTGACCATCATTAATGCATCTCTAAAATGGTTCACACTCAGTTGACCATCATCTATGCATCTCTGACATGGTTCACATATAGTTGACCATTATATATGCATCTCTGACATGGTTCACACATAGTTGACCATCATCTATGCATCTCTAACATGGTTCACACTCAGTTGACCATCATCTATGCATCTCGGACATGGTTCACACGTAGTTGACCATCATCTATGCATCTCTGAGATGGATCACACTCAGTTGACCATCATCTATGCATCTCTGACATGGTTCACACTCAGTTGACCATCATCTATACATCTCTGACATGGTTCACATATAGTTGGCCATCATATATGCATTTCTGACATGGTTCACACATAGTTTACCATCATCTATGCATCACTAAAATGGTTCACACTCAGTTGACCATCATCTATGCATCTCTTACATGGTTCACACTCAGTTTACCATCATCTATGCATCTCGGACATGGTTCACACGTAGTTGACCATCATCTATGCATCTCTGACATGGTTCACACTCAGTTGACCATCATCTATGCATCTCTAACATGGTTCACACTCAGTTGACCATCATCTATGCATCTCTGACATGGTTCACATATAGTTAACCATCATCTATGCATCTCTGACATAGTTCACACTCATTTCACCATCATCAAAGCATCTCTGACATGGTTCACACTTAGTTGACCATCATCTATGCATCTCTGACATGGTTCACACTCAGTTCACCATCATCTATGTATCTCTGAGATGGTTTACACATACTTGACCATCACATATGCATCTCTGACATGGTTCACACTCAGCTGACCATCATCTATGCATCTCTGACATGGTTCAACACTCAGTTGACCATCATCTATGCATCTCTTACATGGTTCACACTTAGTTGACCATCATCTATGCATATCTAACATGGTTCACTCATAGTTGACCATCATCTAGGCATCTCTAACATGGTTCACTCATAGTTGACCATCATCTATGCATCTTTGACATGGTTCACATATGGTTGACCATCATCTATGCATCTCTGACATGGTTCACACTCAGTTGACCATCATCTATGCATCTCTGACATGGTTCACATATAGTTGACCATCATATATGTATTTCTGACATGGTTCAAACATAGTTTTCATCATCTATGCATCTCTAACATGGTTCACACTCAGTTGACCATCATCTATGCATTTCTGAAATGGTTCAGATATGGTTGACCATCATCTATGCAACTCTGACATGATTCACACTCAGTTGACCATCATCTATGAGTCTCTGACATGGTTCACACTCAGTTGACCATCATCTATGCATCTCTGACATGGTTCACATATAGTTGACCATCATTTATGCATTTCTGACATGGTTCACACATAGTTGACCATCATCTATGCATATCTAACATGGTTCACACTCAGTTGACCATCATCTATGTATCTCTGACATGGTTCACACTCAGTTGACCATCATCTATGCATCTCTGACATGGTTCACATATAGTTCACCATCATATATGCATTTCTGACATGGTTCACACATAGTTGACCATCATCTATGCATCTCTAACAAGGTTCACACTCAGTTGACCATCATATATGCATCTCTGACATGGTTCACACAGGGTGAACTATCATCTATGCATCTCTGATATGGTTCACATATAGTTTACCATCATATATGCATCTCTATCATGGTACACACTCATTTGACCATCATCTATGCATCTCTGACATGGTTCACACTCAATTGACCATCATATATGCATCTCTGACATGGTTTACATATGGTTGGCCATCATCTATGCATCTCTGACATGGTTCACACTCAGTCCACCATCATATATGCATCTCTGACATGGTTTACTCATAGTTGATCATAACATATGCATCTCTGACATGGTTCACACTCAGTTGACCATTATCTATGCATCTCTGACATGGGTCACACTCAGTTGACCATCATTAATGCATCTCTAAATGGTTCACACTCAGTTGACCATCATCTATGCATCTCTGACATGGTTCACATATAGTTGACCATTATATATGCATCTCTGACATGGTTCTCACATAGTTGACCATCATCTATGCATCTCTAACATGGTTCACACTCAGTTGACCATCATCTATGCATCTCGGACATGGTTCACACGTAGTTGACCATCATCTATGCATCTCTGACATGGTTCACACTCAGTTGACCATCATCTATGCATCTCTGACATGGTTCACACTCAGTTGACCATCATCTATGCATCTCTGACATGGTTCACATATAGTTGGCCATCATATATGCATTTCTGACATGGTTCACACATAGTTGACCATCATCTATGCATCACTAAAATGGTTCACACTCAGTTGACCATCATCTATGCATCTTTGATATGATTCACATGTAGTTGACCATCATCTATGCATCTCTGACATAGTTCACACTCAGTTGACCATCATCTATGCATCTCTGACATGGTTCACATATAGTTGACCATCATATATGTATTTCTGACATGGTTCAAACATAGTTTTCATCATCTATGCATCTCTGAAATGGTTCACACTCAGTTGACCATCATCTATGCATCTCTGAAATGGTTCAGATATGGTTGACCATCATCTATGCAACTCTGACATGATTCACACTCAGTTGACCATCATCTATGAGTCTCTGACATGGTTCACACTCAGTTGACCATCATCTATGCATCTCTGACATGGTTCACATATAGTTGACCATCATTTATACATTTCTGACATGGTTCACACATAGTTGACCATCATCTATGCATATCTATCATGGTTCACACTCAGTTGACCATCATCTATGTATCTCTGACATGGTTCACACTCAGTTGACCATCATCTATGCATCTCTGACATGGTTCACATATAGTTGACCATCATATATGCATTTCTGACATGGTTCACACATAGTTGACCATCATCTATGCATCTCTAACAAGGTTCACACTCAGTTGACCATCATCTATGCATCTCAGACATGGTTCACACGTAGTTGACCATCATATATGCATCTCTGACATGGTTCACACAATGTGAACTATTATCTATGCATCTCTGATATGGTTCACATATAGTTTACCATCATATATGCATCTCTATCATGGTACACACTCATTTGACCATCATCTATGCATCTCTGACATGGTTCACACTCAATTGACCATCATATATGCATCTCTGACATGGTTCACATATGGTTGGCCATCATCTATGCATCTCTGACATGGTTTACACTCAGTTGACCATCATTTATGCATCTCGGACATGGTTCACACTCAGTCCACCATCATATATGCATCTCTGACATGGTTTACTCATAGTTGACCATAACATATGCATCTCTGACATGGTTCACACTCAGTTGACCATTATCTATGCATCTCTGACATGGGTCACACTCAGTTGACCATCATCAATGCATCTCTAAAATGGTTCACACTCAGTTGACCATCATCTATGCATCTCTGACATGGTTCACATATAGTTGACCGTAATATATGCATCTATGACATGGTTCACACATAGTTGACCATCATCTATGCATCTCTAACATGGTTCACACTCAGTTTACCATCATCTATGCATCTCGGACATGGTTCACACGTAGTTGACCATCATCTATGCATCTCTGACATGGTTCACACTCAGTTGACCATCATCTATGCATCTCTGACATGGTTCACACTCAGTTGACCGTCATCTATGCATCTCTAACTTGGTACACATATAGTTGACCAACATCTATGCATCTCTGACATAGTTCACACTCATTTCACCATCATCAAAGCATCTCTGACATGGTTCACACTTAGTTAACCATCATCTATGCATCTCTGACATGGTTCACACTCAGTTCACCATCATCTATGCATCTCTGAGATGGTTTACACATACTTGACCATCACATATGCATCTCTGACATGGTTCACACTCAGCAGACCATCATCTATGCATCTCTGACATGGTTCACACTCAGTTGACCATCATCTATGCATCTCTTACATGGTTCACACTTAGTTGACCATCATCTATGCATATCTAACATGGTTCGTACTCAGTTGACCATCATCTAGGCATCTCTAACATGGTTCACTCATAGTTGACCATCATCTATGCATCTCTGACATGGTTCACATATGGTTGACCATCATATATGCATCTCTGACATGGTTCACATATGGTTGGCCATCATCTATGCATCTCTGACATGGTTTACACTCAGTCCACCATCATATATGCATCTCTGACATGGTTTACTCATAGTTGACCATAACATATGCATCTCTGACATGGTTCACACTCAGTTGACCATTATCTATGCATCTCTGACATGGGTCACACTCAGTTGACCATCATCAATGCATCTCTAAAATGGTTCACACTCAGTTGACCATCATCTATGCATCTCTGACATGGTTCACATATAGTTGACCATCATCTATGCATCTCTGACATAGTTCACACTCATTTCACCATCATCAAAGCATCTCTGACATGGTTCACACTTAGTTGACCATCATCTATGCATCTCTGACATGGTTCACACTCAGTTCACCATCATCTATGCATCTCTGAGATGGTTTACACATACTTGACCATCACATATGCATCTCTGACATGGTTCACACTCAGCTGACCATCATCTATGCATCTCTGACATGGTTCAACACTCAGTTGACCATCATCTACGCATCTCTAACATGGTTCACTCATAGTTGACCATCATCTATGCATCTCTGACATGGTTCACATATGGTTGACCATCATCTATGCATCTCTGACATAGTTCACACTCATTTCACCATCATTAAAGCATCTCTGACATAGTTCACACTTAGTTGACCGTCATCTATGCATGTCTGACATGGTTCACACTCAGTTCACCATCATCTATGCATCTCTGAGATGGTTTACACATACTTGACCATCACATATGCATCTCTGACATGGTTCACACTCACCAGACCATCATATATGCATCTCTGACATGGTTCACACTCAGTTGACCATCATCTATGCATCTCTGACATGGTTCACATATAGTTGACCATCATATATGTATTTCTGACATGGTTCAAACATTGTTTTCATCATCTATGCATCTCTGACATGGTTCACACTCAGTTGACCATCATCTATGCATCTCTGAAATGGTTCAGATATGGTTGACCATCATCTATGCAACTCTGACATGATTCACACTCAGTTGACCATCATCTATGAGTCTCTGACATGGTTCACACTCAGTTGACCATCATCTATGCATCTCTGACATGGTTCACATATAGTTGACCATCATTTATGCCTTTCTGACATGGTTCACACATAGTTGACCATCATCTATGCATATCTAACATGGTTCACACTCAGTTGACCATCATCTATGTATCTCTGACATGGTTCACACTCAGTTGACCATCATCTATGCATCTCTGACATGGTTCACATATAGTTCACCATCATATATGCATTTCTGACATGGTTCATACATAGTTGACCATCATCTATGCATCTCTAACAAGGTTCACACTCAGTTGACAATCATCTATGCATCTCTGACATGGTTCACACGTAGTTGACCATCATATATGCATCTCTGACATGGTTCACACAGTGTGAACTATCATCTATGCATCTCTGATATGGTTCACATATAGTTTACCATCATATATGCATCTCTATCATGGTACACACTCATTTGACCATCATCTATGCATCTCTGACATGGTTCACACTCAATTGACCATCATATATGCATCTCTGACATGGTTCACATATGGTTGGCCATCATCTATGCATCTCTGACATGGATTACACTCAGTTGACCATCATCTATGCATCTCTGACATGGTTCACACTCAGTCCACCATCATATATGCATCTCTGACATGGTTTACTCATAGTTGACCATAACATAAGCATCTCTGACATGGTTCACACTCAGTTGACCATCACCTATGCATCTCTGACATGGTTCACACTCAGTTGACCATCATCTATGCATCTCTGACTTGGTTCACATATAGTTGACCATCATCTATGCATCTCTGACATAGTTCACACTCATTTCACCATCATTAAAGCATCTCTGACATGGTTCACACTTAGTTGACCGTCATCTATGCATGTCTGACATGGTTCACACTCAGTTCACCATCATCTATGCATCTCTGAGATGGTTTACACATACTTGACCATCACATATGCATCTCTGACATGGTTCACACTCACCAGACCATCATCTATGCATCTCTGACATGGTTCACACTCAGTTGACCATCATCTATGCATCTCTTACATGGTTCACACTTAGTTGACCATCATCTATGCATATCTAACATGGTTCGTACTCAGTTGACCATCATCTAGGCATCTCTAACATGGTTCACTCATAGTTGACCATCATCTATGCATCTCTGACATGGTTCACATATGGTTGACCATCATATATGCATCTCTGACATGGTTCACATATGGTTGGCCATCATCTATGCATCTCAGACATGGTTTACACTCAGTTGACCATCATCTATGCATCTCTGACATGGTTCACACTCAGTCCACCATCATATATGCATCTCTGACATGGTTTACTCATAGTTGACCATAACATATGCATCTCTGACATGGTTCACACTCAGTTGACCATTATCTATGCATCTCTGACATGGGTCACACTCAGTTGACCATCATCAATGCATCTCTAAAATGGTTCACACTCAGTTGACCATCATCTATGCATCTCTGACATGGTTCACATATAGTTGACCATCATCTATGCATCTCTGACATTGTTCACACTCATTTCACCATCATCAAAGCATCTCTGACATGGTTCACACTTAGTTGACCATCATCTATGCATCTCTGACATGGTTCACACTCAGTTCACCATCATCTATGCATCTCTGAGATGGTTTACACATACTTGACCATCACATATGCATCTCTGACATGGTTCACACTCAGCTGACCATCATCTATGCATCTCTGACATGGTTCACATATGGTTGACCATCATCTATGCATCTCTGACAAGGTTCACACTCAGTTGACCATCATCTATGCATCTCTGACATGGTTCACATATAGTTGACCATCATATATGTATTTCTGACATGGTTCAAACATAGTTTTCATCATCTATGCATCTCTGACATGGTTCACACTCAGTTGACCATCATCTATGCATCTCTGAAATGGTTCAGATATGGTTGACCATCATCTATGCAACTCTGACATGATTCACACTCAGTTGACCATCATCTATGAGTCTCTGACATGGTTCACACTCAGTTGACCATCATCTATGCATCTCTGACATGGTTCACATATAGTTGACCATCATTTATGCATTTCTGACATGGTTCACACATAGTTGACCATCATCTATGCATATCTAACATGGTTCACACTCAGTTGACCATCATCTATGTATCTCTGACATGGTTCACACTCAGTTGACCATCATCTATGCATCGCTGACATGGTTCACATATAGTTCACCATCATATATGCATTTCTGACATGGTTCACACATAGTTGACCATCATCTATGCATCTCTAACAAGGTTCACACTCAGTTGACCATCATCTATGCATCTCTGACATGGTTCACACGTAGTTGACCATCATATATGCATCTCTGACATGGTTCACACAATGTGAACTATCATCTATGCATCTCTGATATGGTTCACATATAGTTTACCATCATATATGCATGTCTATCATGGTACACACTCATTTGACCATCATCTATGCATCTCTGACATGGTTCACACTCAATTGACCATCATATATGCATCTCTGACATGGTTCACATATGGTTGGCCATCATCTATGCATCTCTGACATGGTTTACACTCAGTTGACCATCATCTATGCATCTCTGACATGGTTCACACTCAGTCCACCATCATATATGCATCTCTGACATGGTTTACTCATAGTTGACCATAACATATGCATCTCTGACATGGTTCACACTCAGTTGACCATTATCTATGCATCTCTGACATGGGTCACACTCAGTTGACCATCATTAATGCATCTCTAAAATGGTTCACACTCAGTTGACCATCATCTATGCATCTCTGACATGGTTCACATATAGTTGACCATTATATATGCATCTCTGACATGGTTCACACATAGTTGACCATCATCTATGCATCTCTAACATGGTTCACACTCAGTTGACCATCATCTATGCATCTCGGACATGGTTCACACGTAGTTGACCATCATCTATGCATCTCTGACATGGTTCACACTCAGTTGACCATCATTTATGCATCTCTGACATGGTTCACACTCAGTTGACCATCATCTATGCATCTCTGACATGGTTCACATATAGTTGGCCATCATATATGCATTTCTGACATGGTTCACACATAGTTGACCATCATCTATGCATCACTAAAATGGTTCACACTCAGTTGACCATCATCTATGCATCTCTGATATGATTCACACGTAGTTGACCATCATCTATGCATCTCTGACATGGTTCACACTCAGTTGACCATCATCTATGCATCTCTGACATGGTTCACATATAGTTGACCATCATATATGTATTTCTGACATGGTTCAAACATAGTTTTCATCATCTATGCATCTCTGACATGGTTCACACTCAGTTGACCATCATCTATGCATCTCTGAAATGGTTCAGATATGGTTGACCATCATCTATGCAACTCTGACATGATTCACACTCAGTTGACCATCATCTATGAGTCTCTGACATGGTTCACACTCAGTTGACCATCATCTATGCATCTCTGACATGGTTCACATATAGTTGACTATCATTTATACATTTCTGACATGGTTCACACATAGTTGACCATCATCTATGCATATCTATCATGGTTCACACTCAGTTGACCATCATCTATGTATCTCTGACATGGTTCACACTCAGTTGACCATCATCTATGCATCTATGACATGGTTCACATATAGTTGACCATCATATATGCATTTCTGACATGGTTCACACATAGTTGACCATCATCTATGCATCTCTAACAAGGTTCACACTCAGTTGACCATCATCTATGCATCTCTGACATGGTTCACACGTAGTTGACCATTATATATGCATCTCTGACATGGTTCACACAGTGTGAACTATTATCTATGCATCTCTGATATGGTTCACATATAGTTTACCATCATATATGCATCTCTATCATGGTACACACTCATTTGACCATCATCTATGCATCTCTGACATGGTTCACACTCAATTGACCATCATATATGCATCTCTGGCATGGTTC